>JAOYMU010000098.1:73886649-73898467 GCA_025802295.1 Psammodynastes pulverulentus
GGTTCTCCAGACCCGGTCAGAACCTGCTGAATACCACCTCTGGTTCTGACCAGTTCTGGAGAACCAGTAGCGGAAATTTTGAGTAGTTCAGAGAACCGGTGGTAGGAGTGGGGAGGGAATGGAGATTTTGCGGTATCCTTCTTCTGTCACGCCCACCAAGCCACGCCGACAGAACCGGTAGTAAAAATTTTTTGAATCCCATCACTGCCACAATGGCTATATTTGGGCAGCACACTATGCTCAAATCAAACTCATCTGCAATGTATGTATGAACCTTGCCAGTGTCTTTAGTGAAAGACCACACATACATACACACGCACGCACACCCCACAAACAAGCTTCATATAATTTCCTAAAGCTTTGCTCTTTGGCTCTCATTTTCCCTCTCTTTTTCAAAGCAACCTGTAGCGCTTCACTATTGAAATTCATTCTAAATACAGATAGTCCTTGACTTACAACAGTTCATTTCATGATTGTTCAAAGTAACGTCACTGATAAAAAACTGACTAAGTTAGGACCATTTTTCACACGTACGATAGTTGCAGCATCCCCATGGGTTACATGATCAAAATCCAGTCAGTTAGAAACTGACTGATACTTGTGACGGTTGCATTGGTCCAGGATCATGTGATCACCTTTTTGTGACCTTCTGACAAAGCCCATGAGGAAACCAGATTCATTTAACCACCGTGTTACAAACTTTAACAACTGCAGTTATTCACTGAACATCCGTGGCAAGAAAAGTCACAAAAAGGGACAAAACTCACTTAACAAATGTCTTGCTTAGCAGCATAAACTTTGGGCTCAATTGTGGTTGTACGTTGAGGACTACCTGCAATATTTTACCCTTTGCATTTCATTTCATTTTATTTCATCTTATCTTGGCTAGTTTTCAGGCTAATCTTAAATCCAAGTTTAGGGTTGTTCCAGAATAGCGCTATTCTAGAATGGACTTGAATCCAGGTATCACAAGCATTTTTCATGCGGGGCACAAAACATTTGTGCAAAACAAAGCAAAATTTGACACTAGCTAAACCCTCCCAACTTGCCATCTGTCAGAACTCGCGTCCTTCCCCAGCCTCTGTTCAGGAGAACAGTTGCTGGATGTTTTTCCTGCTGGCTGGTGACATTTGATAGGAGGCAGACGAAGCTCAGGGAATCCAACAATCCCTTTCCTTCACTTGTCCCGTGTTAAATTTGCCAAGACTGCATCATTTCCTGGCCGCCTTCTTGGGACAGAATAGGGGTCAGCAATGAGGGCAAGGCAAAGCATGCCAGTGTACTTTTGGTCACCTCAGAGGCAGGAAAAAAGCACTTGGAGGTGACCTGGAGGAAAAACCCATCAGAGGTGAGACAGTCCTTGATGTCAGTCCTTATAAAGGCATATCCCAAAAGGAAGACAAAAGGCATGGGAGACGGAACATTAAGAAGAAAAATGGCGTAGGTTCTAATAGTAATTATCGTGGCGAACTGGTATCAAACCTGGCTGTGTCTCTTCACAGATTTTACTTTGCAATTTTGTTAGCTGGGCGAAAAAGACCAGATGTTTTTATACCAGTGTTTTTCAAACTTGGCAACTTTGAGATTCATGGATTTCATCTCCCAGGATTGGGGGGTGGGATTATGGCATTTGAAATCCACATGTTTTAAAGTTGTTAGATTTGGGGGGGAAAACCAACTCCTTTCTGGAACCCCATTTTAGAGCAATGAAAGAGGGAAGGGAATTTGATCCTGATTCACTTCCCAAAATGGGAAATGTCAGATTCATCCATATAGTCTGACCCATCTTCATTCTCCTTTAACTCTTTTGTGCCAGCTGGTGCATGAATGAACATGCCAGCTTGTTCTGCTAACAAGCCAGCTGCCTGTAATTTGGCAGATCGAATCTCTCCAGGCTCAAGGTTGACTCAGCCTTCCATCCTTCCGAGGTGGGTAAAATGAGGGCCCAGATTGTGGGGGCAATATGCTGATTCTGTAAACCGCTTAGAGAGGGCTGTAAAGCACTGTAAAGCAGTATATAAATCTAAAATGCTATTGTTATTGCTATGAAATGTGCAGATCTCCGGGAATACGACTGCAGTAGGCAACAGCAATAGGGGCATGACCAGCCACACGCATTCATGGTAGGGAGCAAAGTCAGAAACTGGCAACATGTAGCAACCGCAATAGCACTTAGACTTACTGAATATACCACTTAGCAGTGCTTTACAGCCCTCTCTAAGCAGTTTACAGGGTCATCATATTGCCCCCAACAATCTGGGCCCTCATTTTACCCACCTCAGAAGGATGGAAGGCTGAGTCAACCTTGAGCCTGTCAGGATCAAACTCCAGGTTGCATGCAGAGTTAGCCTGCAATACTGCATTATAACCACTGTGCCACCATGACTCTTGTACGTCATGCCATCATCATGCAAATTTACCTACTTGCATCAGACATGACATTAACACTAAATTGGGTCCTTTGTGCAGTAATGTGGTGACTCTTTTTGATATCTTGTTTCAGGCACCACTGGGGCCACAGGTATCCACAAGGTATGATTAAAAAGTGAAGATGACATCTTCACTTTTTAGATTACTACTGCCTGGGATAGGCTCTTTGATCCCAAATGGACTCTTACACATCCTTTTGGAATATGAATATTATTTATGTTACGCTCTACTGAAAAAGAAGTGGAAGTGAAGCATATTCTTTTCTCCACTCCAGGAGTTTCTAGGTTTTTAATTTCTCTGAGGTGGAGACCAAAGTTTTTCAACCTTGGCATCTTTAAATATGTGTGGACTTCAACTCCTAGAATCAGGGCCGCCAAAAGGATTATTAAGTGCTGGAACAAGATTTTGCGTGTGGAAGAGCAAAGTCAATTGGCTATTCTTTCCTGGGACACACCCACAAAGTTCTGCCTCGATTAATGGGCAGGAGTTGGTCCCTGTCACAAATTTTGCTGCTCTTTTTATCTCGGGGGGGGGAAGCAAGATGGCGGAACTAGGGAAAAAGTATTGTGTATACTGTTTGGCTGAGGTCAGCTTGCTTCATTTCCATTGCACCAAATGTACCGACATCGAGCTTTGCCCCGAATGCTTTTTAAAAAATTGGTTTTGTAATTTTTTTTAAAAAAATTCCTCTTTATGGGCCCCCTTTGAGCTCCATGGTCCCCAGAACAATGTACTGGCTGCACCCCCTTCTCCTCAGGCCTGCCAGAATTCACTAGCCAGATTGAACAACATTGGTGGAGATGATTTCTCCTTACTTTATGGCTGTATTTGTACAGGTTGCTAAACCACAGTTTATTTAGCTATGTTTTACTGACTCAACTATAGTTGGCGGTTATGCCAAAACCAGAAAGAAACTCCATGCAGCTTTAGCAGGTTATCCAAACAAGCTGTTAAATCATCCTGCATGATGATTTAAAAAAATCTTTATTACTTTGGGTTTCTTTTTTTCTAAAGGACACAAGTGGCATTTCGCAAATGTTTTTGAGGTAACCTGACATATCAGCCCATGCTAGATAGATTTTGAAGGAAGAACATGGAAAATTATTAGTAGGTTATCTTCTTTCACCTTAGTGAATGGTAAAAATCCTGCTTCCTTAAAATTGTTCCTTGTATTGTCCTGGTCCAGACTACCTGGGTGTGAGTTCTGATGTTTTGATTGTTCTGTCAGGGACTTTCAGAAAGGAAATCCGTTTTTCTTGCCCTCTTGAGCCCTCTTACTTTTCAGTTTAACTCCCCTGGTTCCTGTCGCTGATTCTAGCTGGCTTATAGTTCTGAGCCTGCTGTTTCCTGGCCATGCAGAGTTTTTTAATGCATGTATTTTTATGTGTATATTTTTAACCCCATCTAAAGAGGGCAAGTTGGAATGAAAATAAGTATAAAGGAGTGGGACATTATTGGAGTGGGAGGAAGGAACTTTTGATGTGTGGCTTTTCGGTTTGTAGTAATGTGAGAAAGGATAAAGTCCTCTTGGCAGTTGGTGGCTGGGGTTCCACACTGCACTAAGCTTTAATGCCAATAAATTTGAAGCCTACAAGCTAGCATTGCATTTATGATAATTCTATGGGAAAGCAATAGGGAAGCTTTTGCCCCATGTTGGCATTGCAACTTTCAGAATTCACTGCCACACTAAGGAAAGCTAGCAGGCATCTTGGGTGCCAGTGGGAAAGCAATGGTCATCAGCCCAAGTTGATGTGGTCCTTAGATTAAGTTTTCACTTCTCTTGAAAGTCATCTGTTCAGATCTCAAACGAAATTTGGCATGAAGAAAAGGGATGCAATAGAATTCAATGGGAAGCCCGGGGGGCAGGGAGATCTGGCTCCTTTTGTGTCTCATTAAAACACCATCATCACACAAAGAAGATACATCTGGCAGGAAAAGTCAAGTCAAGTCCATACCAGTTCCTTCACTTGTGGCTCATGGATTAGACCATTGTAAGACATGGTTTATTTATTTAGAACAGGGGTCAGCAACCTGTGGCTCTGGAGCCACATATGACTCTTTCATCCCTCTGCTGCTTTCATCCAAACGCTCTTTGAATGTTTAAGGTTGCCGACCCCTGATTTAGAAAATATATATGGCTGGCCATATCACATATGGTTTTTATATGGCCTAATTCAACAGGGCTGTTCATTGCTTAGCGTATAGATAATCCTCAACTTATGATGATAGCTGGAACCATAACTTCCATTGCTAAGCAAGGTGGTCATTAAGTGAGTTGTGCCTGAGTTTATGACCTTTTTCCTGTGGTTGTTAAGCAAATCATCACGATTGTTAAGTGAATCACATAGTCATTAAGCTTTCTCCATTGACTTTGCTTGTGAAGGTCGTAAATGGAGATCATAGGGCCACAGGACACTGCAACAATTGTAAATATGAGATTGTTGCCAAGTGCCTAAATTTTGATCACATGTTCATGGAGGTGCTGCAGTAGTGGTAAATACAAGGACTGGTTGTAACTAATCGTTATTTTCAGTGCTGTCGTAACTTCCAAGTCACTAGATGAATACCTGTAAGTTGAGAACGAATATGTGAACTCAGCTAATTATGGTTTGTTAGGTAAATTGTGGTGTAGTACAGTTCATAGTGAAGAGTTTCACATATTCTTGACTGCTGTCTCCAGTGAAATGCAAGGCAGTTGTAGGAGTGGCAGAGCCTGGGGACGGAGTCAAAAGAGGAATCAGCCTAGAGTCTTTAGTTGCCACAACTAATCCGTTAACTCTTATCTAGTGTCAAACTAGTGCCAAGTGTTCCTCCGGGAGACTCCAACCTTAGCAACTTTAAGATTTGTGGACTTCAACACCCAGAATTCTCCAGCCATTCATATTGCTTGTGGAATTTTGGGAGTTGAAGTCCTCAGGTCTTAAAGTTGCCAAGGTATTAGTTGACTAGATTTCTGTGCATAGGCATGAGCAATACGTCAGTCTAATTGGAACTTTACTAGGGGGCCTGGACTTTTGCACCTGACTGCAGTTGAGCCTATGTTGAGCTAGATATATCTGAGCAAAGACTGGATAGCCATCTGTCATGAAAGCTGTAGTTCAGGATTGGCAACATATGACTTTTTAAATATTGTTAAACTAGACTGCCTTGCCATTTACGGTACTTTCTAGAGATGCTGGATGTTGTAATTCAATATGATCTGGAGTGCCACAGATTGAATGTCCCATTGCAGTTGAGTCTTGCCCTGAGCATTTGGTTAGACTAGGGTTGTACATCATAACATTATGATTCAATAAGGCAGTAGAGACAGGAGACCTTTGGTCCTCCATATAAGAGTTCCCAGCAGCTCTGTTTAACATAGCCCATGTTGAGGGATGTTGGGCATTGTAATTCAGCAATATCTGGAAGGCCACATGTTTTTTACCTCAGAACAATGTGGCAAATGGTGCTCTTCATTATAAACTATCCTCCTATGTTTTTAGCTTTATAATGAGGGGCCATTAGCTGGATCTCCTGATTTACAACTATAATTTTAAAAGAATAAACGCAGCGTGCTCATTCTTTAGAAAAGACTGATGCAGAAATTTGTCCGCTAGGCTGTGACTGGAAAGATGTCAATATAGGATGTGGGTGTCTGGCCAGAATGTGAATCTGTTTGACACTTGCCTATATCAGATAATTGCCTCCACTGAACAATCTGTTGGTTGTTGTTTTTTTAAAAAAAGAACTGCTTTTTGTAAAGGAGCAAAATGCCACATTGCCTGAGGGATAGGCACAGGAATGAAGCAGAGAAGGACTGGGCTTCTGCCATCTGTGAAAAGTTGTGTAGGAGAGAAATTTTTTTGCAGGTGTTAGCTTGGTATTATGCCAGCGTTGAGACAAGCTGCAAGCCAGAGTGCCTTTGCTTTAGAACAGGGGTGGGAAACCATTTTGGCCCTTTTATGACTTGTGGACTTCAACTCCCCAAAACTTTAACTTTAGATTGTTTACTGTTGACCTCACCCCATTACTAAAGGTCTGTAAGGGGCGTGCATAAACGCACCAATGTGCCTACTGTCCCTGTCCTAATGTCCTTTTTATTCGTACTTGTTTATACTTATATGTTTATATGTTATGTTATGTTCATACTTATACTTGTTTTTCCTCATATATGCTTGACAAAATAAATAAATAAATAAAATGTAAAATAAAATAAACTTATCACTTCCTTCCTGGAGCCAAAATAAAATAACTGGCCCATAACTATCTAGCTAACTTCAGGACTAGAAGTCATAGTCTCCTGGTCTCTAGTCTGGTGCCTTAACAATTCCACCAAACTGTCTCCCTATTTTCCTGGATACCTTTCTCATAATAGAAAAGGAAAAGTATGTGAAGATGAATTTGGGATATTTCCATACAAGGGTGGGATCTTCCTGGATTGGCCCGGATCGGGCAAACCGGTAGCTCTGACAAATGGTAGCTCCAATGATTGGTGTTTGAGCGGTTTTTGGGCCCTTCCACCTAAGTAATGCAGCAGAGCAGATTGCCACGCTAAAACAGCTGAGAGGTGCTTTAGCTGGGGTTTGTCCTAGCTGAGCATGCATGCACACGATGACCGAACCGGTAGCTAGACTGGTAGGATCCCACCCCTGCTTCCATGCCATTCTTGTTTTTAGTCCCTAATCCCTCTAAAGTAACATGAATCTGTTCTGAAGCTGATTTTGTTGCTTCTGGTAGAAAGTAATTGAAGAATACAGAACGTGTTTTTTTCTAGGCTGTCCTACGTGAATCCGGGAGCTTCTGTAGGAAGTCTGGCTTTCATATCAGAGTTTCACTTGAGTGCCCTTTATTCAAACAGGTTGCTTCTCATGCTGTTTCCTGTTTATATTGCCCTTTAACACTTTCCTCTCTCCTCTATAGTCTAGTCTTTTTTTTCCTAATCTGTTTTCCTCTTTCATTGATCCTTCCTTTCTGCAGCTTGTGGAGTGTAATAAAATCTGTAAAATAGTAATAAAATCTGCCAACAAAGCATCGCATTTGTATCCATGAAATTAATTATCGGTACCTATTGTTAGGCTTTCTCTCTTTTTTTTTACAGATGAGTCCTCAGAGTCCACTTGTTAAATGAATTGCTGTCTGGGCTGGCAAAACTTTTCCTAATATGGAAAATATGATTTTTCTATTATTGTCCAGGTGGGCAGATTTGCCAGAAAGCATTCAGTATATCAAAACAAGCAGAAGCCGAATGAAGACATTCTCAAGATGGCCACGTAAGAAAGAAAAGGTTTAGAAAATATGTTCTCCCTTATATAATAGCAAGATTTTAAAACAATGATAGCAATTACCCATAACAATTCATATCCATAGGAATGTCTGAGAGAGGTTGTGTATCTTTATATTTATATAAAATATAGTATGTTGTTTACATCCCTTCTATGAAAAAATTTGCAAATTTTAATGAGTTATTATCCAGAAATGAACCAAATGAAATTCTCTCCCAGCGGCATTGGGCAGCTTTAATTATATATAGACATTCCAAGCATGAAGAAGACCATGTGGCATTAAGGCAGCAATATGATGAGAAAAGGGGTAAATACTGCTAATATACTATCTCTCTAAAGCAGGAGAGCTGTGCTGGCTGGTCCTCTTTATAAGATGAACTTATACAACATAGAATAACAGAATTGGAAAGGACCTTAGAGGGCCTGTTGACAGTGAACTGCCCAGAGTGTGCTGTAAAGTGCTTTGGGGAGGTATATACTATAAGTCAAAGTGCTATTGCTATTGCAGTTTTATTTGGTACATTATTCCAACGATTGATTCATTCATTCAATTTATATAATCTCCCATCTCGCATACATGATTTTGAATGTCAAACAAAGTTAAAAGAAACATAAAAAGCAATGAAACAAAATAACCAAAAATATAACAATAAAAATAATTGAACTTAACTGATGGGAAAGTACCCTCAGTTTTCTTAGTGATACTGTCACTTTACATCCATTTTCTAGGGTCTAGAAGGCCAGTAAGAATGAGGCCAATCTGAAATTGGAGGAATATTTCAACACTGCCTGGAACTGCCTGTGAAGGAAAGAGAACCAGCATAATATAGTTCTGCTCAATCCTACCCCTTGTCTCTAGAACAGGGATGTCAAACTCACATCGTCACAGCAGCGTCCCTTGACCTATCAGGATTTTTTTCCCCTTCGCTAAACCGAGTGTGGGCATGGCCAGTACAGGACACATCCAGCCCATTGGGCCAGGAGTTTGACAGCTCTGCTCTTGAGGACAAATAGAGCAAGAATGGATGCACTACTCCTGTCCCACTTCAGTCAGAAGTCACCTAGAATGCAACCAATGCTGTCCCATGCCTAACTGAAATACTGAAGGGCAAACAGATAGTCCATTTCATTCAAGTTCCTCTGTGTTTTGAACCACAATTCAGTGTGTTACTCTGACCTTGAATCTGAAGATGTCATTTCAGCTGAGCAGTGCTTTAGGGTTATCAGTGTCCAGACTCAGTAAGCCAGGATTCAACTGAGCCTGAATAGGCATCTCCTGTTCAGCTGGAGTAATCAGATGATGAGGCATAACCCCCCCCCCACCCCAAGTTTCAGGGTTAGATGCAGACAAAGGTGAGAGAGCAACACTCCTCAATGAGGCTCCTCACCAGGCAAAGGATAAGGCATGAGTGATTATAGCCAGCTGTAGGCAGACAGATTTAGGTACCTGTTTTGTTGGCTGTCTTTATTGGAAATAATTGTCTGAAGTCCTTGTTTGTGATTCTTGTTCATTTGACTCTTGGACTAGCTGAATACCTGATTTGGCTTTCTGTGACACTTGGAACATATTTGTAGTACGCTATTGCTCCTTGGACTGTATTGACATTTTTCAGGCAAGCAGTCTCTGCTAGGCATTTGAATTACATTCCTGTCTACTGTTATCTGCTTCAACTTCTGAGTACTGTGTCTGCGTGTGTGTAATTGCAACCTTGAAAAAGAACGCTCTGAAGCTGCTGTGTGACCACCTTCTCAATAACCTTCACTAAAAAGGAAAAGTTCTATACTGGAGGAAAATTGTCCAATATGGTTTGCAAAAACACAACTACACATTGCCTCCTAGGAAGCTTCACCAGCCAGGAGAGGCATGGGTCTAATAGGCAACTACCTGAGCTCATGGTCATGAAGACCTCAATCTGTTTCTGAGGTCCAACAATTTCCAATTATTCCTCCCAGTTGACATGGCTGGGCTACACCATGGGCACCTCCACAGGAGCTATTCAAAGGCTGGCATATAATTGGAAAGGAATGAGGAGTATTGTCTGACAGATGTTCTGCAAAATCTTGCACTAAGTCCTATAGATGCACCCAAATGGGCTGTAGTCACTCTAAACAGGGCTACCAATAGACATAGTAAGGACAAAACAACTACTGATACTTCCTTCCCCCTTACTGTCAAAAGGTAAGCTTTAATAGGCAGGCTTTAATTTACCTCAGTTGAGTTCATTGTTTCTTTGACCTCCAGCAGTCCTCCAGACATCTCTTCATCTTTTTCATCACCCTTAACTTTTCCAGGTTGGAAAGAGAGTTCCTATTTGTAGGTGAAGTTATTCTATATGATCCAAGATCCTGATTTATTCTTGGATTGTGTGGAAAGTATCCAAGTTCAAATAAAAGACCTTTTGGGAATGCATGAATATTGGAGAGAGTACAGAATGAGGCTTCTTGAGCCAGCCCTCTACACATTCAGCCAAATGTCTGAAAAGTTGATCCTCATATGGCTCTATTCATTTCCATTATATGGACAATTGAATACTGAGTGATCTAAACCAATTGTTCAAAATACCTACGATAAAGACAAACCTACCATGATCCTGGACCTAGCAGGGAATTCTAGTGCTGAGCATCTGTATGCACAAAAGATCCCTGACTATTGAGGTTAATGTTCCTTAAGTTCACCTTGATTTTCATTCCTCAAAGCTGGGGCCTTCTACAACATTAAGTGATAAATGAGTCACATGTGTAAGAACTGATTCCCTCCATTCCATTTACCCTACAACCATCTTGTAAAGTAGTTTGGGCTGGAACAGATTTTGGGACTAACCAAAACCATGTAATGAACTTTTGTAGCTGAGGGAGAACATGATTCTGGTCTCCTAGTCTTATTTACCCTTATATCACACTACACCACACTCTGTATAAATTGATTTGGGAGGGAAAATATTTCTTCTCTGTGATGCTTGTAAAGTTAGGTTTGTAAATTTATTTTATTGATTTCTTAGTTTTGTATCTGCTGTTCCTCCAGGAACTCAGGCAACAAGCTAGCACTCAATTACATGTAATTATATAATCCTATTAAGGTTATAATTCTGCTTTATTTTTGATCTTACATTTCTTTCCAATTATCCTCTTTTTAAACAAAAATTCTCCAAAACTACTTTCCTTTTCCAGCTGACAATGCTGAGTAAGAATATTGTGATGTTATAGCGCCTCTATCAAGAATTCAAGTATAAAGCTTGTATCTGTCTGATTGCACTTGTTAGAAAAGTCAGTCTTTAATAGAAAAGTAATAAGTCTTTAATAGTGAATGATCAGATTATAATCACAATAGTCCCACTAACAAATTTTATTGCCTTGTCACATTTCAGTGCCTTAACATTTCAGTTATTGAACATGACATGTTTGATTCAGGTAGAACAGATTCAAGAACAGGTCAGGCTACATTCTGCTAACTGAGTGGCTAAAACATAATTAGCAACTAGGCAGCAACACAATACAAGGACACACAAAGGCAAATTATACGTTAACACATTGAATGTTAGGGAAGATAACGGCTACTCTGCTCTTCAAAGGGGAAATGCTAGCTCTAAAGAATTTGGATGCAATTGCTTTATTTTTAAATTTTATTTATTTCTAACCTTTTTGTCTATGTCCTGATATCAAAACAAATTAACAGTAAACAGGCTTGATTGCTATCATCCTGTCACAAAGACAGTCCAGATTCAGTAGCACCAGTACAGGAGAGTAGGGAACAAAGTGAAAGCCTCACAGCTGGAGTCCCAGATGTTAAGGGATTGGAATGGGAACAGCCCTGTTCTTAAAAAACATTATGGTTGAGTAAACCTAGCAAGCTGAACCCTTCAAGCTGACTTGACAGTGTGGGTGCAGAATAATTGTCATCCCATAATAACAAATGTGCAGTTTTCACAGTAGAAATGAGATGGTTTCTGATTTATTGATTTACCACAGGTTTCTTTGGTGATTAGTGCTGCTTTTGAAAAAGACCGGCTCCCTCAAGTTGTACATTAGTCCTGCTGATCAAATGGATCTGTCTAGATCAGGGGTGGGCAAACTTGTCAGTTTTAAGACTTGTGGACTTCAACTCCCAGAGTTCCCCAGCCAGCTATGCT
>JAOYMU010000098.1:73915342-73926621 GCA_025802295.1 Psammodynastes pulverulentus
ACCGCCTTGGCCTTGGCCAACAAGGCCCGGAACATATGGGTTTTGAAGAGGCCTTTGTACGCTGGGAGGTCCTCTTCCACCCCTTCCTCATCGGATAACTCCCCGTCCCATTCACCTTCTTCCTCCTCCCCTTCAGGGGCCACCTCCATCATCTCCAATGCCGTGAGGTCCTGAGATACGGTAGGCTGTGGAAAAACCTCCTGAGAGGTCCGACTAGGCGACCCCAGCAATGGACCTGCGCCTTGAGCTGAGAACAGGTGCTGCTGCTGTAACATACACGCCTCCAGCCCCTTCCTCATAACTTCAGCGAACATGGGTTGGAGATCCATAGGTGAAAAGGCCGCTAGAGATGGGGAGACTGCGGGCGGGTTAGGGTTAGGGTTAGGGTTAGGGTTGGAGTTAGGGTTGCTTTCAAGGGGCCAGGTCATCACCCCAGTGGTACTTGCCCCTGGCGACAGGCCTTGATAAGGGCCCGGTGAGAGACTGCTAGACTGAAGGGGGACATTGCCCTCAATGGCCAAGAGTAATTGTTTGGAGGACGGAGCAGAGGTTTCCAAACCCGATCTCCTCTTGCTGGCCTTATGGTAAGAGGACTCCGGCACCGGGGGAGAGGCGCTGGGCCCAGCTGGAATCAAAGGCCCTTTCTGGCCAGTCTCCCCTGCCTGTGGCTCCAAATGTTTGGTTTTGGCTTTTGCCTTGCCACCCTTGGCTTGAACCACAACTTTGCTTTTGGTACCTGGATTCTTGGCCACTCTTGCAGGTCGAGAAGACTCCGCCTCCAACTCAACAATCTTATTGGCCTCCATGCCTCAGATAAAGAAGGCTCAGTCTTCCACAGAAGAGCAATTAAGGTAGAACAAACGCCCTGAAATGCCCAGCAATGAATCCTCTTGCCAAAGGATCCTCCTCAGGGCACTAGACAAGCAGGCTCAGAACCCAGAAGCCTGCAGCCCGTTTCCAAACTGAAACAGCGGACGCTATCAGCGCCTCCGATCTAAGCCTTGGAAACGAAACCACTGCGAATAGGCACTGCGCATGCCCCTGCAGCAATAACAAAAAGGCGCCAAAAACCGCGGTTTAAAATGGCGCTCCCCCGAACCTTCGATCCACGAAGAACAGCTGAGCGGCGGTGGGCTGCTCCGCCAGCCGCTCGCACTCACCCAGCTCCAGTCACGGACTCCCAAGGCAACATAAAAGCGGAGGGCAGCCTAGCAAGGCACCTCCAACCGCTCGAAATTGTTCCCGGATTCCCCCCACAGCTAGCAAGCCGGTAGGGAAACTTTCTAAAAATACCTTCCCAAGGGAGAAACAGCGCTCCCCCCCCTTGCTAGCAAGCGGTAGGGGAAGCAACTGCCTGCTACAGTTTCACAGAAATCCAACGGTCTTCTCACAAATTAAAGAAAATAAAACTAACATATACTCACTCACTGGCCCCAAGAGCCAGTAAAAATCCTGTCTATTATGCTTTGAAGACAGAGACGAACTGGGCAGGAAGGGGCAGGGTCTCAATTAACTCACTCTGTCTAGAGCTAGGAAGAGTACAGAGATAACCCATGTTTTCACTGGATAACGTCGCATCACACAGGAGAATAGCCAGTTTTGTAAATTACTTGACCTTAACCTTGTAAGAATTTGTGTACCAAGTAAGTTTTGAATGGGATTCAGAAAGCAAACAACAGCAGGAGATAATATCTTCTGGGGAAACTACAAATCAGGGCTGTCACTCCACCAAGAATGAGTTGTAATAATCCAACCTTGAAGTTATCAAGCATGCATTGCATACCTAATGCCAACTCTCTCTCCTCCAAATAAAGATACTCTGGTTTATGAGCCAAATCTGATAAAGCTCCCTATCACAGATGCTACTTAGATTGTCTAATATCAAAGCTAGATCCTACAAGACCATCAAGGCCAGGGGTGTCAAACTCAATTTCATTGACAGCCTCATCAGGGTTGTATTTGATCTCAGGGAGGCGGGAAGGCATGGCCACAGTGCGCGTGGCCATCTCAGCATCCCTCATCGAGGCTCCGTTTTTAACTGCAGTCCTTTGCCAGTAAAAACAGAGCATGTGGCTCCCTAGGCCTTCATTTTCACTGGCAGAGGGCTGCAGAAGGCCATCACGGCAAAAAAAGAGCCCAGGTGGGCCTTGCATGGCCTCCCTGAGCTCCGTTTTCACTGGCAGAGGCACCGCAGGATGGTCCTTTGGTGTTTCCAGGGAAGGGCCTTGGGCCAGATCTAAGCACCCTGTGGGCTGGATCTGGCCCCCGGGCCTTAAGTTTGACACCCCTGACCTAGGTCATGACCATGCTCCTTAAAGGAAGATACAGCTCCATTCAGAAAAGTCTCACGCCTGAATACTGAAGCCCATCTCTTAGAATCAACCTTGAATCATCCAAATTTAGTTTCTCCCACACACACTTTGGTTACTCTGGGGACAGGCAAAGACTCAATGATTAATTATAATTAATGTAATATTTTTACCAAGTTTGAATCAAGTGATTGATTTAAAACAATTAATGACATGTTTTCAAACTCATGTTGGAATTTCCTTTAATCCCAAAAAGAAACTTTTCATACTTGGGAAAAACAAAATATATTTGTGCCTAGCCAATCTGGCAGCTGACAAAGAAAATGAAACATCATTTTCTGTGATATTCCCAACAAGTGCGTTTATATGGAACTCTTCATAACTTAACTTTGCATGATCAATGGTATTTGAGAAATCAGGATTCTGGCAGCACCTTTTCAAAATAATGAATTTTATTAAAGTCCATAAGCTTTCCTAAATTGCAGCTCACTTCATGGAATGTTTAGTGTCAACCTGAATTTATATCCTACTTCATTATTTACTCTTGATCCAAATTTCACAATTAGTACTGTTTCAAATTAAATTCTTAAGAAACATCAGAGTAGGTCCATGGTATTTATAGACTTTATAGGGCTATAGTCGTATTTTTGGCATGGGAATAACAATTCAGATTCTGTAGCTTATTTGACAATAATGGAGAAACTAAGGAGAATTTATGCTAGTATTGGTGAAATAAATATATGTTTACTTCAATGGACTGACATTTTGCTGACAGTAGCTGTGGGTGATAAAAGGATGATGTCACTAAATATTTTTCTTTATTGCTGCACTGGCTATGTGTCATAACAGTTCTCTAATACTGTGATGTTCTTACAGTTAAATGGGGGCATTAATTAGGTATAGGTGACAACTCCTCCTGCTGGCAGCATAGAGTCTTTATAGATCTACATCTGGAACTGTCTCAAGTCAGATGATCTGTTCCCTCTCTACAAAAGGTGCCACAGTGTGACGGACTTCATTCAGGACTATTAACTAGACTCTCCTGGAAATAGTAAAAGCTTCATAGTCTTAAAACTGCCTAGTGCAACGTGGTACACTAGCCTTCATCTTTCCTTCTTCTCCCTTCTCCCTTTTACTAGCCTAGCCCATATTAAGCTTCTGTCTCTCATCCTTCTGGAAATTTACTATGAAAAAGCATATTCTTCCCCTAGCAAAAGAATCCTTGTGGGACTAGCTAGATCACATGGTCAAATACATGGCAGTCTTCAGCTGCAATGTTCTCTCACCTCCTTTGTTCCTAACAGAAATGTTATGTTCCATAACATAACAAATGTTATCTCCATAATTAAAACTACATATACTAGGGAAAGGGTTAGCTTTGTTTTAGAGGCTTAAGATTTTGCAGCTTTCCTGCATACTTTAAGATGATTGAAAATGAAGATGAAATAAACACAAGTTTGGAGAACAATAACAAAGAGCAAATAAAATAGCAGGGCAGTGATTAAAATCCCCCCAAACAACAATCAATCCATTCACCCATTAAAATGTGATTATAGCCTCCATCAGTTGGCATTATAATCTGAGAAGAGAGTTCACCTTGTGGATAAACAACCATTTGAAACAGGACAGATTATCAGATTATCCAGGAGTCCTGCCATCATTTGGTTGCCACAGAGAAAAGGGCAACACTCCAGCAGCCAAATGATCACCCAGATTAGGAGAGCAGCAGAAAGCAGACCAGAAGTCAGGTGTTTATATGTAAAATACCAAAACCATCCAGAGAAAATTGTTTCTCTCTGCAGGAAAATCACTAAGTCCAGAATTGTAAAATTACTTAACTAAAACCTTGACAGCAGCAGTAGCATCCTCAGGGGTCACCAAATAGACAGCATGACAAGCATAGCAGACAGATCAAGGTTCCCTCCTCCCCCACTTTTCTGTGTAGAGTATCAAGACATGTATCAAAGGGGTAGGGCTTGGATTGTGGTGCCATCATGATTATATTGTCTGGTTTGACACACACACTCCAACAATGGCTGAACAGCAGCCATCCTGCATCATCTCTGCAACTGGTTGTGCCATAATGGACCTTCAGAGGGTTAGTGTTAGGCTTAGCCCAAGAACAATATGGAACAATTCAGCCAGAGTTTGGTTTTTTTATTTGCTTAGATATGGCAGATAGAATCTTGCCAGACTAAAGCTTTTACTACTCCTAGCCTAAAAAATATACTCTGGGAGATTCTAAGGAGTGGCTATTCTTATTCTCTTCCTCTGTGTCTTATCCAGCTCTGGGCTGGGCTGCCTCTTGTCTCCCTCCCCTTTGTGGAACGTGCTCCCTCCTTCCTGGGAAATTGACACTTCACTGTAGTCTATCACTCCAGGTCCCCCTCCATGGGCACTATGTCTCACAGTTAGAGGTTGAAGGGGTCTATGTGTGCATATGAACATCTCTCAGAATAGGAATCTAATCTGAGCAGTGTTTGGTGAAACAGGATTTATAAGAATTTTTTTTAGTGAGATTTATTTTCTGGGATTATGTTAGCAGAATGTTTTATGTCTGGGTGTGCTGCTTCAGTCAGGATACTTTCCAATCCAGATGATACTTCAAAAATGGCTAATATTTTATTCTTTATATACCAACATGAAGAAAGAGGATATGACATCATATCATAGAGACTTAAACACTGAATATCTTTAAATACCATCGCCTATTTACAAAGTCAAACAACACACTATAGAATACAGTATTTTTGAAATGTTATCCATTGCTTATATGATACATACTAATACTTTATGGGGACAAAATACTTTATGGGGATAAGCAAAGTCTAACTCCTAACTAGCAATTTTCCCTTAGGAGGAGGCTAAAAGAAGCCTGTTTTCCATGTGGGCCTGGTAAAAAAGGCAGAAACTGAAATCAGCAAACAACATCCAGAGTGATAGACAATGAGAAGACACAGAGTAATTCCATAATTCTCCTTAGAGAGTTACGATCATAACTAACCCCAGAATTATGGTTATATATTGTTGTGGTTTTAAGTTAAGGCATCACATGACCAAATCCAATTTTTCAGCATTTTTACAGCAGTGGTTAATTGAACGCCATGGTCATTAAGCGAAACGATTTTATCTAAATGAGTATTTGTTGCCCAAATCCGAAAGTATAAGAAACCAGAAACTGGCAAAAAAAAGTCAAAAATCATTGTCGCGTGACTGCAGGACACTGCAAACGACTGAAAAAGTAATCCAGTTGCCAAGCATCTAAAATGTGATCATATGACTGCAGGGGAGGGAGTGCAGCCATCAAAGCTTTAATAATAGATCATAAGTAGCTTTGGAGGAGTGGGATCCATCATAACTTTGAACCATCGAGAAGCAACCGGTCGTAAGTCAAGGACTGCCTGTATCTATCCACTTCCCATTACCCCCTTGTGAAAACTAAGTAATAATGTGCTGAAGATTCAGTGCCATTAGGTTTGGATCTGCAATGCAGAAAAGATTTTAAATGACCTTACCTTGATGCCAAGTTACTAAGGCTTTCAAATTCAAGGGTGACATTGTTTAGAAGGCAAACTTGCAGTCTAATCTGCATTCCAGCTTTTAAATTAACATGAAATATTTTAAAATGTAATTCTATAGCTGTGATACAAATTTAGCATTAGATTTATTATAATCCTCAATACTGAAAAGTACAGTACAGTCAGTGCTTCCTTTTTTTTTCCTCCAAAAAGTAAGCAGCATTCAGTATTAGACATCTTTTTCAAGTTCAGCAAGATCAAATGTTTCTTTAATGTAATGAGAATGTTCTTCTATAATGCGATGTTAACACTTTGCAGATTCTTCAAACCACAGGCCTCCGTTTGGCACGCTGTAGCTTTGACAAATTAAGAAGGAACGGCAATAAATCCCTACATCTTTGGATATATAATGGACAGATATTTGGGGGTTCAAGTGATTTATGACGTTGATGCTGGGATTCACTGCCCCAAACTTATCCTCATTTAGGGCTGAGATTAAAAAGAGCTGCTTGCCAACAAGGCTGCTTAAATGGAAATGATGTGAGTATGCTTATTAGTTGGTTACATACTCTTCACCAAACATGAATTATTGACTGTGCTGACTGGGGAAAAGTCTGAGTTAGGTGGTACAGGAAGGGGACCAAGTTAGGATTAAGAAAATAAATGCAAATATCAAGACATGTGAAACCTCAAGGAATCTGTTCAGAAGAAGCTGCATTTGCCTCCATTAGGAGCAATAAACCAAGAGTTTACAGCTTCCTGTCTTCCCCAGGAGAGTAGTCAAAGCTAATGGCTGAACCACATTATAAGCTTCAGCTTCGGGCAGGTTAGGCAGGAAGGAAATCAAGGACAGGAAGGAATAAAAGGGTTAAAAAAGGAATCAGTTTATGGTCTATATTTACTATATTGATTAATATCTAGAAGCCTTAGGAACTGGTGAGGCTTTCACAAATTCTTTTAAGCTTATAGAGTCAAAACTATGAACAATGTCTCTTTCAATATCTCATCGTAAAGGAGAACGTCGCATTCTCAAGTTTGTGTCTTCTACTAAAGTCTATAAAATGTTTTACAAACTTTTAACACTTTGGGGTAAAAATGTAGTAGAGTTAGCCAAGAAGATATTTGACATTCTTTTTCTACCTTTACACCCATGGAAAGAAAGATAGAATAGAATAGAATAGAATAGAATAGAATAGAATAGAATAGAATAGAATAGAATAGAATAGAATTCTTTATTGGCTAAGTGTGATGATTGGACAGACAAGGAATTTGTTTTGGTGCCTATGCTCTCCGTGTTCATACAAAGAAAAGATACACACGTCAAGAGCCATAGGTACAACACTTAGTAGTACTCTTAGGGTACAAATAAACAATCACATCATACTAGGAAGCATAATCATAAGCCAGGGCCTATCAAATCATTGGACTTAGAGACTAACTTAGTGTACTTTATAGTCCTTGCACCTCGTACAACGAAACTAAATGCCATCTTCAGTGTACATTAGGAGCATAAAAATAAAATGCAAACACAAACACACATCCTTCACATTCGCGTGGGATGCAGCAAGGGCCTTCGGTGTGAAAACTCAGAAGCCAGTTGGGAAGATTACAAAGGGGGAGGCAGGGCAACCGTCGTAAATATGAATCGGCTGCCAAGCTTCTGAATTTTGATCGCGGGAAGAAGCCGCCACGGTCATAGGTGTGAAAAACTGGTCGTGTTTCAAACGACCACTCCATGAATGGTTGGTAAGTCGAGGAGGAGGAGGATTGTTATCCAGGTACCTGTTGAGTTCCTGTCCCTGCAGGTGGAGAGGATGGAGCTGATAGTGTCCGAAGACCTCAAAGACAATGGGTTTGGTCTTGATGTATTCGACAAAGGATTCGGTCACTTCCACGGAAATCTGTCAAGAGGAGACACGGAACAGCCGTCTTGAGTGAGCGAGAAAAGACTTAATAATAATAATAATAATGATAATAATAATAACTTTCAGAAGAGATGGCTGGCTTGGCTATCTGGAAATAGAAAGGCTGTCAAATTGTCAAGCCAAGCTTGTCCGCATTTACCATTTGTTATAAAGGGAGGGAGAGGGATAGCCCTGATGGGGCCTCTAACTGAGGAATTCAGAAGCACATTCCTTCAAGATAAGAAGGCGGCGGCAGCCAGGCTCTGGCGCGTGGCGATGCTCTATAGGAGAATGTGATGGATGACATCCAGCCACGAATGTATTTCATTGGAGAATGTGTCTCTAGGGGGAGTGGGGGAAAAACAGGGTCCTAGGGGACTGTAAACTGGGTGGGTCAGATGCAGCTTCAAACAGGTCTTGCCGACATGTTGTTTCCAATTCAAAGTTAAGTTTGACTCGTGGCTCGTGATTTATTTGGAATGACTGTTCAGAAACCTGCTGCCAATACTTCATTTGCAGGTGATGCTGATCTCCCAGAATCCCCCTCACCCTCCCCAGGAAGGTCACCTCATCACTTACATTTTGGACATGATAAAATCCAAGCGGGGCCCCTCGGCCGTTATTTTTCAGAGGTTCGGTGGAGAAAGCTTCATCGTGACGGTGGAGGAAGCTAGGAAGACAAGAATAAACCAGGTGAAGGGGAATTATTCCATCGTCGCCTCGATTAGCAATGTTCGTTCCGGTCCGAGGACTACCTGTAGATCTGCCGTCTCCCACATCATATAGTTTATATATAGTCTAGTTCAGGGCTTGGCGACCTTAAGAGCCATTTGGACCCGTTTCCCACAGAAAAGGAAACACCGGGAGCCACAAAACCCTTCCCGTGCCCGACTATTTCCTGAGAGGCCACAAAACTAGCATCTATAGTTGGATTAAACGTTCTGTTTTCTTCTGAAACGTTCCTTTTCTTGGATTTATCCATGGTTGGCCTACCAGGGGTCGAAAAGCTCAATAAATCGCGTGCCGGAGGGCGTCGCACATTGGCGGTTGTGATGCCTATTTTGAGTGACAGGGAGCCGCAGCAGAGGGATGAAAGAGCCACATGCGGCTCCAGAGCCTCAGGTTGCTGACTGTTGGTCTAGTTTATTGAAAAGAAGGACCAGGGGAGATATGATAGCATCGTTCCAATATCTGAGGGGCTGCCCCAAAGAAGAGGGAGTCAAATGATAGATTGAGATAGATGGATAGATGATAGATAGATGAGAGAGATTGATAGATGAGAGAAAGATGATAGATAGATAGATAGATAGATAGATAGATAGATAGATAGATAGATAGATAGATAGATAGATAGATAGATAGACAGATAGACAGATAGACAGATAGACAGATAGACAGACAGATAATGTAGATGTTATTTTCACAGGAAAAGTGTTTCATGAGATTCCAAACACAGCATCTGGCTGGTAGGAGGCTAGACCACGAGACAAGATCACCCACCTGCAGTTCTTCCCCAGGGTATCCTGGGATGTGACATTTAGTGAGGAGCAAGGGAGAGATTTCGTAGGAATCCCCAACGACAACACCAGATGGCTTTCTGCTCAGTTGTTGGTCTTCCTTGGATGCCGTTGGAGAGAAGATCTTTAGCTGGAAAGGCTCTTGGTTTGGGTTTTTTCAGAACTGGCCTCCTGTTCTAGGATGGTCAAGATGCTTCAGGGACCATACAAATAAATACACGGGTCAAAACTGCCAATTCTGGTTCTACTGGACCAGGTAGCTCATGGGCTGTTGCCTATTCCTAGAAACCTTTGCCATGGTTATCTCACATACTCTGTGAGCAAGAAATGTATTTTGCTTCCAAGTCATGATGGCTCTTCCCGAAGACGACAATATTAAGTTCATTGCTCTTCATGTCCTGAACTCCATTAGGAAGGAAACGGTTGTATTGCTTCTTATTTTTAAGCGGTGGAAATCCTTCAGCTAAAAAAGTGGCTTAATGAAAAAGGAATGAGCTAACGTCCCTTAATGGTTCTCGTTTTAAGATAGGGCCGTATTTTCATTGCAGTTGGAATGCTTTTGAGTTCTTTAAGGAGATTCAATAAAATTGGGCATTTTAGCCCAGATAGATATAGAGGTAGGTGTTGTAGAAGAAGGAATGGCAGGGCCATACTGGGGGTGGACTGAAAAAAGGGGTTAGCCTAGAATCCCTGCATATCCACAAGCAAAGTGGTGGGATTAAAAAAAATACTACTGGTTGTATGGGTGTGGTTTGGTGGGCATGGCAGGGTAAGGATACTGTAAAATCCCCATTCCCTGCCCAATCCTGGGAGAAGGTTACTGCAAAATCCCATTCCTTCCCCACTCCACTGACCTGCTTTCCAGTTCTGTTCTCCTGCGCAGGGCAACCAAAGCAGACCCAGGCGATCAGCTGGGACTCGGGAGGCAGAGAAGAGATGGGGGCGGGGCCAGTCAGAGGTGGGATTTGCCGGTTCTCTGAACTACTCAAAATTTCCTCTACCGGTTCTCCAGAACTGATCAGAACCTGCTGAATACCACCTCTGCTCCCTGGGCTCCGGAGGCCCTCTGGAGGCCGGAAACAGGCCCATTTCTGGCTTTCCAGAGCCTCCGGGAGGCCTGTTTTTGGCTTTCCCCAAGCCTCCATGCGCGGGCCGCATGGAGACTCCTGAGTGGGGCGAGGAGGGGTGGGCGGGGCCAGCCAAGGGTGGCTGAACCGGCCATAAAATTAGCTACAGGTTCACCTGAACCAGGGCAAACCTGTAGCAGCCCACTCCTGATTTTCAATCTTTTATATTTGGAGGGTCTCGTCCCATGTTCTGGCTGAAAGCCTGGGGGAAGAACCAGGTTTTCATCATCTTAAGGATGGCCCGTAGGATTGGGACCAGTAGGATTAAGCACCACTGTATTTGCTTATTTTAGCACCTGCATCACATTGCTGGCTTTAGTTTAAGATTTAGTTTAGATCCTTTTATAGGGAGTCCTCAACTTAAGACCATAATAGGGACCAGAAAATTCGTCATTAAGTTGTGCACTTGTTAAGTGACGCATCGTGTGAGCATATCCAATTTTATCAATCTTTTTTTTTTTTACTACCGTTGTTAAACCACTGTGGTCATTAGGTAAGCCATCGCATGACTGTGACTAGCAACATTTCCTGCTGGCTTCCCCACTGATATTTTGCTTATCGGGAACCAGCTGGGAAAATCCCAAATGGTGAACATATGAATGTAGGATGCTGCAACTATCATTTGATGCAAATGTCTGTCAAACACCTGAATCACAACGTTGGAAGAAATGTCCATCTGGGTTCAGTTCCAAGTGGGAAGAAAGACACTGGAAGCATGGAGGCTAATTGGAAAGATGGTTTAATGGTGAAGCAGAATCACCTCTAGGGGACTGGAGACTAAAACATATGAAGAACGATTACAGGAACTGGGCATGGCTAGTCTATTAAAGAGAAGGACCAGGGGAGACATGATAGCAGTGTTCCAATATTTGAGGGGCTGCCACAGAGAGGAAGGGGTCAAGCT
>JAOYMU010000098.1:73947784-73959815 GCA_025802295.1 Psammodynastes pulverulentus
TTGAAAGACTCCCACCCTCATGTCATTTCTTAGTTTTGGATCTCAGGACTCTGGGCTCAGCCTGCCCCCCCCCCAGGATCGCCACGACACCGCCCACTCCTGCTCCGTGATCATCTAATACCTCCCGGCGCCATTGATTTTTATTCCACCTTTTGCCCAGTCTAGTTTGTGAAATATTTCTTCAAGGCAGGCTGAGAAAAGGATATGTGATATTGGGTCATCTTGTTGTACATCTCACTCTATGATGATTTCTACTTTAAGATCATTAAGGCAAATTGTCACCATTTTTTCACACATTGATTGTAGTAAGTTTATGTAAGCAGTGTCTATGCATTGGTTGAGCAATGAATTAATTACTGCTTGCTGGAATACTGAGTCAAATGCCTTTTTGTAGTCAATGAAAGGCATGGTGCATTCATTGTGCCCTTCAATGACTTGCTGAATAACATGGATGTGATCCATTGTGCTGTAGCCACTTCTGAACCTTGCCTGCTCCTGTGGCTGTGCATCATTTAATGTTCTCAGTATTTATTTACTTTTTGCTATTTTCTTGGTCAAAAACCTTATAGATGATTGAAAGTAGGCTTATTGGACGTTAGTTCTTTAAATCATCTTGGGCCTCTTTCTTGTGTATAAGATTCACTTCAGCATTTTCCCATGCATTGGTTATTTTTTCTTCTCTGAGGCATCTTGACTAGTTTTGCTAGTATCTTGTGTAAACTATGACCACTAGCTTTTAGCATTTCAACTGTAACACAATCATTTCCTGAAGCTTTGCCATTTTTCATTTATTTTATGGCACTTGATACTTGCTCCACTAGAATATCTCACATTTCCGCTTTTATGGGTGTTTGTTACTTTTGAGTGTTTCTCTATTATCTTGTTCTCCACTTCCATAGGGCCAGTCCTTTTTCTCCAGGTATTGCTCTTCCTATTCTTCCATTAAAATTACCCATTAGTATTTTGTATCAGCATTTTTGTTGTCTTGAAGGCAGACCACATCTTTGTAAAACTCTTCAACTTCATCATCACTTTAGCTTATTGTGGGCGCATAAGCTTGGATGATTTGAAACCTGTATTGTTTGTTCAATTGAATGATGCATTGGGCTACTCTGTCTGATATACTTTCAAATTTTACTACAGAGTCTTTCAGCTTTTGGATGATGAGAAAACCAACTTCGCCACATCATCCATCTTTGGTACCTCCAGTGAAGAGTAAATGCCCAGTCCTATCAAATTCAACTAAATTTTTACCTTTTCACATAATCTAATGTTATCCCAATGCATATTTTTGAGTTCAATCAGCAGTTCTTCTAGTCAAGTGTCCGTTTTCATTGTTCGAATGTTGACCATTCCTATGTGCAAAGTCCAAAGGCAGCCTGATTTAACCCAGTAATTCTTAGCACCCTGAGCCTTTGGGCAAGCCTTCCCACTGCCATGGATAGTTGCCCTAGGGCCTTCTGAGAATGAGGGTCATTTTTGAAGTTATATTGGCATGTGGAAGGAATAGACCTTAACATGCTATGCTGGTCCAATGTGGGTTGGCAGATGTAATCGTTGTTAGTCTGGGGTATCCTTCAAGGCCTGTTCACCATGGGAGACCTTTCTGGCCACATATATGTCTGACGACATAGTATTCATAATCTAACTAATGTGAATGCGGGCAAAAACTGTTTAGAAAGAGTTGTCAGAATTGGTGGCCTAGGTAATTTGCATTATCTGTCAGCCGCAAATCTTTGCAATCTCAGAAATCAAATTATTAAATAGTTTTGTGGTTCTTACTCCATTTTATTATTGAGCTTTTACACTATAATTCAATCAGAAGTAGCAGGAAAAAATCTCACTTTTGAGAACACATACAAGTGCTTTCCAAAACAATCAACCCCTACAGTTTAAAGACCCATGCAACTACTTTTTCTTTTTCAAGAAATATATTAAAAAGCTTATAATTCTCTAAAGATTTCTTTGATTTCATGAAGTGGTGGAGATTTATTTGTATTTTTCTTTGTTTTCATTTGTTTCACCTTCTATCAATGGAAGGGTGAATCAAAACATATTCAGTATCCAGTGTATTCTTCTTTTGTACCTAAATATATTGACAATCCTCTTGTGATCATTGTGTTTTGTGCCAAACATAGGCAACACCCATAATTGATTGGTTGTTCCAGTAAATACCCACAATTGACTTATTATTCCAATTCTTGCAATTGTCTTCTTTTGTATGTAGATTTGGGAACAACTGCAGTCCACATTGCTTTGAAAAATCAAGATCACCCACTTAATCAGCACTGAAAAAAAAGGAAAATTACAGCACTGTGACTGGGTGCTAGAGGTGGTTGGTTTGTAAGCCATGATGAAAGTTTTGCTGATAACAACAACTACAAGAAAAGCAATATAAGAAGCTACCAAATCACTTGGGGTTACAATTGTCACACAATCAACCCATTATGGAGATAAAATTGCAGTACTACACTGTTTTTCTGCACAAGCAGTCTATGGAAGTACACTTCATTTTTTTGTATCCAGACAGTTACAGTAACAGCCTGCCTGTGCACTGAAATTGCTTAAAGGCCATCACATAAGCCTTATTTACAAATACCAGCAAAATAACTATCATATAGTGTGATTTATTTGAAATTTAGAAATAGACCTCTTCCATTTGGTCCAAAATTACAGAATGTTGTTATGTCTTCTATGCATGAGTCTGTAGCAGGCATTAAACATAGCCTTTTCCTGCAGAAGTATACAAAAACACAAT
The DNA here is from genome assembly GCA_025802295.1 of Psammodynastes pulverulentus. Lineage (NCBI taxonomy): Eukaryota > Metazoa > Chordata > Lepidosauria > Squamata > Psammodynastidae > Psammodynastes > Psammodynastes pulverulentus. Next base: position 73,950,543 of record JAOYMU010000098.1, read on the forward strand.
TCTTTGTAGCTTGCTTTGTAAATTTTTAACAAAGCAGACAACTATCCCCTAACAAACCCTTCCCAAGGGCAGATAACGATATCCTTTTGTTAGATGGCAGTTTTCTGCCACACTTCATGCTTTCCCTAAAATATACTTTAACCACCATAGGTCTCTGGCTAAATAAAGTTAAAAGAGGCAGAAGATAACTGTCATTTCAATTTCTCCCACAAATTTCCTTCAAAAAAGGCAGAATTATGGAATCCAGGAATGAAAAAAACACCTTCTCCAGTATTAAAATAGCTATGAAGAAGTACTCAAACTGCCAGAGTGGCAACTGGGAGAAGACTAGACAAGCTTGAACTTTTAACAAGGAGCCTATATACGAGAAGGTGAGGTTCTTCACCCAAAAAAATCCTCTGCAGCTGGGTAAGTTCTAACATGGATTCTGTATGGTGTATGATTCATATGTGTAATGCATAGAGATCATAAAGGCAAAGAAAATAAAATGGGAGAAAACTGGGTCTTATCTTAGCATGATTTTCAGCTGAAGATGAATATCCAGACTGTAGTAACAAATGTTTAGCAGCTCCTCTTCCCACTAAAATGTCCAGAAATCCGAAATACCCACAGAATGTATTCAGGAAAATGGAAATGCAGTTATCCCTGCTTATTTAGCAGAATACCTGTGATTACAATACACATACTTCAAGGAACGTATCTCCTCCTAATTTAGTGCTGAATATATGCAAAAATAGACCTTCAAACATCAAGAGAATTATCCTCTCCCTTTAAAAACTTGAGATTGTGCCCTGAGCCTCAGTTTAAAATAGGTCCTAGGGAGCTTTCAGGATTTTTGTATTTGGGTAGGTCTGAATGTATGGATTTATGTGTCATTGCTTAGCCTAGCAGCAGTTTTATTAGCTACAGTACAAAACCTTGCCTCTACTAGCACTTGTATAAAGAACAGATACTCATAAAGCATAAAGTGGCCAATAGCAATTAAAAAGGATAATACAGCTCAGTGTGAGATGAACTAGACAATTAGATATATTTAAGGATCGCAAGGACATCTTAAAGCCCTTATCTGCACCTTTCATGACTCTTCTGCTCTTTGCCCAAAATTTCTGTCCTTGCAAGTTTTCTTTCAACCAATTATCCAAGATTAAACAAAGATATAAAATCATATCTCCTGTTAAAACCAAGTTCTTCACTAATAAAATATGATTTTGCACAAGGGATAAGTAAACTGATTTATTTTCAGGCACTCACCCACTTTCCATCATTCAACATTTATTCATAATTGTTGTCAATATACCATTCCCTGACATTGTTATTGTTCAATTATTTCTATGGCATTTCTAATAAAAATGTGACCTCATGTGTAAAAAGTACTTTTAAAGCTATATGACTTGCAGAATAGATATTATGTAAATCACCATCTCCCACCTATGCCTTCAAGTGTTTTAGACTACAACTCCCACCATCCCCTCCTAGTACATACAGAACAGCTGGGTTAGACTATAATTCCAGGTCTTGACAATATACTGTAAAGGTATCAAATTATCCTAACACTGTCATATGGAGAAAATATATAAATATCCATCCTTTGGGGATAGAAAGTCCTTGAAACTATAATTTGTATGCATAAAAGACTCTGGAGTTCTAAGATAACTTTTTTCTCATTATCATAGAATCTGGGACTGCAGAACATACTTTGTTGGTTGGGGATTCTGTCATCTGAAAGTCCGGAAATTAGAGGGTAGTCCTAGTCTAACCTAGACTTGGCAAGCTATAGCCATATCATATAGAATTTATAGATAAATAGCAGCACTCTGAATTGAGCCAGAACACTAGTAGCTGTGTTAGCAATATTCAAAGAAAGTCCTGATATTAGTGGGCATTCCTTTAAAATCTACCTTTGACACTGCAGTCTCTCACTTTATTTGATAATTTGATAGTATTTGCATTTAAATAAAGAAATAAATATGCTATGCCCATATCATACAATTCCCTAACACTGATGGAATATTTCTTTCCCTTGACCAAAACAAGCTGAATAATTACTAGAATGTATTATCTATGGTTTGGAGATGAATTAAACTAATTATGAAAAAAATTAAGACCTTGCTATGAGAGCCTGACAGGAAGAACTATAGGATTTTCTCTGCAATTAATGATTGCATGAACTCATGAACTCATCTTCATTTAGAAGACTTTCACTGGCATAAGATGAGGGATGGTAATCACTCCATTATCTAATAATTTCACAGTGAAATTATCTAATAATTTCACATTTGACCATACATTTTAGAAAGCCTTTATTTATATATTTAAGCAAAAAGGATAGTGCAAGACTTAATTTACTGGGCCATCTGAACCAGGCGAAGATGTAAACCAATTCTTATCATACATTGGAGGACTAGGACCCAATTAACTGAAGCTGGGGTGATCAGAGGGAGGTGCTGAGTGAGTGAACCCTGGATTCAAGAATATGAAAGGAAAAATGTTCCCAGTAGGAATAGTTCTAGCTTCCTCAAAGGCAGATGGGTGCTCAAACAATAGGGTTTCCTACTTCTTTCTTCTGAATCCTCTTACCCCTATCTCCAAATCCACTGGGGGCAAGTCTTCAATCCTTGAAATCAGATTTAGAGGATAGTCCTAGTCATCTTTCTCACAACTGTAATCACACCAATGGGAGAAATTCACAAGACACTACCTTTTTCTTTTAAAAAATGTGGTGTCTGATGGTAAAAGTTACTCCCCATACACATATAAACTATATTGACTACCAAATCTATGAGATGCCTCCCGCATACATATAAATTCCTTGAAGTGCCTTTCTAAGAAAACATTCACAGCAAGCTGAAATCTCTGAATGGCAATAGAGAGTAAACTTAGTCAAGACCTGTGGGTCAGTAAACCAAATTGTTTCTATTCATTGGCCATATCTCAAAAATAGTATGACTAGTGTACTGCACTTTCTCCTTCCTTCCTTCCTTCCTTCCTTCCTTCCTTCCTTCCTTCCTTCCTTCCTTCCTTCCTTCCTTTCCTCCTGTTCCTCCTGCTCATTCTACTCCTCCTCCTCCTCCATGTCCAGTTCCCAGAGACTGCCTGGACATGGAGGAGTTTTGTTTGCAGTTTTGTTGGTGAGGTTTTTTTCAGAATTTGGTTTGCCATTGCCTTCTTCTAGTGACTGCTCTAGGTCACCCAGCTGGCTTTGTGACTAAGGTGGAGCTAGAATTCATGGATTTTTATCCTGATGCCTTAACCACTACACCAGACTGGCTCTGACTGACCTAATAGGAAGGAATAAATAATATAACATGAATGAGTTTGTCTAAAACATTCCAACATCACACTATAATTTCCACTGGGTCTGTCTTTTTCTTTATTTTGCTTTGGGTTTTCTTTGTCTCGTAGTGTACCCTGACCAAAGGCATGCAAGCCTTGATTTTGGTTTTGCTCATGGCTAGCTATTTAGCAAAGTGCCAAGCTTTTCTGGGTCCATTTTTATACTGTATTATTGTTTGCATGCTTGCAAATATAATTATGTCGTATCTTCAAAGCATTTGGCTGCTTCAGGTGAGCAAGGTTTTGGCCACAGCAGGGGCTGTGTTACAGCCTACATCATACAAAAAATTGCAGTAAGTTTTCCTTAACAAGAAAGTGACTCCCAATGAATTTGGCACCACTTCAAAATAATTTTTTTAGCGGCACATGGTTAATATTTCAGTGCCACAATATGCTCATGTTGGACATCAGTCTTTACTTTTACTGTATTTAGCTAATTAAGAGAAAGGAAAATAAATGAGAATGCTTTATTCATTTGTTATTGAGCTGTTCTTTTTTTTAAAAAAAACCAGCATGTGCCTGTATCGGAGGCAATGAGAACAAATTTAGCCATTTAAAATGCCATTTACTTCACTTATCCCCTATTTTTAGGCATCATTTCTCATATAAATGAGAACCTAAAAGGCTCAGAGAATGTTAATGACCCTCAGCACCATAGTAATAGAATGCGGTTTCCCATTTCTCTGCGAAAAAGAATATGCCAGCCTTATGGGAGGCGGGAAGAGCTGAACAAATAAAAAGTAATGAAGAAAGGGTCCTGATCTACAAGCAATGTGCCACTATGGAAGAAGAATAAAAAGAATTGAATAACCCTCAGTTGCCAGAACTATGAACCCCCTTTAGGTGTTCTACCAAATAAAGTGAATCAAGAATATAGTGTATAAGGAAGAAAATGTCTTGATCTGGGATCCCGTGAAAAGTAAATCTCTTTGGAGCCTCACATATGTTCCTCTTCCCAGATTTGTCTAGTTCTAAACCCCTCTTGCTTTGCACCTGTTCCTGTTCAATAAGAAAGAAACAAATCAATAATAGATATAGGCATCCAAAATAAGAGAGAGATCTTTGCTGAATATTATTAAAATAGGGAAAAGGTTGCGTGCACAATTCTCTTCCTTGCATTAATTTTACCATGCAGAATATATAATAGAGCTTTTAAACTTTGTTTACTTGATTAGATAATATTCTAAAAGTTTAGATGATGCCCCTTTATTCCAACTTTATTCTGGGAAAAGAGAAATTATTATTCAGCTAAATTATTACAAAATGCATTATTTCAAATAATCTTTCATTATATCTTTATATAGAGATTTTGCTTAGGAGCACAAATATTTACTTGTTGGAGGACATAGAAATTTCTCTTCCAATGACAAATACAAGTGTATAGAACATAGAATAATAGAGTTGGAAGGGACCTTTGAGGTCTTCTAGTCCAACCCCCTGCTTGAGCAGGAGTCCCTATATAATTTCAGACAAATAGTTTTCCAGTCTCTTTTTGAAAGCCTTCAGTGATTGAGCACCCACAACTTCTGATGGCAAGTTATTCCATTGGTTATTTGCTCTGACCATTAGGAGATTTCTCCTTAGTTCTAGGTTGCTTCTCTCCTTGGTTAGTTTCCAACCATTGTTTCTTTTCTTGGTGTTTTGGTGCTTTGGAAAATAGTTTGACGTGAGTTGTATGTGGGTGTAGTAATTTGTGGGATTTGGTTTATGGGTGTTTCTTCCAAGTGATCATGTTAGAATTATTTCAAACAGTTTGTTAGAGGTTATCTTTTCACTTATTCATTATGTTTTGTTATGAACTTTCTTTTCATAACAGTCATAAACTTAGAATTAGGGTTTCCAGAATCTACAAATGGATCTTTGAAACAAGGAGCAATATATTTGGCCAGAAATAGAAAATGCAACCCTTTTGAATGACAAGTTAAATGTGAAAGTCTTAAGTACACCGTTCAAAAAATAGGAAATTAACTTTATAATTTCAACTTTGCTTGTCTTAATGACTGTTACTCTATGAAAACGATTAAATTTTAAAATGTTAATTGAACAATGGAAAGTAAGAAAAGGAGGATTAAAAGGAAAACAAGCTTTCCCCAACTTTTAAAAACAATCAAGCACTAAGCTATTTCCAGGTGGTGGAGTGGATTTTAGTCTGAACCACGTTATCTGGGGAATGATTGGCTTTTCATTTTGGTCTGGGTGTCCAGCTGGCGGTGCTAATTTGGTCACAGTGCAGAAGGCAGCATTCTTAGTAGTGACACTCATCTTGTGGAGAAAAAGCTTCCAGTGGTAATTAGGTGTGCTTCCATTATGGAGTATTTCCTTATAAATTTACATCTTACCTTTTCTTGATTTTCCTATCTTCTTTTTCCTGCCTACTGTTCCAATGGTTTTTATTTATTACTTATTTGAACAGCAGTGTTTTAAATGTGTCTACCTATTTTAACATTTCCTTATTTTTACTGCATTCATTGTAATTTTTATATAAAGGACTCTGGGTATGGAAGGAGGATGACTGAAAAACAGCACTGATATATTTGGAATAAATGTCTTTTTCACGCATCTATTAATATGGCACAAAGTTGCATGCCTTCTAGCTTTTTTGCTTCACGAGATTTCTATTTTCATACCACTGTCTCAATAAATAATTTTCTGATGTGGTTTTTTTTTAAAGGTGATAGAATCAGGGCTTTTTTTCGGCCGGAACTCGGCGGTACTGCGTTCCGGCACCTTTTTAGAGTCCGCGCCACGTGACGTGTCTCAACCAATCACGTGCTATTACTTCCGGGGGTTTTTAACGTGACAGGGGGGGCGCGTTCCGGCACCTTTTGGTGCCGAAAAAAAGCCCTGGATAGAATCCATTCTTTTGGAAAGAGAATTTATTCTGGGCTGTACATGTGAATATAAAAAAATAATTACTTATTCATGTTTGTTTGTTCATTTAATTTCTAAAGCTACCTATATCAGATAAAAACTCTGGGTGGCTTACAATTAAATATACATACATAGATAGAGATAGAGATGAGATAAAGAGATAGAGAGATAGAGATAGAGATAAACAATTAAAAACACTAAAACATCCAGATTAAATATACATAGCAGCAAGGTATTTGTCCAGTTAGCAGTACAGCTAGAAAATGGAGCGCTTAACATTCCAGGGCCAGGAATATAGCCAGGTTTTTAGGGCCTTATGAAAGGCTTATAGAATTGGAGCCATTCTAATCTCTGAGGTAAAAATGTAACATAGAGCAGGAGTCGCTGCAGAAAACAGTTTGTCTTCTAGTGCCCACCTGGCAACATTTTGTGGTTGACAGGATCTGTAGCATGACCATTCTGCCTGATCTGGATAGCCAAGTGGAGACTCTTGGGAAAAGGTGAACCTTCAGGTATGTTAAAGTCAGCTGCCAAAGTAATAATGCTGTTGAATCTGCTTGTGTTTTTGTCGGATCTAACAAGAAGAAATCTTTATCAAGTGAAACCAGATACAAATGCTTTTTCCCTTCACATTTTTCTTCTCAATGTGAGAAGAACAGAAGCACAGAGGACATACATCACATGAACTACTGGAAATCTACAGAATGCTTCAAGCTGTTTCCAGCACAAGATGCTCCAATGGGTCAAGTTATCTTGGAAAGATAAGTTGATAACTAGAGAAAAGAAGAACTGGGGATGGCATGATAGCAGTATTCCAGTATCTTGAAAAGTTGCCACAAAGAGAAGGGGGGATCAACTTATGTACACAAGCACCTGTAGGCAGGACAAGAAACAATCAATGGAAATGAATCAAGGATAGAAGCAACCTGGAACTAAGGAGAAACTTCCTAACAGTGAGGACAATCACTGTAACAGCTTGCCTTCAGAAGTTGTGGGTGCTTCATCACTGGAGGTTTTTAAGAAGAGACTGGACAGTCACTTGTCTGAAATGGTACAGGGTCTCCTTCTTGAGCAGGGGGATGGATTAGAAGATCTCCAAGGTCTCTTCCAGCTCTATTCTGATCAATTATTCTGATTGAACAGAGAATGTTCCCACTAAACACACAGACATTCTCTCCCTGAATGAGATACTTGATACAGTTGGATCTGTTACAGCTCATCCTTTCTCTCCTTTCACTCTGCCTTAATCACATTGAGAAAAATAATCCTAGTCTCAGATTCCAAATCCTTTCCTCCAAAAGAAATTTGCTCCACAAATTCTACACTTTGTGGAGCTTTACTGAACTTTACTGAAGAAGAAAGAAATGAACCACATTTTAACCATTAATGAACAAACGTGCTATATTTGTTTTGAAGAAGACTATGTATAACCATAAAAGCAGGAAACAGATAATCAATATTTTTTAAAGATGGAGCAGCAAATGAAAATAACATGCAACAATAATATTTGTTTGGAAACACGTATGGATTTTAAAAGCTTTATGAGAAACTTGTCAACAATTGCTGTGAAATAGATTTCAAGATTATTTTCCTGGGGCAATAAGCTAAAAACAATAGGAGTCTCTTGAATATGTTTTATTCAACATCATGAATATTTGACCATGCTACAGATAAAAGTATAGAAATAATCATAGGCCGGTATGATTCTGATGACACAGACGAGAGCATGTCCCCCTTGGGTAGGGAAGTAGCACACAGGTCTCTTGTAAATTAACGAGATGCTCCCATATATTGTGTAAAAACTAGGAGAGAGTTAGTAGAAGCAGGACAGGAAGAAATAAGAAATATATGAGTCTTCAAAACTAGGACCCATCAGTATGCTTAAAACAGTATAGTGATGCAGATTTATTGCCTGACAGTCATATGTGGTTTGTATGCCAGTCATCCTGCAAATGCTCATCTTGTGAACCAATTCCACTCATTCCTGGATTGGCAGGCCCTACTCATAATCACTCATGTCCTAGTGTTCTCCCTATTGGACTATTGCAATGTGCTCTATACTGGGCTGCCCTTGAAGAGTATTTGGAAGCTTCAGTTGGTGCAGAACACAGTGCTGTGAGTAGTTATGTGCACTCCTTGAAAAGCACATGCTACATCTTTGTTCCATGAGCTGCAATGGGCACCATATTGTTTCTGGGTTCAGTTCAAGATGATTGTTTTGATCTTTTAAGTCTTCATAGCATGGGACTCGGCTAGCTTAAAGGCTACTTCTCCCCAGTTATATTGGCCCATCCCATTAGATCTGTCAAAGGACTTGCTAGGGACCTACATTTTGAGGATCCTAGGAGGTATCCCTTCTCTGCTCCCACATTATGAACATTCTCCCCTCCTCCCAAATTATATTAGCTCTATCCCTTTTGATATTTCAGAAGTCCCTCAAGACCTGGCTATGTATCAGGCCTGGGGCTCTCTGGGAACCAAAGACATGTTTACATGGCTTCATTGCTGAGCTGCCTAATTTTATCCTCTCTTTGCCTAGGGTTTACTTTATATCTCTGTTCTATCATATCTGCTTTTTAATGTGATTTGTATTTGTTATATTTCTGTTTTTATATGTAGTTTTACCTGCTTGTTGTATGCGTCCCAGAGTTGCCTTTGATGAGATGAGCAACTGTATAAATTTCATGATAAATAAATCAAATTGCCTTTCTCACACAAAGGCAATGCTGGCAGGTGGCAGGACAATTGGTGGAACTTCAATAGTTATCCTGTTTTCCTCTGAAAGTGTCAGAATCCCACAAGACCTCAAAATCTTGTGCGATCTTAAGACAAAACCTTAAGACAAAATCTTGGTAGTATTGGGACAGAGTTTGTGAGTTTTCAATAATATGGCATAAACCTCTCCTGATTTGGTACTGTACAGTGTTGTATTTATTCTGTACGTTTATGACCAATTCTTTTTTAAAGCCATGAAGACATCAGTAAGCACAATCACAGAATCATTTTATAATTCCTTAACTTCTGTCCATAACTTTTATTTCCCAACTAGTTAAAGGAGTCCCTTTCTCT
>JAOYMU010000098.1:74122921-74133056 GCA_025802295.1 Psammodynastes pulverulentus
TAGATCATATTAAATTAAACATCTGTATGTTTAAAAAAAAAATATAACAATATTTTCAGATTATTCTTTGCAAATTTTATATATGTTTCATGAAATCTTCATATTTACATCAAATCTTTTTAGGTTTGTAATAACAAGGTTATTTGTGTTAATACGCGAACTGCCAACCTTATACTTGACCGATAAGTTTTGTAGTGTAATTACCAGTATCTAAAATATATTTTGGTTGATTTTGACTATTTATGACTGAGCCAAAAATTATTTATCAAACATTTTTCTTATAAATCGATGCCAGCTTTACACTAAGACAAACCTGAGATGCTGCAATTAAAGAAACAGCTGAAATGAATGATAAACCCTGATACATATCCTTATGCTATTCAACAAGACCCCACTTATACTGAGACTATAACAATGGATAAACTGCAATAGAAAACCCAATGTCCTATTAGTGAAACTGAGTGAAGATTCAGGAGAAAGGATTTTTACTTCCATGGATCTTGTATTTTTTAATTTGCCCTAGTCTAGGTTGCATCTGTGAATCTAAAACTCAGTTAAAATACATTACCAATAGCAGGTCCTTAAGCTATAAAAATCCATGTTTCTGATTAAAATTTAAAAAGCTTCAACAGAAAAATTTACTGTCTTTAAAAGCTTGTAACAAAGAAGCTTTCTATATCAGTGCAGATATTGTAGAAAATGTAACTACTGACAGAGGAAGACAAATCTCAGATTTAAATAGGTTTATGGACAAAGTCCACTCTGCTACCTTGAATAAGTAATTTTGTCATCAATTCATGCCAGATTATAAATCCACAATAAATAAAAGGAAGCCATGAATACCAATGATATTTAAGCAAATTTACATGTCTCAGAAAAACAGATTTAATATCTCACAATTTATGTAATCTGTTAACCTGCACATTAATTCATAACATGCTGGAACATTTACGAGGAGCTTTCTGCCTAATATTTATTTTTCCTGGCTTGCTTAGATTTGTATTTGTTATTATTTTTGCAAAATTATTAGAAATTCTGTGTATAAAGATTAATTTCAAACAAGTTAGTAACCACTTGTAAATCCCAGGTGTTGAATTATTTCACTATTCTGCCTTAGAAACCTATTTAATCTGAAATTTTCTGAAGTTTGCAACTTTGCATTTTATAATTTATAGTATTCAACTTTTCTTAGCCCTTATTTTCCAGAATAATCAAGAAAATAAAGATTTAATATCTGAGTATTAGATTTTCAGTTCATAAAATTTACCAGTAAACTAATTAACTGCCTCCAAAATAACAATATTCTAATATTAACATCAAACTGAAAATTGTTTAAAAGTCCATCCTACCTTTCTTTTATTGTGATATGTGATATAAACTATAGCAACCAAAAAGGCAAAAATAACAAGGTGGAAAAAGAAATGGCTGTCATCTTCCAATCCCGAGACTGTAGCGTCCTTCGTGTTTTGAGCAAATGATTTCTTATTCTCGAAGTTCCTCATACTTGACTCTTCTGCAAATTCTGATACGTCTTGGTCATCTTGATTATTTTGAGAGTTAGAAGCTAGATCATAGATGACATAATCTTTAGGTTCTTTTGCTGTTGGTGGGGAACTAGTAAATAAATTTCTGTCCGTCATGTCATATTCTTTACTATCTGCATCTTCTGATACATCGATATTTTGTTGATTAATGCTAACAGTTTCTGAAGGTGACACAGGAGGTTGGACTACTTTATCTTCTGCTAGAGTGGGTGCATGTACAACAGAAGCATCGACTTTCAAAGAAATTGGGATCAAATCTTCATTTGTTTTATTCCTCATACTATTCTCACTGGTTGCAGACATAATCGAGGATAAATTCTCTTTTTCATCCTTATCAATTGACTTAAAGTTCTGAGGTATTTCTTCATTAGGTATAGCATCTTGAAGAGGGAAAGATAAGAATAATTTGAAATCTTTAACAAATAATTTTACAATGTACAAGGATACACAAATTGATATGGTTTGAGGATTAACCGTACCTCAGCTGACAAACATGCATCCAAAATTTATAGCAAATAAAACACGGAAGAGTAAAAACTAGTATTAGCATATCAAAATCAAAAAATTGATAGGCTACAATGGAAATAGTTACAGTATTGAAGCCTTTAGCAAAATAGTTGTTCCTGTTTTAAACAGCAATAGATACATGTATACGTACATACATACATACATACTTACATTCATACATACATACATACATACATACATACAGGTAAAGGTAAGTTCCCCTCGCACATATGTGTTAGTCGTTTCCGACTCTAGGGGGCGGTGCTCATCTGTTTCAAAGCTGAAGAGCCAGCGCTGTCCGAAGACATCTCAATGGTCATGTGGCTAGCATGACCAAACATCAAAGGCGCACAGAACGCTGTTACCTTCCCACCAAAGGTGGTCCCTATTTTTCTATTTGCATTCTTCATGTGCTTTCAATCTGCTAGGTTGGCAGAAGCTGGGACAAGTAACGGGAGCTCACCCTGTTACATGGCACTAGGGATTCAAACTGCTGAACTGCCGACCTTTCGATCAACAAGCTCAGTGTCTTAGCCACTGAGCCATGTCCCCACATACATACATACATACATACATACATACATACATACATACACAATCAAGCAACATAGAAATTTGTGAAAACAACATATAGCTGCACAAGGCATTTTCCATATCAATACTATGGCTCATATGACATAGGTTATATCTATATTACTACCTATTAACATTGCTTCTAGTTAAATTGATTATACCCTGATCCACACATAATTCATTGGTGGTTTGTTTTTTGCTTAGCTTGGTATATGACCCGACCTATTATGATTTATGTGTCAGTCAGATAATGAATTAGATCCAGAGTTGCATTTAAAATAGAACTACAGAAATCAATGCGATCAGTTTCTGGTTTCATTATTTTCTTGAGTTCAGAGAGAAGCTACTTGATTCATATTGAATTAAAATGAAAAAATTATTTGCATACATTTCATGGTAAATGGAAAGCAAAATACCATATTTTCTTCATTTCTGCATAGTTATCTAAAATAAAAGCTTTGTGAAAAGGAAATTAAGAAATAAGCTCCAAAGCATTTGCTTTCCATTTAGCATGAAATGTTCAGGTTGTGACTCTTGGTAAACCCCTAGCATTTTATGTAACTACATACTAGAAGATTCTAGTTAAGAACTAGTTAGAATCAGAAAAGAAAGCATTTAAATGGCACATATGAAGGAGACTATACAAAAACTGCTCCTACAGATTACTAACCTAAAAACATGCATAATACAGTATACTAAAAATGAGTCTTCTCTCACACAACCTTGGGCTACATCAATATAAATTAAACAATTTCAGGAGGATATTTTTGTTAAATTTTGTTAAAATACACTACAAGTGTACACTACAAGAGGATTAATGAACAGGTCTGATCTCACTTGTTATTTTATTGTTTATTATTTAGCAATAGGAATAGCACTTACACTTATATACCGCTTTATAGTGCTTTACAGCTCTAAGCGGTTTACAGAATCAGCATATTGCCCCCACAATTTTGGATCCTCATTTTACCCACCTCGGAAGAATGGAAGGCTGAGTCAACCTTGAGCCTGGTAAGATTCGATCTGCCAAATTGCCAAATTGCAGGCAGCTGCTGTAAGTAGCCTGCAATTACTACACTCTATCCTCTGCACCACCAAAGTATCTATCTATCTATCTATCTATCTATCTATCTATCTATCTATCTATCTATCTATCTATCTATCTATCTATCTATCTGATTTATATTGCTGCCTATTCGCCCATGGCGACCCAAGGCGGCTTACAAAGTATAAAACCACATTTAAAACAGTAAATCTAATAAGAATTAAATAATAAATTAATATAATAAAATTACCCCCCATCCCTCCCAGCAACAGTAGATCACACAAGCCATTTGATAGACTCCATCCTGCTCTGGGTTTCCCAGGCCCGCTGGCAGAACCAGGTCTCCAGCGCCTTCCGGAAGAGAATTAGAGTGGGGGCCATTCTAATCTCTGGGAGAATGATTATAAGTAAACTAAGCACTAATTACACATTCAAATGCAGTAATTTTGTCAGAAGATTCATTCACTTACCATAGCAAACTTGACTTAATAACTAAACCAATTTTTCTTTCCCAGAGAGCAAAGAGACTGCTAAGCTTGGAGTCTTTGATATTCAGGAAAAGGACAAAGCCTCCCTAGCAATTTAGAGTCATTTTAAATGAGAACTTCCTGGATAGGAATAGGTTTGGTTGCCTTAATCACACAAATTGTATGCCTTAATGACACAAATTATGGAATTAAAAGGAAAAACAATGCCTCTCTTAATTTTCTTGGATCTCTACTGACTGTTAATATCAGGGACTGGGTTACTGCATCCATTAGACTGGGTTGGTTTTATGGACAGGATTATATTATCCATCCAATTTTATGTAGAGCTGAGGGATTCTTATTTTTGTGTTCTGATTTTTGTTCTGTAACTTTGCAGCACAAAGTTTCATTCTGTTCCGTATCAAGTATGTAGCATCTCAAATATATACAAATATTTTTAAAGTACTAACATCAGAGAGAGTATGAAAGTCTCGAACAGATGTTTGGATATGGTTTTTACATCAATGATAGAATGCAAACTGGAATTTAATTTAATAATTTTTGACAAGCCCAAAAGACTTCATAACTTCTCTAGTGGTTAAAGCATCAGGCTAGAAGCCAGGAGACTGAGGTCTAGTACAGCCTCAGGCATGACAACTGGCTGCATGACTTTGAGCAAGTCATTCACTCTCAGACTAACTCATATCAAAGTTGATGTTTGGGGGAAAATAGGAGGAGGAGGAAGTACAGTATTAGGTACACTCACTGCCTTAAATTATTTATAAGAATAATAAAGGTGGGATATTTTTTTTTATAAAAGCTATTTGAAAAATTGCTTACCGTATATTCAAATGAGCCTGTTTGTATTTGACATCAATTACGAATAGGCTGCTCATGCGTCTACCACTAAGATCAGTAAAAATGGCATTAGAAATAAAGAGTTTTCCTAGTGATGGCATCACTCAACTAAATTGACCCCTGAAAGATACACAACTGACATTATGGCTGCTTTTAGAAATTAGCTGTTCTATTTTCCGATTTGAAGTTTAAAAGATTTTTTTTAATGAGTACTTAAATTGTACTGGAATCTGTTCTTATCTACAATTATATTTAATATTGCTTCTGTATCATGTTACCCTATAAATTGCTTTGAGAAGTGCATCTTCTTGAAAGATAAGTAGGAAATGGATGAAGTTATCAAAGAGGATTGCAATGCTATCCTTTCTTCTTGAAATGGGTTCACTAACCAAGCTCCCAATGCCCAAATATACATAATACCAACCCAAGAACTATTCATAAATTGTGTAAGTATTCTATGAACTACCCTTTACTCTATGCTTAAATAGCAAGAATTAAGAAGACATGGAGGTTGCCCTCTTTTCCTTCCCAGAAACCCAGCCATTTAACTTCCCTCAAAACTAAACAGTATTACAACTTAGGTGTATGCCTGTATACACACACTCAAAAGGAGGTTAGAATCATGCAATAAAGTCATGCAATTTCCTCCATTATGCAATTAGGGACATAAAGCAGTTGGAACCAAAAGAGGAAGCAGCAGAATTTGTCTCATCCTTTACATATAATACGTAGGTACCCACAACGTGTAGTGTTTGGGAAAGACAGAAATGTTAAAAACTGCCTTTCTTTCAGAGCCGTTGTGCACAGTTCTGTACAGTCCTTTTTATAATATTTATATACAGAAGTTGTTAATTAGGCGGGATCCAGGTTTAGGGCAACCCAGACAGACCCGTTCGAACCAACAAAAAGTAAAAAAGCGCCACTTTCCTCCCCAGGGACCTCCTCCTCCTCCTGTGTCCGAGGCTCCCGTTCACCGAGATTCACCGGGTGAGAAGGAACAAAAGAGGCGGAAGCCTTCCAGATGTATTGAGGCACAAGCCCCATCGTCCCCAACCAGAACGGCCACTCCGCCAAGAGGACAGAAAGAAGCAGGTTGCCCGAGGCTTATAGAATGGGGGGAGGGGGGGGAGAGAAGCAGATGGGACAGCGGCACCGGCTGCGTGACTTTCCTCCAGCCAATTCTCCCAGCCGACCCCCGGACTCGCCGCTTTCTCCGTCGGCACTCGGCGTACACCGTTTAGCCATCTTTCCCGCCTCACCGTCTGGAAGCTGGCCCCGAAGCGGCAAGGCTAGGAGCAAAAGAAAGAGCGACGTTCTCGCCAAGGACGACAGCGACGGCGCTTCCCCCATCGCGGTACGCTTCTCTCTCTGCTCGGTGGCCGCCATGGCTGCCGCCATACCGTCGCCGGGGGAGGTGGCTTAGTCCAGACCCGCCCACCCGCGCTGCTAGGCAACTGCGTTCGGCAGGAGGGGAAGCCTCTGACGAAATGAGCGCCTCCAACCCTGAGCCGGTCAGGTTCCTCGCCCAACCTTCACTTCCTACAAAGATATACGCGCTATGTCGTTTGTAAAACGGCGCCTCGTCTGAATACGATACTTCCGGGTTTCCTACGCAAAAGAAAATCTGTTGGAAAAGGAAACTTGGTGTAGGTCACTCTTCACGTTTCCTTCTCTCACAGAGTCTAGTAAAAAATCCGAAGTCACCTAAGGGAGCCAGACATTTTTTCGGGTTTGATGGTAAAATACTGTACGAACTCTTACGTAATTTGCGTTGGAAAACAAAATGTGGGGTTCCCTGAGCTTGTTTTCTTGCAGATGCTACCCAAACTAGGTAACATCATCACTGCTAGTAGGGAATGGGGTTTGCTCAGTTTTATATTCAAGTGGCTTGCCCCCGTCAAGTGGTCTTGGTGTTTTGTTTTCATTTAGGCTGTTTCCTGTGGCACAACTTTTCTTGAAATCTGCATTAATAGTTGTTAAACTACGAGGATTACCTGTAATCCTGTCTCCTATTTTCCCCACAACAGCTACCCTGTGAGGTGGGTTTGGACTGAGACCAGTCCAAAGTCACCCAGTCCGGCTTTCATGCCTAAAGCAGGACTAGAATTCGACGTTTATTCTGCAGCATAATCTAATTCATATCTACGGTACTCAAAAGAAATTCAATTTTCTACTTGCAAGGTGGATAGTACTAACATGCAGTGATATGGCACCTACAGCTTTTCCTTTTGCATACATGCACAACATGCAGTTATATTCTTGCAGGAAATATCCAAAGGTATAGCTATAATTTAGAATTTAATTGATTCATGGATGTTATTCTATGTTCAGAATAACTGGTCTCTAAGCATATTTCTTAATATATTGACAAACCCAAAGGCTTAAGGTTGAAATTATTTCCTGCCAAGATGTTTATATCACCTTGTATTATTCACAGAATCTTACAAAGGGCCAGACAAGCGCATTTTGCTCAATACTTCTGTTTTTCTTTCTTGAGAAAAATACCTAGTGCCACGCCTCACATATTAGAACTAGGGGCCCACCATTTGGAAGGATTAGAAAGATTTATAGCAGTCTAAAGTGAAGAAAAATCTCTAGAACATATTAATTTAGAGATCAAGGCAAGATCAAGAATATCATGTTACTTCATGTTCGCCTGAGACAATTATTGTGAATTCACGCAGTGATCACCCAAAAATTACCCAAACTCAGTTTGCACTTCATACTATATCCTCGTTTGCTTTGATTCCAGAAACAGAAGTGAGCATGCACAACTACCTATGAGAATATAAAAATCCTTACATATTGTTGATTTGTACAATTTCATTGTCAATTAAGGATGTTGATATGCACATGGGAGGGCTATGGTTTTTGAAAAGATGTTCTATCAAAAAGCAGAACATTTTTTTTTCTATCATAATGAGCAGAACTGTTTCACGGAAGTCATAATGCTAGCTATTTCATAGTTATCAACGAAAAGCTAGAGTGTTTCATAAACTCCCAGATAGGAATATTAAACTATTTAATAAGACAGACACAATTAGAGATGAAGTTGTTTTATTTATGTTGGAAGGAAGATGTACTTTATCTTTAATTTTAAGTGGTGTCCAGTACAGCATTAGGGTCTAGTTCCACACACACAAAAATGGAAGACTGAAGATGTATCCATTAAAACTGCTTTAAAAAAAAGTGATAAAACAAAAGTCCATTTTGTTTAATGCAGCGCCACTAAAGGATTACAATAACAACAGGGTTTTTTCGGTTCATTGCTCTGTTGTACAAGCTTCTTAATAATCAGTGCAAGGAAAAGGATGTGAAATTTTAAGTCGGATTGGCTGATTTACATCAAACTTCCTACACACCAAAATAGTACAACGTGAACATTCTAAAGCACTCTAAAGCTGTTGAGTGTAAAAGAAGTCATAGGAGGGAAAAGTGAGGCTTAAATGGATGTGATGCACCTGCCTTGACAGCCTCTTGAATAAACGTGAACGCTCCATTAGAGAATGAAAGCCTGATGACTTAGATAGCAGAAAATTGTGTTTTCTGCACCCTGTGATGAATCAGCATTTTCACAGCATGAATTTCAGATGTCTTCCACTACAATCATCATTTTACGAAAGGTAATTCCTTCATACAAGAGTTGATAAGCACGTAGCTCCAACCAACAATATACCCAAAATGCCCAGAACTAGAGAAAGTAATTCCATCTTTCTCTGAAAATACATGCTCTGAGGTTTAGCCTTTAACCAGATTTAATATGACTGACACACAGCAATAATTGCATCCCAGACGTAAAACATTGAAAAATACACTAAATCCAGAAGGTAGCTATGCTGTATAGTGTTTCAGAATTAGTGATGGTAAAATCCCTTATTTTAAGCTTCGAATTCCAGTCCTAGACCCAGCTTGTGTCCACCTGCATTAATATTCTTCCCATCCAGTAAAGCAGACAATGTCAATTTGATACCTAGACAGGAAATAAGAGAAAAGTTATTAGCATTGATTTGTAAGCATTGCAAGGATATTTTAAAGAATCTGGTTAGGAAAAACGTTGGAAGTTCTATAAAGAGGAACTTATGGAGAGACACATTTACCTTTCCTGGTACGCAATGAATGCAATACAATTGCTGCATACTTACAAAGTTAAGAACTGATCAGAATAATATCTGATTCTTATCTATTTAGATTTAGTTTTGTGATAAAACCATACATCAGGACTTAATTTTATGAATTCATACAAGGTAGGATTTGTTTGCTTTCACCCTTTAGCAAAGGTAGTAACAGATAATATTTCTTCAATTAAATGAAAATTCAGAGCCTGAAAACTGATTAGATTGCATTACAGGTTTCATATAAATGGCATACAACAATTTAATTATTGGCAAAAGAAAAAGATTTAAATTTTAAAAAATGTCAAAATATCAAACACATTTCATCTGTACATACCTGGCTTCAGAATCTGAGTATATCCTAAACCAACCAGACTGGAATTGTTCACTTTAGCCTGCAAAACAAAGTCAATCATGTAACAGTATTTTCCCGAAGTGTTTGCTGCATAGCTCATAAATAATTCATCAGGTCAGATACAAAAAAGTGAGTATGTCAAATAACTTTTCAACATTTTACTAACTTCAGTTAAAGTGCACCTAAGTTCATGTGTAAACTTTATAACAACTAGAGATGTGCATAGGTCATATTTTAGTTTGAAGTTCAATTTAGTCACTCTGAAAATAGTTCAGTATGATTTGGTACCTCCATCTGTCTAACATTTGCATTGTATATTGCCTCTATTTTAGGATGGGAGAAAAACAGAAACTTCTATTACATTTTTTTGTTTTAATAAGAGTGGAATGAAATTTGTAGCTAAGTTATTCAATTTCATAGAAATGAATAACAATGCCCTGGGAGTTATGTTTCTTTGCATTCAAATTTATTTAATTCAAAAGAGCACATAACTATAGATTTAAAGCAGAGTATGAACAATTTTGTAGTGAAGATGGTATCTATATGTATGAGAGAGAGCAAGTGTAAACATTAGACACAGCCTTTCTTTCAGAGCAGGTGTACACAGCTCCCTACAGCCCTTTATAATATTTGTACCTTTTAACTTGTTAAAAAGGCCGAAGTGGGGGAGGGGG
>JAOYMU010000098.1:74319213-74330339 GCA_025802295.1 Psammodynastes pulverulentus
TCGCCAAGGATTGGTGTAATGTGTGAGTGCCGAGGGGCACCCACCACCACCCTGGCGGCCGCATTTTGGGCTAGCTGCAGCCTCCGGATGCACCCCATGCAACATGTTTATTACATTTTACTGCATTTTTCATTAATACTAACATGCAAATATATGTTTAATTTTATGGACGATTTACATTTTTATTCTTGTGAATAGTTGTTGTAGGGGCCCCAGTACACTGCTTTGCCCAGGGCCCATAATGCTGTTAATGCTGCCTCTTCTGTGTAACAAGCCTTGAAATATTCAAAGTCTTTTCTGTGTGCTGAGGAATTATGGGAGTTCACAAGTCTTAAAGTTGCCAAGGTTGGAGACCCCTGCTCCAGAGGTGTCTCGCCATCCCTCTCACACCACACGGAGGACCACAGTCAGGAAGTATGTTCCAGACATTGACCACTCTATTGCTGAAGTTGTATGATGGTGGAGCAGGCCAACCGGGTGCTGATCTACAACCTGGTGGTGGCTGGCAGCGTGCTGAAGGAGGCTGTGGCAACTGAAAATGCAGCTCAGGGAGGGGGGCATGTGTGCTCCCCCCCTGAACTCCATTTTTGGCTGCCATGGCATCTTACAGCACTCTTGCCAGTGAAAACAGAGCTCGGGAGAGCCGTGCGTGGGCCGCCTCCCGAGCTCCATTTTCGACTGCCACGGCCTCCTACAGCACTCTGCCAGTCGCCACCAGGTTGTAGATCATTGCCCAGTTGGCCTGGGCTGATCCGAGGCACTGCAGGCCAATCCTTCGCTGTTTCCAGGGTGGACGCATGGGCCAGATCTAAGCATTCTGCAGGCTGGATTCGGCCCTCAGCATTGAGTTTGACACCCCTGTTCTAAGGGGTGCAACAGCTCTGTGTGCTGGCAATATTACTGTCTTATAAACTGAACTCTCAGTGGACCCCGTGTGACAAATGGTGAGATTCAGTATTCATTCTAAATCAATCTACATTTGCTGAGCCAGCAGCTTAGAAGCTCAGGCCATATAGCGGTTGTAAGCATCATTCATTGCACAGAAGAAGTTTTATCACTCTAATCACATGCCATTGTCAGAGGAAAGTTATGTCAACCACTCTAATGTGGTCAGACCCAAACTGCATCAAAGTTCTTTCTCCTGAGTACAGATCTCACTGCAGGGACAGTGTGGGAAGGAGCCAGCAGTAATAAAACCCCAAGCGTAGGTTGCAATAACTTTCCCTCATTTCCTTTTTGTAATGCCAGTGGGCTGAAGCAAACTGATTGCAGCAAAAGTGAGAAAACATTAAAAACAATCTGCTGAATTCTGAAATGACTCTGTGTTGATCACATCCTGACAGCAAGTTGAAAAGTTATTGAGGTTGTTGTTGACATATCTTTTGAGAAGTGCATGAAACCAAATTTGGAAAACTGATATACGGAAGCTATAAGTTTTTATCATCATTCTTTTTTTGTGCAGCTTACAATAGGTTATGTTGTGCACATGCTATCTGGAATACATAGCAGGCAACTTTGTAACTATTAGATTTAGATTCACATCCAGGTCTCTTTTGCTTGATATTTCATACTTCACAATATCATGGTTTGCTGAATCTGCCACAGTGATTATATTCACTCAGCATTCCCTTAACCCAGGTTTACAAACAGCAGTAGCTGGATTCACAAAATACATTAATCCCAAACCAAACTAACTTCACTAATGTGAAGCATAATCTAAGTCATCGTCTCAGAACCCTTATAGCATAAAAATCTCTGGTTATGAACATTTCAGTGAAGTAAATTGACTTAGCTAACGATGATCAGGAGCGATGCTTAGGTAATTCTCAGACTTTTGTCACTGTCTGGAGTAATGTTAAAAAGCACTTGCTAGGTAAGTATCCTGCATCTAAAACTTCAACGTTTTTGTTTTATTAGCTGCAAATTCTCAGGATGCCAAAGGCTTGCAAGTATATGTGGCTGATTTCTTTCTTTATGTTATTTCCTGACAAAATTAGTATACTAGCGAAATGCTATAGACATAATTTATTTTGGACTTCAGTAAGGCATTTGATAAAGTAGACCGCATCTATTTACTTGATAAGATAGAAAAATGTGGGTTAGACAACATCGCTACCAAATGGATTTGTAACCGTATCAAGATGTTGAGATTCCAGAAAAAGTGTAGAGAAGAACAACAAAAATGATTAGGGGAATGGAGGCTAAAACATATGAAGAATGCCTGCAGAAATTGGGTATGTCTAGGACTAGGGATTACATGATAGCAGTGTTCCAATACTTAAGGGCTGCCACAAAGAAGAGGGGATCAACCTATTCTCCAAAGCACCAAGGCAGAACAGGAAGCAACTGATGGAAATTAATCAAGGAGAGAACCAGTTTGGAAATAAGGAGAAATTTCTCAACAGTGAGAACAATTAATCAGTGGAACATCTTGCCTTTAGAAGTTGTGGATGCTCCAATACTAGAGTTTTTAAAGAAAAGATTAGACAACCAGATATGATATAGGATCTCCTGCTTGGTCCCTTCCAACTCTGTTATGTTGTTTTTCTTTCTTTCTCTCTCTCTCCCTCCCTCTCTCTCTCTCTTTCTCCCTCCCTCCTTCCCGCTCTCTCTCTCTCTCTCTCTCTTTCTTTCTTTTTTCTTTTCAGATGCTGTATTTTATATAATTCTCATAGCTATAATATTTAAAACGTGTCAAAGATGCATAAATACTTTCACTTCTTGTACCAGGAATTTGATCTGAGTCTTGTCTCTTCTTCTGTAATAGCTTTTTGGGGGCTTGCAAACTAGGAAAGTTTTGAGGGTGAAATGACTCATTGAATTCACCACAGCCAGGGCTTACTTGCCTGACTGCTAAGAACCACAAGGCAAATTTACTCAGCAGCCACGACAAAGTTGTGTACAATGTTTGGTTGATAACAGTGTAATATTTGTCATATCAAAACCTGTTGGGTTGTTTCCATCGCAGCTTCACTAGTGACCAAAGATGGCTGCTTGAGGCAAGTTGAAGACTTGAATGGTTTTTTTTTAAAACCGAGCAATGAAATTGATTTAAAAAAAAATTAAAAGACTATCTTTTCTAACAGCAGCATTGTTTACAATGCAGCAGATAAACAATGTTGTCCTCTTCTTTTGAGCTTAGGGCCAATTCATTTAGTCCTCTCCCTTGCAGTAGTGCAGAAGAGAACAGCACTTACCATATACAGTTCTGGGGGGGGAACTCCTTACAAAAATGCACAAGCTTTGCTTGTTTTTCAAACCTAGATGGGTGAGTCCTGAGGACAAATGGGGTAGAGAGTTAAAACTGCACAGTGGCCAGTTTTGCATTTAGAAAGTATTATAAAGAGAAATAGTGCAAGAGTTCTGTCTTCCTACAAATATATCCTTCAGTGGTGGGTTC
The DNA here is from genome assembly GCA_025802295.1 of Psammodynastes pulverulentus. Classification (NCBI taxonomy): domain Eukaryota; kingdom Metazoa; phylum Chordata; class Lepidosauria; order Squamata; family Psammodynastidae; genus Psammodynastes; species Psammodynastes pulverulentus. The sequence goes on from JAOYMU010000098.1 coordinate 74,322,614, forward strand.
ACAAGAATGAATGCTCTTCCATTTAGGAATGTCCCTTCGTACCAAACACAAAAAAAATGGATGTTGGGAAAGGATTGCAACTACCTTCTCCTTAATTACTTTCTATAGAGTTACAATTACAGCCAACTCTCTGGAATTAACCTATATTCTCAGGGATTCATGGGAGGGGTGAAATGCAAATTTTTTCCCTACCAGCTCTGTGGGCATGGCTTGGTGGCAGCAACTGGGCAACAGGGCGACTAGGTGGGCATGGGCGGGGCTAACCATCGTCCTTACCACTTCTCCTGAGCCGGGCCAAGGTGGTCGAATTTCACCCCTGGGCATAACCATAATGAACTGTACAGTGTCTATTTTACCCATTTGACAATTCAGCCATATTTTTTGAAGAAAACTCTATACCAATTTACTGAATAATATCAGTCATTTTTTTATTGTAACAGGGCTTGTCCGCTGAGTTCTACAGCTTCACTGAGGCTACTTAATCTTTACATGAAACAATCTAATTATGGAAGAGTTCTGCTGGTGATATTTTTTCCCCTTCCTTAAATTGTTTTTAAAGATGAGTTGGCAAAGCAAATAAACTATCCAGTAAGTTGTCCATAGCTTTTCTCTTAAACACTGAAATCATATAAGGAGGAGAAGGCTAGGAATATATAAATTACCTTTTCTTCAGTTTCTACACCCTATTCAATCTTTATTAGGGATGAATATCCCCAATACAAATTAAAATTATGCAAAACTATCTTGGCTGTGCAAATAGCAAATAATGCCTTATCCTTTTCCTGGTATATACAGGTCAAAGTTTCATGAAGGAGGCATCCAGCGTAAGTGGCATCTGTAATAAACAATTTTCTGCTTTTTAAAAATCTAAAATATAAGTCCTTTCATGGATTACTGACTACTAAACTTCTGCTTACAGTGGGTCTTATGGGAGTATAAAACATATTCTGAAATGAAAAAAAATCAAAGCAGAGATAAACTAATTCATCTCATGCTATACACTAAAAGCTAGATGGCAAATAATAATTTGTGGCCCAGGAAGAATGTCTTCAAATGGAAAACCTAAAATAGTTGGTACGTCTGTTGCATGGTGATTGTTGCAGTGAACCCTGTAAAATGTGAAGTATTTACAGAAATGTTTGGAAGTATATGTTCCAGGAAGACATGGGCTACCACATCAAATACACTATCAGCTGCACATCTCTTCATGAGAATTTAAAAGAAATAGATAATTAATTCCACATTCGGTGCCTTAACCAGCTACATTAAAAAAATCTGTTCATATTTTCGCATGTGCATGCCCACAAGTCTGTGTCATTATATTTACATACTGATCCCTACATTTTATTTTTAATTAGCACAAAAATAAATGTACATTTCATCCCTTGCATATTTTGAGAGAGAATCAGTTTAAAATAGGTACCCCTAAACTTGATTTCTCTGTTTTGCAAATTGAGCTGACAGCTAGAGCAGAACTTCTGGGAAGTGCCAAAAAAAAGGCTGATTTTTTTAAAGTAAATCCTTCTTCTGATCCACACATTACCCAATTCATATGGAAATTAATTAAGAGCAAATCCATTATCAACTGATAGCAAATATGTACAGTAGCATCTGGATCATCCATGGATCACAAAATCAGTTTGTATTTTGCGAACCAGAATTTTCTTAACCAGCTTCTAGTTCCCATGTGGCAAACCAAGAGGCCATCTGTTCTTCACAAATACAGACTTCAGTTTTGAATGCAACTGGAAATCACACAATGCAAGTGTGCAAAGCTGCAGTTTATATTTGTGATAAGATACCCATCACATTGAGAAATTAATATCCATACCCAGCATCTGTTTGAATCACTCCAGCAAAATACAGCCTACTATCTCTTGAGGTACTGTAATTAATTCCACTACCAAACTACTGTTATTGTTAGGAATTTTTTCTTTTCTTAACATTCAGCCAGAATCTGCCATCCTCTTACATCAGGTATTTGTTCTGTATCTTTCTGTATGAAAATCTCCAGGTATTTGCAGTTGGGTAATGCATTTCTCTCTGGGTCCCCACCAGAGGTGGTATTCAGCAGGTTCTGACCAGTTCTGGAGAAGGTAGCGGAAATTTTGAGTAGTTCAGAGAACTGGTGGTAACTTTCACCAGGAGTGGGGAGGGAATGGAGATTTTACAGTATCCTCCTCCTGCCACGCCCACCAAGCTACACCACGCCCACAAAGCCCCACCAAACTCCCACCAAACTACACCATGCCCACCAAGCTATGCCCACAGAACTGGTAGTAAAAAAATTGAATCCCACCATTGGTCCCCACCCCCCTTGAAATAAATCCCATTCATTCTATGCCTCCTTTTAGGGTTTCATTTTCAGGCCTTTGATCATCCTACTTGTCTTTCTTGGAACCTGTTGCAATTACTCTGAATCCTTTTTTTAATGATGGTGCCCACTGTTGGATCCAGGACTCAAGGTGGCTTCCGATTAATGGAGGAGAGATTGTCCAGCTTTCATATGAATGAATATATAGACAATACAAATGCAACTGAATTGATACAGAATCAAATTATAGTATAACTGCATGTGATCTTAAGGGAAATCAGTTTATAGAGAAGCTTCCTGATTTCTTTCCATGAATAAAAACATTCTGGGAAGAAATGAAAAGTATTCTATTGACAACATTAGTAAATATAAAATTATAGCCCAACAAAACATTAAGCCACAAACAAAATCTTTTGTGGCATTTGGAATATTAACCAAGATCTATCTATCAAGAAATCTCTGCATTTGTTGCGTTACCAATTCATATTTTTACCTTTTAACATATCAACTTGATTAATTGCACTCTAGTCTTTATTTTAACTATTGCTTAACTGATTTTTCATTGTTTTAATGATTGTGAGAGCCTTTGAAGTCTTAGCATTGTAAGATATAAAAATAGTAATTTTAGCTAAAGTTATCACAGCAAGCCTAAAAAATTTAAATGCCCAAATTTTATCAGAATTGATAACCACTTGTCAGTGCATAGGATAACAACAAGAGTAATATTCCAAGCAAGAAATAGTACTGTAGTGTTTTGTGTTTTTTGTTTTAATTCTTTGTAAGAATAGACAATCATGGTACCGTAACTGGCTTTATCCTTGTCTGCTATTGCACATACAATAGTTAGGCTTATTTTGAAAGTTAAACATGGTTTAGGCATCAGGGTTTTGTTGATTCTAAAAAAGTGGGTATCCACTTACATAGGTAGCCCTTGACTTACAACAGTTCATTTAGTAACCATTCAAAGTTACAACGGCTATTGAAAAATCTGACTTAAGAGCGCTTTTCACAGTTACAACTTTTGCAGCATTTCCAAGATCATGTGATCAAAATTCAGATGCTTGACAACGGACTCATATTTATAACAGTTGCTGTGTCCCAAGGTCATGTGATCACCTTTTGCAACCTTCTGACAAGCAAAATCGATGGTGAAGCCAGAGTCACTTAACAACTGGGTTATTAACTTATCAGCTGCAGGGATTCACTTAACAACTGTGGCAAAAAAAGTCATAAAAAGGGGCAAAACTCATGTTAAAAATGTCTCACTTAATCACAGAAATTTTAGGCTCAATTGTGGTCATAAGTCGAGGACTACTTGTACTTGTAAGGAGAGTATTCCCACAGTTAGAATACTAGTATCTCTGATAAAGGTATTATCATCAAGATGCTTTATAATCATTGCTGATCTAATTATATAGGGAAAAAGACAAGCCACCAATAATAGTTCCTCTCTAATTAAACTTTTTCAGATGAAATCATTTTCCCCACTGTACTTCTGCTTCCCCCCCCCCACACACATATCAATTGTAGTTATGCCTTTAAGAAAAACTGAATTTTCTGAGAAACCGAATACAAGTGGCAATTCTCTCGCCTTTCTCAACACTGCAGATGTCTTTCCCAGCGCAAGAAAGCTTTCCCTCTCTCTTTGCAGACCCTGCTAAGGGGGGGAGGTTCACCACAGAAGTCAAATGCCCTGTGTCTGTTAAGTTATTTGAATGGTGTGGTTAGCATGAAATGTATTTTTGATTGACTGTGGCAGTACCTGCTTATCTCTTTAAAATGTGTGCCTGGTAAATAACAGAAATGAGATTGCAGGTGTGCGTCCACAAGAAGTTTGGGAACGAGCCAAGCAGTTAAGCTAGCTGCTCACCTCCTATAAGCTAGTTGAAAGCTCTTAGTGCCACCTCTAAATCTCAGAGAAACCCACAGGAAAACTGTCCTTGGATAAGAATCCTTGTAATTTGAGGAACAGCTGAATCTGCCAAGCAGAGGAGAATTCAGTTAACGCTTTGAAGCAAGGATGGTAAGAACAAAGAATGTGGATTGTGTGTGTGTGCCTCTTAAATTTTAAAAAGAGTGACTATGTTTGTGTGAACTGAATATACACAGGCTTTCAAAACAGTGGGGTAATTTTCAATAGCATCACTTTACAGTAAAATGACTTAAAATAGTTCCTCAAAACTCATAAAGCTATTGATTTTGTTCCAAATAAATCTTTGTCGTTTATGAAACCTTGATACATAGCTGAGAATAGTTTCAAAATTGAACATTATTCTGGTGTGATTCTCTTTCTTTTTTTTTTAACAACAACAAAAAAGCACCCTGAAATTGATCAAGCAGCAACTACCTACTAACTGATGAAGATTCACTGTGAATACCATGATGTGCAGGAGTGTAAATCCATGATTTGACTTTTTTTTTTTTAACATTGAGTCTAAATGGAATTGAGGGCAACACATTTCCCTTTAATTTAATTTTTTTACATTATTTGATATTCATCGTTCTGAGCCCATCCCACAACCTGACTTATTTCAAGTCATATTTCATTTGCAACTTAGATGATATAAATACCATAGGCACGAACATTTTGTAAATGATCCATTTAGCAAAACTCTATATGAATTGGTTTCATGCTTTTCTGTTAAATTGCCTTCTATTGTTCTCAAATGTTAAACCTGAAATGCTTTCTCCCATCTGCCCTTAATCTGTTCTTAAATGCCATCTTCAATATTTTCGATATCTGATAACAATTTTTATCTCTAATTATTCAAGTTTTGTGAATTATCTCAATTACTGTTTCTCAAACTTGGCAACTTTAAAATATGTGGACTTCACAGCTGGGGAATTCTGGGAGTTGAAGTCCATAAGTTGAAGTCTTAAAGTTGCCAGATTTGAAAAACAGTGATCTTGATAAATAGTTAGGAATGCTAGACTGCTGAGACCTTCTCTATTATGTATAAATTAAGAAATAGAACCTGCATGTCTTGATCTATTATATTTAAATAAACATATTGAAAATGAACGTTCACAAGGTCTCAATAGAGAAGTCTGTATAAGTAATGAAATAATAAATTTGTACCCAGATTAGCTCAGCAGAATATATTGCAACAATCTCCAGAAAGATATACAGTATGTGTTAGAATAGAGCCTTCTAGCTTTTTACTGACAAATGTATTATCCTTATATTATAATAAATGTGCTAGTCTTTAGGATGCCAAAGATTCTTTGGCACATACTGCAATTCATAGGGCCATGTTGAATGAGAAGGAGTCCATTATGTCTGGAAAGACCAAGGTTTGGAAACATGCTTGATTTATACTTGTTTTTAGTGAGTGTATACTTTCCTATATTTAGGAAAGGTATCTCAAAGCATCTAGTATGACAATTGTCTGTAAGGAGAAGAGGCAGCAAATTCTTCATTTATCAGATGCAAGAATAGTCAAATAAAACCTCCTTAGCTACTCCAAATTTGTATATTAATTTATAGGAAGTGGGATTTAAATCCTAATTACATTTCATAAAGCAGCTCTGATCAGGGGTATTTTATGATACAAGCAGATTTAAAATGAAATAGGAAATCCCTTCTCTTAATAAAATTACGCCTGTCTTTCTGTGCTTCGTGATTTATTCTGCAGGCTGCAGCACTAAATATTTCACTATTTAAATCTCATTGAATTTAGTTGGCCTACCCGTCTCTACTTCACTTCTTGCCTCTGGATGAAACACAAGACTGCCTTCCATTGTGAATTTGATGGAAGGTAAGACCTTAGACCTCTAGGCATTGTAAAGCTGGCAACAGCAAAGGTTTCCACAATGCTATATTAGGGCAACAGTCAGTAATTTTGTAGACTTAATATGGGGATTTAATTCGTTTTAAAAAAAACAAAGACCAGGAGCCTGGTTGTCATATTAAATTTAAAAAAACCCTGTAAAGTCTTGTGGTTTGAGGCCGAAACTGAGCCTTACAGCTCCTTGGATCTACAAAAGCATTAATCATTTTGCTGACACAGGTGGGCCTCAGTAGAGGTCTACAGGCCTTAGTGAAATTTTTGCAGGGAAAAAACCTTACAATCAATATCTAGGATCAAAATGTTATATATGTATATTAATAAGAAGAGATAATTGCAGCAAAGATCATTAAATTCAGTTGCAAACTGGAAAAACTAAAATTAAACAAGTTGTAGTTTTTAAATATCTTAGCTTTGGGGAGGGGGGTTCCAAATCTTTTTAATTGGGCAGAAATAAATTAAAGCCAGCTGTGCTAAAGTTAGCATTAACATTAAGGCAATCCTAGGACTGGTGCTTTTTCATTTGGGTTTTTTTTTTTCTCAAAAGGACAGTTACCTGTTCCCATCAAGCTTTTAAAACTAAAACTGCATCTGAAATTTCTGTGATGCATAAATATGTGCCTACAATAATTCCAAGTCCTTAGACATTGCCCAATCTAGGTCTCTGCAAGCATTTTTTTTTTTTTTTTTTGCTTATCATGCTACATTTAAAATGCTTTAATCTGCATAAAAACCGGTAGGGTTCCACTGGCATCAGAAAGAGTTCTCCTTGGCCATTTTCTTATTGGCTTCAGCTTCTGTGGTTCTATGGCTCACTGGTGCTCTTGATGAACTTTCCACAAGGTGGAAAATTAAAATCTCACCTGAGCTGTGTCACTGTGGCCTTTTCTACCTACTCTACTGCACCTCAGAATAGAGAGAGCTAAACCCAAAATGTATCAAAGAGTCTTTGATATTGCACGAGTAGTATAAGCTAACTTTCAGTGGTGGCTGTCAATATTCAAACTACTTACTCAGTCTTGCTCGCCTCAGCACATTGTAGAACCTTGATGGTGAACCTATGGCACGCGTGCCAGAGGTGGCACACAGAACCCTCTCAGTGGGCACGTGCACCATCGCCAGCTGCTCTTCTGGTTTCTGGCCCACATCGTGCCAGCCAGCTGGTCCTTGTGGGTGCTGGAGCACTGGAAAATGGCCTGAAAAATGGCTGGAAAACAGCCCCGAAAATGGCCAAAATGGCATGCACACACTGACCAGCTGGTCTTCGTTTTTTCAGTGCTCCAGCACACGCACATGTATGCAAGTTCCAGTTTAGGCACTCAGTGCCGAAAAGGTGCGCCATTACTGCTGTAGAGCCTTTCTTTTGGCTCATTTCAATACCTTACCCTTCTGCAGTAGTAGGTGGAAAGCACAGTGTCTCTACATTCTCTGAGTTTCAAACCCAGTCTCCTGGTTCTAACTCAGTACCTTTAACCACTGCACCAAACTAGGTCTCAGAGTTTAGTTTACTTTATTGTCATTGCACCTCGTACAATAAAATGAAATACCTTCGCTAATATAATGGCGGAAAGACTAAAATTGGTACTAAACAGACAAATTCATTCAGATCAAAACGGCTTTTTAC
>JAOYMU010000098.1:74351543-74363086 GCA_025802295.1 Psammodynastes pulverulentus
AGTCCACAAGTCTTAAAACTGACAAGTTTGCCCACCGCTGCACTAGATGCTTCCTTCCCGTCATAATTAAGTACAACTCCTTGGTCTTGGATTAGAGTTTTCCAATCTTGGCAGCTTTCAAATGGATGGACTTCAGATCCACAAATTCTCAACAATAGTCATGCTGGCTAAGAAATTCTGGCACTAAAAGTCCCTACTTCTGGAAGATAAAAGGTTGGGGAAACACTATCTCAGATCGCATTTTGGATTAAAATAAGAGTAAGCAATTTCCTTCCAGATGGAAGGCTTCAAATGTGGTCAGTTCAAAATCCTCAAAAACTGATTAGTAATTAGAACAGATACTGATACTTTCTCAGAATTTCACAGTATGATCCACTGCTTACCTTTCCTAGATATAGATTATTGCAAGCCATTATCTGTTTAACAAGAATAGAAAAAGTATAAATCATATATTTTTACATTTTTGATGTGGAGGCTTCTATAAAGAAGAATGTACTACATTGTTCTGGATTCAGTTGAATTTTGCAGAAGCATTCCCAATCCAGTCCTCCGATTACTTGCCACTTCATGTTTCCCTGTGATGTAATGCTGAATTATTTTTGCCAGCTTTGCATCCCACACACACAGGTCTTGGCTAATAACCAAAGATGCATGTATTTGTTTGGCATTCTGCTAAGAGCACACTGGGAATGTGCTTAGATTTGGATTTGGATTTGGAGTGGGGGTGTTTACAATAAAACCCAAGAGATTTCAGCCCTTTTTAGAAAGGAAAAAAAAGTCAACATGTACAAAGCTAAACAATGTCTTTCACTATGGAAATGTAATCTTCTGTAACCGTTTGGAGTATGGTTGGAATAGAGCAAGTTTGTAAGTGTAATTTATATAAGAAAAATGACTTTGTGTTTTTGTCAAATAGGATTTGAAACATTCTTTATTTAGCCCTTGATTTCTACTAGTGCAAGGAAGATAGTCTGTGCATAGATGATAGAAATATTTGTCTGGATTTCTAGGGATATTAATTTTGCATTGCTTGTTTGCACCCAAATGACTAGACTGGATGAATCCCTTGATGCATGGGGGAAGGATTACATCAAACGTCTCTACCTGATTGGGTGGCTCAACCAGGAATGAAAGCCTACTTCTCTAGCCATGTTTCAAAGCTAATCGCATAGTCATTACAGGTAGCTTTTAAGCATTGTTGGTGGAGTTCTAGAAAAACTCTGGAGAAAACTCTTCTCTATTCATGTCTACATTTAGACAAAAGCCAATGAGTAATGAACCGTTTTCCTTTCCCCCTAAAGTTCCCAACTTTAGCCAGCTATGAGTCCAGACAAAAAAAAGAGAGGAAAAAAAAGTATGCAGGAAAAGTGACATGGGTGTAGATGCTTTATAGCCTCTTTCTTCCTGCTCCCAGGCAGAGCCAGCCTGTCTGCCCTTTCCAGTCATGTGGATTTAGACAGCCCTATACGTCGGCGCTCTCTGCTGGGGCTACTTTCTCCAGGTAAGTATAAGCTGCCTGAGCCAGGACACTTGCTCTGCTTCTGTTGCAATTCAAGCCATGAAAGTTTGCAGGATTCAGGGAGAAGCTCTCATGTCCAGATGGCAGCAACAGGGAAGGAATCCTCTTATTTTAAGCAGACAGACTTTTCAGACCAAAAATAAATAAACAATTGGATGACCTTCCAGAGGAGAAACACAGTTTGGTTGGGGTCAACTATAGTAGGACAGTAGAGAGAGAGAACCCTCACAAGATGTTGCAAAGCCAAAGAATATGCCTCTTGTTGTCATGTATCTAGGAATGGAAATGAAGGAGAGCTGAAAATGCTCTGATGAGTTTTTATCGTCCACAGTTATTTAAGCTCTCTCAAAAATGCTTCGTGTAAATATATCAGGTCTCTACCTTCAGTCCTCTTTTCAGATTTTGAAGCTGTGCAGAATTTTGCAAAGGCTCTTTTCTAAGGACTTCAGTAGAATGACAATAAGTGTCCCTACTAGTGATTCTTTTTCAAACTCTTCTGGGTTCTGAAAAGACAAAGCGAAGCAATATCTTGTTGGCTACCATTAAAATAAAATTGTCTACCTGGTATAGCTTCGAGAAATAATGGACTTCCTTACAACTTTGTTCAATTGGTAATCTTTAACAGAAGTAGAAATCAGGCAGAAAACCTGGTGCATTCAAGCTACCAGGTTCTCTTCCTTATGTGCTGCATCCCTTGAGCCCATTTTCGCTTTTTCTCAATGCACTTTTGCTCTGCTGAGTTACCAGAGGGTTTACACTTTTCTCCTCATTTCACCAATATCCTGGTGGCCACCAGCTGGTATCAAATACTAGCTTTGCTTCTATGGAAGTGTGCGGCAAAATGATTTGCAACAGCTGAGGATTGCAATGCAAGCGTGAGTGTGCCATCATTCCAGACAAATGCCTGGGCTATTTCTATTTCTCCAGCCACACCTGAGTGGTATGCAGATTTCTCATACAAAACTTAAAAAAAACCAACAACCCTGACTTCAGAAGGGAATACATATTTGTCATTGGCTTTCTTGATCATCACAAAAGAATTTGATCAATTGGCTGGGATTTGTTCCACTTGGTTGTAAATTTGGGGGAGTTAATCGGAATGACTTGAATGCCAAATTTATTTTCTCTTCACTGCTGAGAAGGTCCAGCTGGAATATACTGTACATTAACCTGCAGGGAATGTATGTGCAAGCACCATTCATTGCATTTCTCCTCTGGCTTCTGCTTTGTATTGTCCTAATAAGTCTCTTGATGAAGACATTCTGGGAGTCATAATGGGGAAAGGCACATCATTATTTTTACTATTATAGTATTATTATGCCATTACCTTAATGGTTACTCTGCCTCAGGCACCTGTGCCTGTCTAAGTATCTTAATATTTAAGATAAATGAATTACAGACCTCCTAGTTATCTGGTAGTTTCATTCTTTGCCATAGCAGCATTCCCATTAACAGCAGAGAATGAGGCAGATTTTTCAGACAAGAACGCACACCTTGACAGATAATGATCAAGCTTCAAGCTATGCCAGTAGATTAATATCAAGCATAATTTCTTTTTGTGCCAACAGAGCTAATGAACAGTTGGTTGTCTCCCATGGGCAAATCTGCTGTCTCAAGCTTTAGTCATGATGCTCAGTAAATCGACAGCATCTTTCTATAATGCTGAAAGTATCCTTCAGAACGGGTGAAGAATGTGCAAACGATTAGCCTACGATCTGTTTTATGAAAACTCCAGGAATGTGCTCCTCACTTTCTAATATCTCTTTGTGTTCAGAACTACTGAAGAAAGGGAAAGGGCCATTCAATATTTATATAGCACTAAAGCCAAGGGCTCAGATGCAGATCGTAGGAAGTTAGCCTCAGAAATTCTTGGCAAATAATTGGTATTTAAGCCAAGTCTAGGTCCTCATCTAAAATGGGCTTAGTCATCCAACAGCCTAATTTCCTTGGCAAGAACAACTTGCATAAAATAATTATTGCAAAGAACTGAAGCCAGAAAATCAGCATAAAATTTTCCCCACCCCTTTTTTTATTTTTCTTAGAACTTAAACCTGAGGTACATGTAAGGAACTGTTAAACGCAGCTCTTTAATCAAACAGCAAATTAAGTCTTGCAGTCTTTATTTAACTACAGGCATTGTAAGAAGAAAATACCAAGTTGGAGTTGGCGCTGCCTGACTCAGCATTGCCATAAGCTTTACCAAGAGCTGTGTCAAAGCATTCTTGGGTGTTTTCCATCCAGGAAGAATGCTTCCCTTACAGAATTTCAGGATAACCGAAGATGATGGCAGCAGATGGGAGGTTGTCATTTTGACATGTAACGTTTGTGTTCATTTGCTCCAACAGCCATTGTAGGGGAAACAACATCAAGCTAGAAAGTGCCACCTAGTGCCACCCTTGTCTCACAATTGTTGGAAACCAAATTCTGTTCAAGTGCAGATTAGCCCTTGGCTGCCATTGCTGTATTTCTCAGTCTAATTTAGAATACAGCAGTTGAGTGCCCAAGGATCCATTATGTTGCAGTTCCAGAATTTAGAAACCCAGCTTCAGTTTCTATTGTGCTATGTCTCTGGAAATGTCAACCTACATGGAAGTCAGCAAACTTTGCTGTTACACCAATGTCCACACACAGTTCTGTGAAACAGTCACTCTCCACATCTAGAAACAAGTCCAACTACTGTACAAATCCCATTCTAATGTAATGCATTAGAAGTCCAGGCACTAACAAATCTGTGTTATATTGCAGGATTACACATCCTTTGATGCTTAGCTCTGGAATGCATGCACCAGGCCTCCCACACCCAGGCATCACATCTCCATCTGGGAAACAAGAAATGGATCATTACGACCGAAGCATGTAAGTAGCCAAGAACTGGGATGAAGATTTATAGGTACTGTGCCCTTTATTTATATGTTGCATTTCTATGCTGCTGAATCTTTAAGGCTTACAGCAACATAGTAAGACACAATAAACTTTCCACCAGAAAATAAATGTAGTAAAATGCACAACAATTTACAATTTACAAATATTTGTTCGGCTACCGTTTGAAGTTACAGTGGTGCTAAACATATGATACTTATGAATGGTCCTCAAAATTGTAGACATTGCAGAGTTCCTGTGGTTATCTTTGGATGTCTGGCCACATTTATGACTGTAGGGGCCCTTCCTCCGACCTTCCTTTTTTCCTTTCCCCCATTTCTACCCTTTTGTTGCCCTGCACAGCAGCACTCCTTGGCAGTGGTGGCAACACTGGGGCTGAAGTAGAGGCCTGAGGCCTTCAGCAATTTCAGTCATCTGGCCCCCCTCCCAGTCTCTAATTCAGTTCAAGCTCACAACCGGTGGAACAGCTCAAAGCTCTTGCCACCCCACACTCCGCAGGTCCTGCCACACCTAACTGACACATCACCATCTTTCTCCTCCTGCTAAAAAGGTTGCCCACCCTGCCCCATGTGAGGCAGCATCTCACCCTGCTAGGCCTTCTTCCAGAGTCCACTCACACTATCCTTCAAAAAGTGTGCGCTGTTGTTATGATGCTTCAGAATGCCTCAGAGGCTTTTCAAAGGCTTTGTGAAGCATCACAAGAACGATGCCAATGATTTGGAAACAGCAGGCATGGCCTTCTCATGAATTTTAGATGGTCATAGAAGCCTGGGAATTGTGTATGTTATTCAGAGAGTGGCACAAGTGACTCCAGGAAGAAGACCTTCGAACCAGGCTGGGCACAACTAGTTAGCAGTGGGAGGAAGATGACAAAAGTCAGCTGAGGGTAGTATGGCCAGTGAGCACAGGGCAGCAGGACTGACAGAAGTGGCAGAATGCAAAGTGGCCATAAGGGCAGAGATGGGGGGTGATAAGAGGATGAGGGAATTGAAGAGGAGGCAGCTCCAGACTTAAGGGACTGGATGGGACCAAGCTGGGAGTGGCTTGGGTCAATGGATAATAATGGCAATGGGGAGTGCCAGGATTGCTGTCGCTAAATGTCAGATCATGCTTTATGACCACATCATTTATCAATGGAAATTCTGGTCCCAATTACCACCGTAGCTCAAGAACTACATATAATTAATAATTAATATCCAAATAATAATTATCAATATCCATCCATAAAGGTCCTCCAGAAAAGTTCAGTCTGTAAAATAGCAAGACTTATATACCACTTTATAGTGCTTTTTACAGCCCACTCTAAGTGATTTTACAGAGTCAGCATATTGCCCCCCCACAATCTGGGTCCTCATTCTACCCACCTCAGAAGGATGGAAGGCTGAGTCAACCTTGAGCCTGGTGAGATTTGCTCTGCCAAATCTGGCAGGAATAGGTGGAGAGGGGATGTAACATGAGAAATGACCTGCCCTCACTTCCCGAAAGCGACCTGTGCATTTAGCTGGTTCAATGAACCCTCTTGCTAAGTTTTTGTCTATATATTTGCGCATTTCTTGCATTTCCTGGGGCGTCATGGCGTACAGCTTGGGCTTTGGTAGTTTTGCCCCAGGGATGATCTCTATAGCGCAGTCCGTCTCACAGAGGGGAGGTAGGATGTCACATTCAGTTTCGCTGAATACTTCTGCAAGGTCTCGGTACTCTGTCGGGATCTGCCCGGCCTCTGGAGTTTTGTCGACGGTGGCTGCTAGTTGCTCTGATGAGACCATTGGAAGGGCTCCCTGCATTTGCTGGTGAGGAGGGGGTTGGGGCTCCTCGGCAATTCTCAACCTGCAGCTCCCCCCTTGCCACCAGATGGTCGGGCCCCACTTGTCTATCCAGGCGAGTCCCAATATGACTGCATTTGTCATTTTGGGGGCCACCACAAATCGAATTGTTTCCCAGTGGTCTCCTAGCTCCAGTCTCACTGGGTCGGTTAGGTGGGTGGCATGGGCCCCTCCCAGTATGGGCCCATTGACCTGTTCGAACCGGATTGGGTGGGCCAGTCTTTTCGCTCTAATCCCTAATTTCATGACCGTGACTAGATTAATCAAACACCTGGTGCAGCCGGAATCTATTAGGGCTTGGAAAGTCCCTTGGGTCCATGTTTTGGGGCCTGTGAGCCGTATGGGAAAGAGGAAAGGGGGAACCGGTCCACTCACCATTGGATCACCTTCGCCCTCATCGTCGATGTCATAGGGAACCAGCGATTGGTCATTGTTGCTTGAGGTTTCCTGTCCTTCAACTGGATAGGGAGGGGCCTCTGCAGCCTGAAGGCCTTCTGGGGCATGTTGGTGGCACATCTGGGATCTCGTCTTTGTCGTTGAGTTTGGGGCTGGAGTTGTGCATGCCACTGACATGTGGCTCATTCCCTCACATCTGTAGCATTTAATTGGGCTTCGTGGGAGAGCTGGTTTTGGGGTCTCTGGTCGGGCCTGTGTCTCTCTTTGGTGTCCTGTGGCTTTGTCCTGTCGCTGGTGCATAGCCCCCCCATCGACTTTTATAGCCACTCGGAACCACTCAGAGAGCCGGTTCGGGATGTCCCGATAGGCAGTTATGCAAGTAATTCGCTTGTCTAGGCTTGTTCTGAAGAAGTGAATCAGCATCCGCTCAGGCAATTGGGGCAACTTCCCACCGATTCTCCTGAATTCATGGATGTGTTCCTTAATAGGCCTCCCATTCTGCTTCAGGTTACTGAGCTCATCTTCCGCATAAGGGTCCTCTCCTGCCTCCTCAAAATTGGCCCGTAGCAGTCGTAGGAAGTCATCTATATCCTGCAGTTGGGGGGCCCTTCTCTTGTGGAGGGCTGCCAGCCATTCTCTTGCTTCTCCCTCTAGCCCTTCAGAGATGGTATTCACCATGGCCCTGGGGAATGGGTAGAGGTGTCCATAGCATTCTAGATGGATCTCAGCTGAGTCAAGGAATAGATCTAGCTGGTCTGGGTCCCCATCAAATTTCCTCCTGAACTGGGGCGGCTCATTCAGCATTGCTCCTCCCTCCTCCTGTTGCCCTCTGTAAGCCCGCACTCGAGGTGGCTGGCCTCTTTCGCTGGGTCCAGCTCTTAGAGAGCGAGGAGGCTGCCTGCTGTGGGGGGGAGGCACTGACTGTGGCCTTGGGCTCCTTCTCCTTCCAGTGGGTGGAGAAAGGGGGCTGCGATCTCGCCTGCTTCTCCTCACTTCAGAAGGCTCCGTGGATCTCCCCAGGGCTTCCATCTGGGGCTTTTGGGACCTGGCCTGCATCCAGTCCCACATCCAATCCACTCTTCCCAGCTCCCTCAGAGGCCTTCCTCCCTTGTAGCCATGTGGGGCTGCCTTAGGGATTTTCCCCCCTTGGTACTTATCTGTCTTGGTTCCAGCTTCCGTTTTCTTCTGCCCTTTGCCATGGCTGCCTGAGTTTCTTCCCCCTGCATCCTTGGAAAAGCCGGGACCCAGGAACCCGGTGATGATTAATTGGGTGAGATGAATCTGTCTGTGAAGGCCTCCGAACAGCAAGCTCCTTGTCAAATAAAACTTCCAGGAGACAGATTTCAAAGCTCTGATCTTTTATTTATTGGAGCCAGCATGTCGGCAGCTCTTCAGTGCAGATTCATCTAACCCTGTTTTCCCCCCACCCCTCCTGAGTCACATTCCCCAAATAGCTCGCTGTCATCAGTCACGTTCTTCCAATGACCTCCTTGCGTGCCAGAGTCTGGTTTCCTGTGTGTGTGTTAACGTCTTCTGCATTCCACAAGGGGGAAAAGGGAGGGCTCCTCCCTCCTCTCTCTCCTGTATGGCAAATTATATGTTTGCTGTAGAATTTGACAGTTAGACATCTTTGCAACCTGCTATGACTGGACTCTAACTGCAACATTTGATGCTCGAAGCAGGGACACTCTCACCCTTCCGGTGGAGCAACAGCCAACATACTTATCATCGTCTGGAATAGACCCGAAGGTGCATCTTCGTCCTCCGGGACCCCTCAATGGTAAGTATGGGTTGCAATCTATCTCAGCATCAGCAAAAGCATGTAAAGGAACTTTGATTCCTGTTACATAAATCAGGCATAGTTGCGCCTGAGGGAGACATAAGGAAGCTGATTGAGGAGATAGGGAAACACTGTCCCTGGTATCTAGAGTGCGGGACGCTCCATTTGAAGGATTGGCTAAAGATACGGCATACTTTACATCTTGAACCCCAGGCTCCAGTGCAGATATTAAATTTATGGTCTCAATGCTGTCAAGCAGTGGAAAAATTTGGCTCTGATGTCTTGGCAGGGAAACAATTAATTACCAGGCCTCTGCCTGACTATGATAAGATACAAATTGTCACCCCTAAACCATCCCTAATTGGGCCTCCTGGAGAGGCTAACTCTTCTGCTTCTCCACGGCCATTGTACATCCCCATAAGAAAAATATTGAAGGAACAATTAGACAAGGGGGGGGGAGAATATGGAAGAAATTACTGAAATGCTTTCTGTTTGTCCGATGCATGGTATGGGACAAGTAGATCAAAATAGGGCTCAAATAGCTGATTTGGAAGAAATGATTAAAGCATGTCAAGATGTAGGAACAACTTCTTATCAAAATAATTTATTGGTGGCTGTTTATCACAAGGCAGCAAGCCTCAAGGAAAGTGTTATAACTGTGGTAAACTTAATCATTTTAAAAGGGAATGTGGAGATCCAGGGGGGAGAGAGATGTCTGCAGCATCTCTCTCTCCTCTCTATCAAGGGTTGAGGCCAAGGAAAAAGGAAAAAGAAAAAAGGTTTTCATTAGGAAAGTGAGTGCCGGTTGGGAAACTGCCAGCCGGGCTGGTCTCTGGCCCCGTTTCAAACAGAGACAATAAATCAACAATAGAAAATACTCCTGCAGCTACAAGTGGTAGCGCCGGTATAGATTGGATACTGCAGAAAGAAGTGAAATTTAAATTCCCTGGAGAGGTTCAAATAATTCCATCTCAATTATCAGGGCCCCTACCAAAAGTTATGTAGGGCTTGTCCTTCCATGATCAAGCATGGGTAAAAAAAGGGTATTTTTGTTATTCCAGGGGGTGATAGATTTGGATTATACTGGAATTATTTATGTTCAATTGTGGACCAACTTGTCTCAAATTTTGATTTAAGAATTATTAATTTATGTATTCAACCTATGGGCCCTTTACAGTGTGGAACACCTAATCCTAATTTAATTCCTCAGGATCTTGAGGTAATGGTAATTGATTTAAAGGATTGGTTTTTTTTTTTATTCTGATATACCCCTCTGATCAAGACAAATTTGTATTTACACTAAGCCTGCTCAACCCCTGCATTTGCCTTTTTTTTTGTCCCAGCAGGGGGAGAGCCAAAAGTGCTAAAGTTATTTCTTTGGTCAATTTGCAAAAATTGCTAGGCACCCTCAATTGGGTTCATCCATATTTTTCTTTATCTATACATTTACTTAGTCCATTATTTGATTTATTGACCAAAGGAAAACAACCTGGAGATCTCATTGAAGTTCCACCTGCGGCACTTGCTGCAATTGAGAAAATTAATGACATCCTAAGTACTCAGTTTGTGGGTTGTATTCCTCATAAAGATTGTCAGTTAACTGTTCTAATATTTCCTACTAGTAAATTGCCTATGGGAGTATTAACTGTATTAGAATCACAAAAAGTATACTGTATTGAATGGCTTTATTTACCCCATAGACCATCCCAAAATGTTATGCCATTCATCCAAACCATTGCTGAAATAATAACTTTAGGACGTACTAGATCTTGTGAAAGAAATGGAACAGATTTAACTAATATTATTCTTCCTACCCCTAAATCTGATTTTTAATTTCATTTTCAGAATAACTTATCTCTTCAGTGTGCTTTAACTGACTATGTAGGCTGTATTACATACCATTTACCTAAGGATCCAAGGTTTTCTTGCTTAATGACTTCTTCCTAAATTATTCTCCTTCTCCCCTGTGTCAAGCTATTACTGTTTTTTCCGATGGAGGGTGCACAAAAGGAGCGATTGCTTACAAGGATCCCCATGATGATACCTGGAAAGTAACCTACACTGCAATTCAATCCTCACCAAACTAACAAAATAGTAAGTAAGTAAAATAAATAGCAAGGTATAAAAGCAAGCACAAAAAGGGCAGAAAGAAAAGGATAAGGGAAAAAAATACAAAAATTTCTACCCTTAAAAGAATCAGCAAAAAGAAAGAAACCCATGAAACAGGTGACTGATACTATTGTGGTATGCAATATATGTTCCATGTATGTGCTTATGCCCAAAGAACACCCAAATTACACATGTATTATATGTAAGCTATATGGACTGCTGGCGGTGACGTCATGGTGGAGAGATCGCAGGAATGGAGCTCCGTTCCGAGTGTTTAAATTTTCGTGTCTGGAGCCTTAAAGGAGCGATAAAAGACCCTGGAGAGGTATGTGCTAGAGAGGGGAGAGCTCAAGGAGCCGAGGGGAGGTCGCGATTCCCCGGCGGAACAAGAAGAAAGCTCCTAAATCCAAAACAGAAGAGATTGACCGTATGGCCAGATCCAGACAAGTGAAGGTTTGCCAAACGTAGGCAGTGAAGGAGACGAAGCATGCCAAAGCAGAGCAGACCGACAAAGAGAGAAGAGAAGAGGTACTGAATGTCAGAAAATGATGACCTAAGAGATTGGTGTGAGTTGAACGAGGGAGACTCTGATGAAAAGAAAATTGGTGACTTAGCGGTGAGAGCTGCAATTGAAGAACAGCCATTTTGGTTTAAAGTGATAGTCAGAGGGGAGTCAAGTGAGAAGAGAGCCGGTGAAGTTGGTTAGAGATGGAAATAACTATAAAAGGAGGATATTTGGATTGATAAAGTGACTAAATTAAAAAAGAATTAGAACAACCAGAGAAAGAAGGAAGCAACTGAGAGTGAATACAAGACTGATATAGTGACAGCATAAATAAGGAAAAGAAGACATCTTGGTTGGGTGGACTGAAACGTGATTTAACAAACACTAATCTAAGACTCTAAGGACATAAGACCTCTAATGAATAACGATACTACTCTAACAAAAAAAGAAATCTTTTTCAATTTTTTCTTTACTAATCAAGATAGAAAGTATATTTAAATATTGATTGGAAGTCTTTGATAAATATATGAA
>JAOYMU010000098.1:74503946-74514376 GCA_025802295.1 Psammodynastes pulverulentus
GGTGTAGAGATGTACAGTTGGGTGTCATCCGCATATAGATGACACTTTACACCAAACGCACGGATGATCTCCCCCAGTGGCTTTACATAAATGTTGAACAGAAGGGGTGACAGGACCAACCCCTGAGGTACCCCGCAAACCAGGGGCCTAGCGGTCGACCTATGCCCCCCTGTCAACACAAATTGCAAGCGGCTGGAGAGGAAGAATGAGAACCACCATAAAACGGTGCCACCCAGCCCCAACCCCCTCAGCCGCTGCAATAGGATACCATGGTCGATGGTATCAAAAGCCGCTAAGAGATCTAATAGGACCAGGACCGAGGAATAGCCTTTGTCACCATTATTGAGCAAGGTACCATGTATACCGTACCTGTGCATTTTATTTTTCTTGCCTAAATGTAGAACCTTACTTTTTTCACCATTGGATTTCATTTTATTAGATAGCACCCAATGTTCAAGTCTGTCAAGATCCTTCTGTATCTTAAGCCTATCTTCTGGAGTGTTGGCTTGCTTGGTGTCATCTGCAAATTTGATGAGTTCCCCATCTATCCCCTCGTCCAAATAATTGATGAATATGTTGAAGAATACTGGGCCTAAAACAGAGCCCTGGGGTACCCCACTACATCCCTCCCTCCATGTAGATGCAGTTCCATTGAGGATTACATGTTGAGTGCAGTTGGTCAGCCAGTTACAAATCCATCTGGTGGTGATGCTATCTAACCCACATTTTTCTATTTTATCAAGTAGTAGGTTATGGTCTACTTTGTCAAATGCCTTACTGAAGTCCAAGTAAATTATATCGACAGCATTCCTCTGGTCCACTAATTTTGTCACTTTATCAAAGAATACAATAAGATTAATCTGACATGATCTGCTTTTGACAAACCCATGTTGGTTTTTGGTTATTATTTTGTTTGCTTGTAGGTGTTCGCTGATTCGTTGCTTGATTATCTTTTCCAGAATCTTCCCTGGTATTGAGGTCAGGCTGATGGGTCTGTAGTTTCCTGGATCTATTTTTTTCCATTTTTGAATATGGGAACAACATCAGCTCTTTTCCAGTCCTCTGGCAGTTCCCCAGTGCTCCAGGATCTTTGAAAGATATAGTTTAGTGGTTCTGAGATCACATCTGCCAGTTCCTTCAGATCTTTGGGGTGTAATCCATCTGATCCTGGTGATTTGAACTTGTCTAGGGTGGAAAGGTGCTCACTTATCATTTTCTTCCCTATTTTTACTTGTGTACCTAATCTGTTTTTTGTGGTGCTGTTTTTCATAGGTTGTACTGTTTTTTTCCCTTTGTGTAAAGACAGTATATAATACTGCAACATGACAATATAGCAACATCAATGAATCAGACTTTCCTCTTTCAATAACTGTTATATCAGGCATGTTATGTAGATGCCTGTCTGTTGGATTGTAAAGTCCAATAAGGTCATATTTATGTGTCATGTTTATGTAGTGTATATTAGAGGTGAAGACCCTTTGAGAGCTGTATGCAACAAAATTGCATTTTAATGTATGCTGATTAGTGTACATTCAAAGTGACAATAAAGTTATAAGTTATTCTAAGGTCTTAACCTACTCGTTTCCCAAAATCTGTCATGGTTCCAGTAGTTTTTTTTTTTTTTAGATTCAGACCCAAACCTCTGGCTAAGTTTCTAATGAATAATTTTGACTACTTGATCATGATGCTGCTTGTGGTCAGTTTGTGAAATTTTGCTGTAGCCACTGATTAAATGGTCAATTGTTTCATTCTCTTCACTATAAAGGCAACATTTGCTATTATTTGATAGATGCTGAATTTTCACCCTCATGTAATTAGTTGACGGGGCTTGTTCTTCATTCTTTCAATTTTAATTGAAAGCTTTCATTTTCTTTCTTTTTAATACCCCTGATTTTAACCAACTCCATGTGGGGTTTTTATCGGCTTTTTCTTATATTTCTTTCAAGTATTGACCATGCATTGGCTTGTTCTTCAAATTAACAAATCAATTTTCAGTTGTTTATCTTTTATATTCAGTCTTCACCTTTGTTGTTTTCAAGAGTTTTCCTTAATTGACTTCCTTCAGTTCTTGACTTTTCTTAATGTAGTCATTCAAGCCATACATTTCTTCCTCCACAGTTTGTTTCACCTCTAAATCCTCTCTCCCCTCTGGCTCTTGGCAAATACAGCTGATCAATTTCACTTTTTATGTGCAAAGCATGGTGCATTGTCATTAGTTTTCTTATCTTCTTACCCAAGTTTTCAAGTTTCCATCTGGATCCAGTCAACTATTCCTGCTGTATATCAAATAACAAGGCCTACCCAGGTATTAATTCCTTTAATGATGTTTCTACAATTTAGCTTTGATTTCAAATTTTGATATATTTGGTAGAAGTATTCTGTAATAAATAGGAAACTTTCCCAAATCCCCCAAATCTTCCAAAGCCCTCATTGTTAAGCTGTACTCCTTCATCTTGAACAATTTTGCCTGCCTTCATAGCTATGGTTGTACATCTGCTGGTGGCAAATCACATTCCCATTTCTTTATTGAATTCTTTTGTGCTTTTTAATAAAGAATTCTAGTTCAGCCTTTGCTTGGCATGCAGCACTTGCTTCAATGAGTGTGCAGGTCGGATTTATTCATCAGCATACAACAGCTTCGCAGAGTATGTAAAGTGAAGGTCTTGCAACCCAACTACATTCATATGGAGCTGATGATCATATGAAATGACTCTTCTGCAGGGAGAGTGGAAGGGCACAGCTGCGTACAGGTGGAGTTTTGAAAAGGTTTTATAGTACAATCATGATGGCTGCTGATTCATTTCTTCACTTCTGTATACACACAGAGGAATTGGATATCAACTGTATGATTATGCAATCCTGTCTGTTTCTAGAAGCTAACAAATAGGAGCAACCACCAGAGAAAACTAGAAGATACTGAAGCCATAGAATGACAGGAGCTTTGAAAAAAAAACAGTGATTAAGAAAAACAAATGGGAAACAAATTTGATGGCAGGGGAGGGAGTTATCTTGAAAGAATAACTTGAATGAATCAAACGAAAATCAAGTTAAGTAGTGTTAAGAACCAAAGGCATCTACTTGGAGATGTTTTGAGATGAGAAATAATATAAGTATTCTTTATATATACCTAATTAAATAAATAACCCAGTCATATACCACAGTATGGGCAATATGATATGACCTGGTTGCTGGAAAGAAAGAACAGCTTTGGCTAGACATTTGGGAAAGCAATAGAGACATAGCCAGAATCAAGGAGAGAACCAACCTAGAACTAAGGGGAAAATCAATGGAACGACTTTTCCTACAGAAATTGTGGAGGTTTTTTAGAAAAGAAAAGTTTGGACAATCATTTGTCTGAAATGGTATAGGGCAGTGATGGCTAACCTTTTTGGCACCGAGTGCCCAAAGCGCATGTGCATCCCCAAAATGCAATGAGCACACATGCATCTCCTGTGCATTTGTCCCACCCGTGCATGCATGCACACACCCCATGCATGCATGCACATCCCCATGCATGCACCCCCACTCATGCATCCCACCCCGTGCATGCACAGCAGAGACCCGAAGATCAGCTGGCCAGCAGGAGGAGTGCAAGCATGCACGGCAGAGCCAAGCTGGGATGATGGCTTGCGTGCTCACAAAGAGGGCTCTGTATGCTACCTGTGGCACACGTGCCATAAGTTCACCATCAAGGGTATAAGGTTTCCTGCTTGAGCAGAGGATTAGACTTGAAAACCTCCAAGGTCCCATCCAACTCTTTTATTCTGCTATTCATTAATGAAGAAGCATACATAGTCCAATCCTGATTGTTGACTTCAGCTCCCACCAGCCTAGCCAGAGGGACCAAAATATCTAGACACTTCAGCTTACTTATTCTTTGCAGCAGATAAAGGGAAATAAATGGTAGGCAAATGGTAAAGGAGGAAATGAAATTCCAAAGATACCAGACCTATTGCCTTCTCTCAAGATGGGATAATCATAAAAATGAGATGCTAGAGTCTAAATCAAGTACCCAGTTTCAGGCAGAGTAACGATTTAGGTCCATTTCCCATGGTTTTGTAGAGCGTGCAAGTAACTCGACGAGTTGCTTCTTTTTCTTGCTTACTAAGGCTCTGTTGCTGGCCTTGTAAGTGACAGGTAGGAGAGTCATGGCCACATTTGGAACTGCTGCCCACGCCGGAAGATTTTTGAGCAGTCGTCAACTCTCATTAACCAAGCAGGGTTGCACGGGCAGCCTTCTGCGCAGCATACATTCATTTATCCCACATTGTGCAGGAAGCCAGAAGATTGAAGCAATCTCCATCCTTGTTAACAGGAACTCTGTACCGACTTCTCTGTGCCTTGTGCTGTGAATGAATGAGGAAAGACGTGTTTGGAATCAGCAAAAAGCTTCTCCAGCTGGAAGAATGCTCTGGCAATAGCCTGGGAGTTGGGAGAAGAATGAGAAACAATTGCTTAAAAAGAAAATCACTTGGATTTCTCCCCAAATTTCTGCTGAGGCAATGACAGTTGGGAAGCTTTTTCCAACCCTGCTCCTGCTCCATTGCTAACCTCTCAGCTGTATGTGATATTGCTGCAACCAGCACTTTCCCTGATGTGTCAGTTTTTCATTCCCACACTAGATAATGGTTAAAAGAGATCCAGCAATAGAGAGACTTGTTTTACCACATAATTATTCCTGAGCACCGCCATGCTTGTTCTTCCCCAGGGAGGGTCTCTGCTTGCTGCTTTAATAAAGCAGATGTGAGACCCACTTCTTGCCTTCCCATAATAGAATCGGGTGGCAGCACCTTAATGTGACATGCTTTCAAGTTTAGTAGCAACCTCATCTCCCTTTTCTTGGCTTGCCCGCTGGCTGTGTAATTAAGCAGGAGGTGGCAGAAAGCAGGGACTTCCATGCCCCAATAATGTTACTTTGCCCAGGTCAAAGGCCAGAGGAGAATTTAGAACCTGTTTCTCCTCGAACTCTTTATTTGTTTGCAGATATGGAGAGGGAAGAGTTCAGAGCAAAATCATGCCACGATCCCAGAATGAAAAGTGTCACTAATACAGGTTTCAGAATGCACACAATTCACTCAGCACTTCACCCCCAAGATGTGACATATTGCATGGTTTTCCAGCCAAAGGAGAGCCTTAAAATATATCTGAAAAAAATAGAAAACACTATAATCTGATCATCTGGTTAAATTCATCCGGCTGATCCTGCATTCATTCTTCCTCAAACATGACTCAGGCATGTTTAGTCACACATCATTTATGACCTAACCGTGCTCATCAAAGCCCGGGCTTGCTTAACAGAACCCCATGATCTTTAGAAATAGTTTGCACATAACCTGCTGTATGGATAAGTAATTGTAAATCCTGGACTTCATGGATTTATGCCTTTCTACTCCTGTGGCCTTTAGATAGCCATATATCTTACTAAGCATAAATATAATTGTTGTTGTTGTTGAAAGAAATGATTGCCTTTTAAAAATGAAAATAATAGTATGAGCTTCTGAAGCAGGTTGGCAGCTTTTGGTGGGGAGGGCAGGCTTCTATTCTCCTAATTTTTCCACCTGCCAAGGGGCTGCAAAGGATGGGGGGGTTGATGTAATAAACTCACCAGAGAAATCAAGGGCAGGATTTGGAGTCTGTTTCTTTTAAAACATTTATGTTTAAAAAGCCCTGCAATTAATATGTCAAAGCTGTCAGAGCAGGGATGCAATACCATGACCCCTTAAAAAGATTATTTGGATGTGTGAAAATTTACAGTTCGCTGGGGTTAGATTTGGGCAAGAAATAAATATTCCACTTACTTTTAATAATTACGTTTGCACACATGCACATATAGATGTAACAACAACACCTTATAAAGTTGGAAAAATAATAAATCCATTATATTGGGAAAACCTTCCCCCCCTCACACGCAAAAAATAATCATATTTCTAATAGAAAATGAGAGCTTGCTAAATTTTGCGTAAATCCTGAAATCTGGATTCATTTTGAAGACATTCATTTTCATTCAAAAAAGTCACGGATAGGGGTTGAGGGTTGAAGAGAGAACAGGTCATTTCCTTGCCCTAAATCAGCTTGCCTTGAATATCCTAAAGCAGTGCAGCTTGAAAAACACTGGTATGATAGAAGATACTTTGGGTCCTGTATGCTGCTGAGATAATAGTCAAAAGTCCTTCTGCTGTTCTTTTCTCAGCCTGGCCCTTGTAAATTCTTCCCCAGTTCTTGCCACCATTTTCTTCTGTATCCTCACTGCCTTTCCTTTTCCCCCCACTGTCCTAGTTCCATCTGCAAAATGTGGAATGGAGAAGTTGTGTGTCTTCCTGGCATAATTGTTTCCTCATTGAAAGGGTTCCTTCGAGTCTGCTGACTCCTGCAAAGTGTCTGCAGTTTTCTTGACAAGATTCCACCCCCCCAGAAGTAGTTTGCCATTGGCTCCTGCCTAGGGCTAAGAGATAGTGTGTGGCCCAAGCAGGTCACCCAGATGGCTTTCTACCTAAAGTGGAATTAGAAGTCAAGCTGTTCTGGTTTCTAGCCTGATGCCTTAATTCCAGAAGTCTCCAAACTTGGCAACTTTTAAGACTTGTAGCTTTCAATTCCCAGAATTCTCCAGCCAGCTGGGAGTTGAAGTCCACAAGTCTTAAAGTTACCAAGTTGAGGACCCCTGCCTTAACCACTGCACCAAATTGACAAATGCAAATGTGTTTTTAAAAAAGAAAAGCATTCAGGCTTCATCTTGGGCTCTGGAACTCTTGTGTTGCATTGCATTCAATATATTTTGGCATTAAACTGGTAAGCTTGCTTGGGGTGGAAGAAATCCCTGTGAGGGCATCCTTCTAACATCCCTCCATCTATTGTATCCCACAGTTTGTGAATCATTACAATACATTTCTGCAGTACAGAAATGGAATTAAAGTAATAAAACCAATAGTAGCCCATTAGCCATAAGGGGAAAAAAACAACCCCTACAATCTGTATGCAAGCATTCAAGATGAGACAAGCTAAATCCTTCAATGGAAAGAAGATAAACAAAATCAAAAGAAGAGGAAAAATGGCTGCTCTTCAAACCATTTCTTTATCAGTTTGGTTCTAGTCTAGATGGAATGTGGAAGTTGGGCACATTTGTGTAAATTGGATGCCTTTTAGAGAAAGTAGGTTGCCCCAAACTTCTCAGGAATTGTTTAGAAAAAAGCATTTCAGTGTAGTGAAATTAGACAGATAAAGCAGCAAATAATAGTATGTATTATCTCTTTGAGCTACCTATATACTGTATTTGGCATATACAGTACCGTGCAAAAGTCTTGGCCACCATCCGCTTTATTGTTTTAGCAAAGTTTTAATAGTCATAAAACTTTTCTAAAACAAAGTATTATGACCATTTGGTCTTGAATACCACATCTTGAATATCCAGTTTGCTTGTGGTTTTCCCTTTGAGAGTAGCCTTGCTGATGCAAAAGTATGTTTTTATGTCTGTCAAATTCTGTGATCCTTGACATTTTGACTGGAATGATGTGATAGAAAGTTGGCCTTATTAGCAAGCTTCCAATGAATTACACTCATACAACTAGTGTAGGTACTCTATCTAGTCCTCAAGCATACCTTGCACAAACCTGATGTAATAGACCTTTTTGCACAGCAGTCGTTTTGGCATGGCATAGTTGTACGCCTACAGGTGTTAGCAATGGTAGTACTTTGGGTTCCATTCCATTTAGGTTTATGTGGGCCAGGTGTCTGCTGTTGCTCAGGTGTAAAGGGATGTCACACAACATACTTGTCCCTTTCACCTATGGAAACTGTTTTTCCTGCTTTTTTATGTTTTGGATTCTGCATACAAATTTCCTATATTTTCTGGTTGTACTGAGACAGAGACATAATTATATATGGTCATATACCATTGCTACAACAACAAATCTAAAGGTGGCCTAAGACTGTTGCACAGCACTGTAAACAATTTCTTTTTGGTAGCAGTTGCACACAAGCATAACTATTTATGAGGACAATACTGTATGATCTGAAATATATGAATGAGGTGACTGTCCTCCATTCTTCTTACTATTATCTTTGTCCTTGAATTTGAGATAATGTTTGCTAGTAGAACACAAAGTACACTATTCATTAGAAGTAAATATTTATTCCCAGTCCTTCATATGTTAACAAAACAATGTTTCAGCGTAATGATAGCATAGATCAATCACAAGCAATTCACAATCAAAGCCTCTGTTGGAATAGAATTCCAATTATTGTCACGAAGAATGATTGGATGAGGTGGGAAATGGGAATTGAAATTCATAAAGACCAGAGTTTGGGAAGACTGAATGAATGAATCAGAATAGAGCTAGAAGGGACCCTGGAGGTCTTCTAGTACAACCCCCTGCTCAGGCGAGAGATCCTATACCATTTCAGATATGTGACTGTCCAGTCTCTTCTTAAAAAGAAGAAGCACCCACAACTTCTGAAGGCAAGCTGTTCCACTGGTTAATTATTCTCACTGTTCGGAAGTTTCTCCTTAATTCCAGGTTGCTTCTCTCCTTGATTAGTTTCCATCCACAGTTTCTTGTCTTGCCTTGGAAAATAAGTTGGAAAATAAGTTGACCCCCTCTTCAGTTTAAACTAAAGTTATGTTCTATATACTGAGGATAAGGGCAAGAACTTGAGTCATGAGCAAAAGTTCAGTTTGATGACAAATCCTCTGTTTGATTCATGGCATAGAGAGGCATTTAAGTGACCTTGTACTTGGTCTCCTGGGTTCTTGAATCAGAGTGGAATCTTTCTCTGTACTTGTTTTTTTTTTAAAGTTTATCTCTTTTTTCCTTTTTCTTAGTATGTATTTATTGTTTGCTTCATAAATTAGCTTTTTGGAACCTAGAATCCATCTTTGCCGCTAGTGAAGGAAGACTGCTGCAAGCCTTCATGAGCATTTTTTGAGAAACAGTAAAGTAGATCACAAATGTTTCCAGATACAACAGTAAATAAATATATCGCCCATTCAGCCAAGTAGCACTCCAAACTTCTGAAAGCCTATCATGGATGTGAGATGACCAAGCAGAAAGGAGGACACTTTAGTCCACATCAGGTGCCAAACCTGTCATTCAAAGGCTACCTGGAGGAATCAGAGGAGCAAGAGAGAAGCAAAAAGTGAAGAATCTGTGCACAGTAAGAACTTACGGAGTTTACTGCCTTCCGATATCTCAAAATTGGTTATCTCATAGCACATCTTTTATTTTTAATTGGTTTGCCTAGAAGAGGCAAGATGGATTGGCATTTATGTTATTCATGTTTCAAAGCAATGAAGGTCCACAATAATCTCTCTGCTTCGCTACCTCCCTTCTCCATAGCTCTGCCAAATCCCCCAGGCTATTACATAGGTGTTCAAATAGACTTCAAAGGTTTTGAGAGCTAAGATTTTGCTTAGTTGTCTTTTTTTTTAAAGCATGCTCTCTTTCTCTCGCTCCACTTCAGTAATCTTGAAGCTATCTGAATATTTATTTTCCTTTCAATATTGTAGGTACTAATTAGCACTTGATTTGTTCTCTTTCCCTCCTCCCATTCCGCCTCCTCCCACAAAGGAGTTTATGACATCATCTAGTGGAATTATATAGACTCTGATGTTCTATTTCTCTTGATTCTTTAGTAATTGGGCTGTATATATTCCCTCAGAAAGGCTGGGCCCATTTCTGATCGGGGAATGCTTTCAAATTAGAAAATGGAAACTTCCTGCCAGAATGTTCTTTGTATTCTCTGTGAGGCAGGGAAGCAGGTACTTTGATTTGAGCTGGCATAGTAGCACGTTTTGACCTAGCCCAGGTGACCGCTCAATTCTTTCTCATTGCAGGTGGTGGTAGGGAAAATGTGTGGCCTTTTACATCTTAGTAAACTTGCATCATCTGTAAAAGGGGAAATGGTTAAAGTTTATGGGAGGTTTAATCCAACATTTTCTAAATCCCCATTTGTGCCCCAAAATATCATTATCCATTTAAATACTCAATTTCATTGCAGGGCTGCCGTTTTATTGGTGCCTTTAATAGCCCTGAGGTGTAGAAAACAACATTCTCATTGCACTATAGTCTTCCATGGTAGGAAAAGTTTCTATTCAATTGATTTCTGCATGTGAGTTCCAAAACTAAAGTTAGAGGAATGGAATGGAATGGAATGGAATGGAATGGAACTTGGAGGTCTTCTAGTCCAGTCCACTGCTCAAGGAGGAGGCCCCAAACCATTTCAGACAGGTGGATGTCCAGTCTCTTCTTAAAAACCTCCAGTGATGAAACACCCACACCTTCTGAAGGCAATCTGTTCCACTGGTTAACTGTTCTCACTGTTAGGAAGTTTCTCCTTAATTCCAGGTTGCTTCTCCCCTTGATTACCGTAAAACCTCTATTTGAACGCCATGGCGCTCTATTTTTCAACCCTTCCGCCGAGGTGGCGCTCAAATAGAG
>JAOYMU010000098.1:74522259-74535422 GCA_025802295.1 Psammodynastes pulverulentus
TTTGATGCCAGGCAGGTTATGTATCTTGACCAGCCCTGCAGGAGCAAAGTACAACAACGAAACGTGCACGAGCATACTGACAAGCTTTCTGAGAGGCATGTCAAAAACCAGTCCTGCTCCTTTGCAGTGTTCTCTACAGGGATCCCTGCTCCCTGGCATTAATAGGGATGACTCAGAGCTAGACAATCTGATTCTTTTGTGAAGAATTAGCCAAGAAACAATTTTCTCTTATTATTCTGATCTCTTCCCCTTCCCCCACCCCAGCCTTCCTGAGATGACTTGAATCATGGATGACTCAAACAGGAATTTCAGCAGAGGACTGAGAAGAAACAAAATATAGATACCGGTAGGTAGCTTTCAGATTGGTGGGATCTACTAAAAGTACTTTGAGATTCATAGTAGAAGCTTGGTGTGATCTCTGACTCTCTGTCCAGAAATAAGGAAACCGGGTTAAAGAACTTCTTTTAAATCTCAGAATAGTTTTCTAATCTGTATCTGCCCTCCTACATTCAGATGAGACCACTGCTGGTAAATTCCAAGCAGTATCATTTACAATACAGTATGTGTATCTATGCACTGATATGATTCATACAACCTAAACAAGGTGGGTGGGCAACATAGCTGAGGGCCATGCATAAGATTTTGGGAAGACCAAAGGAGCCTAGATGACGATACAAATGAACAATGTTTTCAAAGCTTATTAAGATTCTTTTAAAGCTTGCCTTCTAGTTTTAATATATTTCCTGCTTCAGAAAAGCACCAAAACACATCACTGCTTTTTAGCACACAGAGGCGGTTTCAGCCCACAAAAAAGAGTTTTGAGGGCTGCAGGTTGCCCACCTGTGTGTTAGATGTGGATTGTTCAGTCTGAGTTTAATGGGAACCCAGTAACTGAGTTGCTGTTGTAGTTGACATTTTGGAATTAAAGGGCCTTCCTAACCTAGGTAAATCGCCCAGTAGCTCTCCTCCTGACTGGTAACCAAGGTTACAGTAAATACAGTTCTGTGGTCCCTTGAGCTCTCTGAACTTGATTGTTTTGGGCAGAAGTTTCATTACCCAACTGGGTAACATCAGTGCTATCTTTCATCATTTTGAGGCAGCTTGTTCTTCAGGAACTGCTTTCAACATCAGATTTAATCATATTATCAAAGTCGTGTATATAGAGATCCCTCTTCTCATTTCCCCTGAAACAACTCTGTCAGCTCTCTCTGATTGCCCTCTTCTTTCCCTCAGTTGCATCTCCAGTGCCATCATTTAGAGAAGAATAACTCTTCAGAGATGATTGAACTACAACTCCCAGCATCTCTCATCATTAATCCCAACAGAAATACCACCATAGGTCATCAGCACACAATCACAAATATCCCAGTCAAATGTGGACTGTCTAGATGACTTCCCATGTACACCAAAGATGATTGAGGAGTTGTCACTTCTTGCTTTTAAAGGATCTGTTTGGAAAAGCACCTCATTGTGGTTGGAATCAGGTGCGCCACAATGAAGACAGTCAGGAGTGCTTGTTTACCCTCCTTGTTATTTTATACCATCCAAAATCAAAGAGTCATTCTAGATTTCTGTACCAATGGAGCAAGACAGGTTCCAAGTTGAATCTTCCTGCCACAAGCTTCCACTCATTGCTTCTTATCCTGCCCTCAAGTGCTATGGAGAATAAATCAATGCCCTCTTCCCTGTGACAGCTCTTCAAGTATTGGAAGACTCCTATCATGTCACCCCCTAAGTCTTCTCTTCATTAGGCTAAACATACCTAGTTCATCATATGATTTCTTGTCATCTTTGTTGCTCTCCTCTGCATACTTTCTAGGACATCAGAATCTTTTTTGTATTGTGATGACCAGAACTGGATTTGTATTTCAAGTGTAGCCTCACTAGTGCAATATAGAGAGGCACTATCACTTTATGTGATCTTGATGCTATCCCTCTATATAATAACTTCATCACCTGAACCAGTTTAGGGTATTCATTCAACAAGTTCAAAGTGTGTCACAATTATTTTTTTCAATAATACTGTGTAAAGGTCTATTTTAAAATAAATCCTGTTGAATTATATCTAGAAACATTTATAGGACTATGACTTAAGGACCAAGGGGTAGGAACCTGTAATTTTTGTGACTTATCAAAAGTAATTGTAAATAATAGCATATATATGGTTTGTTTGTGTTTTCTTCATTGTCTTTTTCTCTTACACGTTTCTACTCAGTGGTCACATTACTACACTCTTCCTATGAATCTCCAGCAAACAAATGCATGCCATTATACTAACACAGGATCAAGTACAATCCAATTAATTTTCTGAACTGCATTATATTCATGCATTACTTTATTGTTTTACAGGCAGATTAACTTTTATTTCCATACTTCTGGTCTTTTAAGAAACTGGACAAATTTGCATATTGTATTAAGCTTATAATGTAATTTGTTTGGTTTTAATTTAGTAAGTTGCTAAGTTGAAAATATTGGGGGAGAAAGTATTGGGGTTCACAAATGAGTGGTTGATAACTTAGTTGGTATGTAGATTAAATCAACAGTGGCTTAGTCAATGAATAATGACTGTCTACATTATGGTTAATAATGGTTAGCAGAATGTGTGAACATAACCTTTCCCCGTTTTGTTAAATTAAATTTTGAGGAGGAAGTTAGATCTGAAAAAAGCCAGTTTGGTGTAGTGCAGGGCTGTCAAAGTCCTGGCCCACTGGCCACGCGCGGTTTAGCAAAGGGGGGAAAAGTCCCAATACATAATGTGACACTGCTGTGACGATGTGAGTTTGACACCCCTGGTGTAGTGGTTAAGGCATCAGGCTAGAAATCAGGAGACTGTGAGTTCTAGCCTGTGAGTTTAGGTACAAATCGGGTGACCTCGGGTGACTCATTTCCTCTCAGCCCTAGGAAGAATAAGGAATGACAAACCTCTTCTGAAAATGCTTCCAGGAAAGCCGCAGGGACTAGTCCTGCCATCAGTCACCAGGTGCCCCAAACTGACTCACCGGCACAAAATAAAGAGTAGAAAACCTTTAGTGCTCTGAATTTAGGCAAAATGTTAACCGTGCAACTTCTTCCAATATAACAGAACTAGGAAAAGGCTATTCCCCTCAATATATCTAAGCAACCCAAACCTCAAAAACTCAGATTCTGATTTCCACCCCACCCCTCTCTGTCATTCCACTTTGAACACTGTGTACCTCCTGAGCTGAAAGCTGAGTCATCACACAGACCATTAACCTTATCTGCAACATTGTAGAATCTAGCAGAAACCTCCAGGCCCAGATGGTTTCACATCTGAATTATTTTAAGCTATTTAAATAACCACTCGAAACAGACCCCCCCCCCACTCTTTCTCCATATGTTTAGGAGCGTGCATATTCCCCATGTATAAAGCAGCTCCTGCCTATCTGCCTTTGAAGAGCATTGTTCTGCCTTTGATCTGCATGGGATGAAATGGCCTAGCCTCCTCTCTTTCTTTATTAAGTAGTCAACTAAAGATCATTGCTTACCGTTGCGGTTGCTACATGTTACTCACCCTCAATCAGCCACATGAATCAGAATCTTCCCTACATATTTTTTTATCCTTTCCGCAAAGGCTAAAGAACCTGCAATGGGTTTGTCAGGGTTTTGGGGTTTTTTTGCAATGAAACTAAAAATATGGAGATCGTGGTTTTTAAGCAAATTAAGCTTATTAGGCAGAAATAATTATTCATGCCTATTAACCTCCAGGAGTTGCTGTAATTGTGAAAGTTTCTTCTTGACATAAAAGGTTGAGTAGCTAAGTTCACAAACAACATTGTGGCTTAGTGTGTTGTTTCAACCGGGGCCCTAAAAAGAGGGTTGTAACATTGATCTGGCTAACTAACTAAACAGGATTCACCAGATTTAGATCTACTGCTAGATAACATTAATGATCTCCAATAGAACAGCAAGGCGTTTTTTGGCCCTGACACTGATATTTTGCAATGCTAAAATGGTACCCTCCAAATACATTAATCCTGCTGGTTGGGGTGAAGAGAGAGAACATATTTAGAGACTGCAATTTATTATTTTATATCATTTTGGTCAGAAACACACAGTGAATGAAGTGGCTGCAATAGGACATGATTTTCAATTTTCCACATCAAACTGGCCATTTTATGACTTTGATTGTAGTTTCCTAATCATTTCAACATTTCCACAACTTGCTAGTAAAAATGCTGATCATCTTATCACAGCCTCGTTTCTCAGAAGTAAAGCAGTAGGTCAATTCTACATTTCACAGGCTGATCCGAAATCTTGGCTGATAGATTCATATTCAGCATTCAGAAAACTAATTATTTAACAAGTTTGGAGTGTATACTTTTTGCCTTTTTGCTGTCATGCTACCGGTATGTTTGATTCCTAAATGTCCTTCTGCATGAAGCTTAATAATATGGAATAGTTACCAAGCTTCTGGGAGGAAAAGCAACACGACAATCAAATGTCAGACTGAACATGCAATCACCTTTTTAATTATTTGAGAATCTTTTCACCAAAGATCTCAGCATGTGTTTTGGTTCCCAGGCAGCAACATTTTCAGTGAGAAGGATGAGAATCAGTAGAAAGAGGCCTACGGTTAATGAAGTATGCTTTGGCCAAGAAGCCATAATAGCTTTATTACTCAGCATCAGAATGACTCACTTTCTTTCCTGTCTATCTCACTTATGTGTGAGATTCAGTGCAATGGGGAGTGCTTGTTTTTAGCCTTTAAAAAAAGGTACCGAC
Source organism: Psammodynastes pulverulentus (assembly GCA_025802295.1). Lineage (NCBI taxonomy): Eukaryota > Metazoa > Chordata > Lepidosauria > Squamata > Psammodynastidae > Psammodynastes > Psammodynastes pulverulentus. The sequence goes on from JAOYMU010000098.1 coordinate 74,527,003, forward strand.
CCAATGAGGTATTATTTCTCACACTTTTTGCATCCTACTTCTAAACAGCTTGTGGTAGCACAGTATGTGTCAGACTGTGTGGTTGTGTGTGATCTTCATCTTCCAAATAGTTGTCTATGTCCAGTGCTTTTCCTAGAGGAGGAGAAAAATCAAACCGACAGCTTCTAGAATTGGCCTTCCAGATGGAAGCAAAATGACTATGTGATTGCAGGCATTAAGACTTTTCATATACCAAGGCTTCAGTGAAAAGAAAGCATGCATACACTGTATATATTTTAGGCCTGCCTCCAGTATCCCTGCCTGATCCACTTCCGTTGCATTCCTCTCATTTGAAATGGAAGGTTTGAATAGGAAGCTTCATATGAATTCACTTGTTCATGAACAAAAATTATCTTATACCTATGGGGCAATGAGACTTAGCTTGCACGTGTGCTATAAGCCATTTTGCACTTGTGGCTTTCACGTAAGTAGTTTGAAAGCTCCCAAAAAACTTATGCCTCCATTTTTACCTCAGAAAATATTGAAAGCCACAAATCAGTCCAAGAGAAATATATGGTTGCAGTGTGTCTCCAATACAAACAGAATGGAAATCAAGCTGAAATTGGCCAAGGTAATTAAGGCATTGAGAGATCAGATTGCTGGACTAACTGGGCCAGGGGGTCCATCCAACAGGGTATTTCTTATTGATTTTAGTTGTGAACTACCTTCAAAGTGGTTCCTCATGCATTGCAGCTGAGCCAAAAATAAACCCACTCATCTGTCCAAGCTAGACGATGGTGTGAAATCACAAGCAAGGGCATGGAAGTGATCTGAGAACAGTGCGTCTATGGCAGGTAAAGGAACTCAGAGTGAATATTTGATGTTATGCACCTGACATCCAGTCACAAACTTAGCTAAAGAAATCCCTATTAATTGCAGAGCCAGTTCTTTCATGAGCCAACATGACATTTCTGTGTCAGCAAATCAGTCAGAATCAGCCCAGGAAGGGCTCCTGTCTGCCATTTTTTTTTCAATAGTCACATAGTCCATCTTAATACCTTTCTCTGAAGCTTCCTCAAGTCTTGTCTCAATGTCCCTGGGCGTTTCAGAGAGACAAATCACTCCAAAAGTGATGCATTAGTGCAGGTACCTCTGTCTGGAGCATCAGGCAGATGACAATATACAATATAACATCTTGACTTTTAGAGCAAAGCATTGGGATAGATAGCGGGATATTCTGAACAACCTCAGTGGCTATTTCCCTGTCAGCATGGTTTTCCAGAGCATTTACTAAGTCCGTATATACGGACTTGAGAAATACTTGGTCAGTGCAAGATATAATGGAAACTGGTCCAAAATACTACTTTGTAGATAATAAATAATGCTGACTCATAAGATGCTTTTAGGGATTACCGTGATGGCATTTGTAAAGCACTCGGAACACTTTTAATAGAGGATGTATTAAATGTCTATTTTATTTTTTGGAAGGAAGTTGCATTTTAAACACTGGAAATGAGCTTTCCACTCTGCTGCTCTTGTACTATTTTCAGGTTTCACTGGAATATCTTCTGCTTTTGATAAGCATTGATGAAAAATAATATGTAAATGGGGCACAAACAAAAATTCGCTAGATATTATTGGTGCTGCTATTAATTGTCATAGGACGAGGAAGATAATCTTTCTAAGTATGAGCAATAGTTCTGTCTATTGTAACCTGAAAGGTTGGGGGGGGGGGAACCTAATGAATAAGGTTGTTTGGGAAAATCTGTTTTCCTCTAAACTATATTGTTATGTACAATATGGTGCAATAGAAATGCTGAGGGAAGCTGAAAAGTTAGCAGTTGGTGATGCAGAATTCAGAAGGCTGCTTGGAATTCTGCTGCAGAAAGGCAAGACAAGAAGAGTTGCCAGTTACCTTTTGATCAATACTTTGTGTTGTAAGCCGGTCTCCCAATGAATTATGTCCTTAAAAATAGCACATATCTTTAAAAGAAAGAAGAAACCAAGAAGGAATTAACATTTATAAAATGTGAAATGCAAAGTCTGATTGTGTCTGCGTGCAGATACAGTATATTGAAAAGAAACATAAAGGCCAATAAGTTATGTCACATTTCTTTTTTGGGGAAAAGAAAGTTGCATTTAAAAGATAGCATCCTTACAAGTGTATAGTCCCAGATTCTGGAGATGCACCAAGTGAAACAAATGTTTTATCAAAATAAAAAGTCAAATTTTCAGATTTGATGTTTATTAGGGGTATATATAAGTGATTATGGGACACAATGGCTCAGTGGCTAAGATGCTGAGCTTGTCGATTGAAAGGTTGGCAGTTCAGCGGTTCGAATCCCTAGTGCCACGTAACGGGGTGAACTCCCAGCTTCTGCCAACCTAGCAGTTCGAAAGCACGTAAAAAATGCAAGTAGAAAAATAGAGACCACCTTTGGTGGGAAGGTAACAGCGTTTCGTGTGCCTTTGGCATTTAGTCATGCCAGCCACATGACCACGGAGATGTCTTCGGACAGTGCTGGCTCTTCGGCTTTGAAGCGGAGATGAGCACCGCTCCCTCGAATCGGGAACGACTAGTACATATGTGGAGGGGAACCTTTACCTATATAAATGATCAGACTAAACCAATTATTTTGTTATAATTCCAGCAAAGCAAATGTGTCTCTCAATTCTTTAAACTAAAATGAAGTTCTGTAAAAGGCCAAAAAAAAAAATGTTTATAAATGAGCTAATTAATAGTTCTCTCTTCTTTTTCTTAACTTACTATTAACAAGCTTCACTAATATTGCATCTGGAAAAAAAAGTGTCCTAATAATATGAAATTAGCTAAAGATTGGACCGTTTTTAGATTTTTTTTAAAACCAGGTTCTAAATACACTCTAAAAACCTTTACAATTTAAAATAGTGTTTATTGATAATTAATGACATATTAAAATACTAATAATTCCACTGAGTTACAGTTTGCTTTCAGTGTCTTTAAGTGTAGCAGACCAAACTAATCAGAAGTTATGGGGAAAAAAACTGGAAAGGGTTGGAGTGGGATGAAGACTTGACTATAGGCACGGACACAGAGAGCAGAAAGAAACATTTTGTGAAAACCAACAAAAACCAATCACCATGTTCTCCTGAAACTAGCACAAGGACTTAAGGGTAGACCTACTGTGCCTGGAAACTCTTTCATTAAGTGGTGTCTTAAAATTAACATCTTTAATTCAAATGCCACACTTAAGCCAAAATCAGAGTATGCTTTGACACAAGTTTTTTCTGACCTGCCCCCTTTCAGATGTGTGTTACATTCTTTGAGTACCAGTCTTCTCCAACAAACTTTATCTATGATCAGCCTGTTCTGACCAGTTCATTTGCCACTTTGGGTTGCAAAGTTCTAGTAGGGCAATGCCTTTTCTTCTATTTCATTGAAAATAACATGAACTCTTAAGAATTTGCAGACATTTCATCACTCTTCTACGGCAGAGGTTTCTTTACATAAAATGTCTTCAATTGGTTACATACATCTTTTGTCATTTCAACAATATAAATTAAAGAGAGAGGATGCTTCCCACATTATTTTGTGGCCCCTCGGAAACAACTGAAGAGCACAGGCCTTTTCTGATTGGATTACTTATCGATCAAGAGATTTACCAATAAATTCAGATCTACTTTCTTTCTATTTTTCTTGGACACTTTCTTGTGCATTGTCTCCATTTCTCCAGGAGTTATATAGGCAAAAATGTTGTACAATATCTACTGCTCTACTGTCTATGTGAAAAAATGAAGATCATATGTCTCACTTCCATCTGCTACAGTTTGCTTTAACCATTGTTTTCTCACTAAGCTATAATGAATGAAGCCATCAAACATGCTTGACAAAGTGACAATGCTGAGCCTGGAATCAAGCATCACAGCTAACCAAATAAACCACATTATACTGCAGAGTGATATGTAAGTCCAATCTTCTTCCTTTAAATGTTCTCTGGGTCACAAAACAATATGGTGGAACGAATGATTGATGTAATACCCAAAGTCTATGATCACTGAAATAATATAGGAAACTATAATGATGAGACAAACTGAGGTGGTGGAGGAAAAGAGAAAAGACAAAGTTGGACGGGCCTACAAAAATCTAGTCTGCTTGATGACAGTGAAGTGTTCATTTCTTTTTGGCTATCTCGTAATCATGTGGTTTTCAATAACACCAATCAAAAACCAAGCTGTCTTTTAAACTACTTTAATATATGCATACAGGAAAAAAATGCTGGTTTAAATTTGTTAAGAATTAGATAAATCTGCAATATATGATCCTGAAAGTAGGGCCTTTTCTACTAATTTTTATTTTAGCATTATGGCAATCCAGTACTTACTCCCCTCCATTAAGCATTACTCAGCCTAGCCTGACAAGCAAGTTGGCAGCTGTATCCTCTTGTCTTGCAGCTGTGTGAACAGCTTGCTCTGTGGAGCAGCTTTTTGTATGCCTACGACAGGGTGCAGCCAAAAGCCAAGGTGAAGTGGCACAAAGTCAGCTGAAATGCGATGGGCTGGAGCATTAAGTGATCCAAATGGTGATGGATGAAACTTGGGGACCATAATTAGAGAGCTGAATGCTGGCTCTTTTCTATACGCAGAAAAAGGTGATTGTCAGAAGGTTTGTTTTTTATTTTGTTTTACACAGCCTGCTACTTGGTGTTTTTTTTTCCTTAATAGCCTGGGAAAAATGATAGTTACTGCTGCCACACAGCCCATCTTCTGGGTGGGGATTAAACATTCTGGCACAGTTCAAAGGCTGCATGCTTGCAATTTTTATGGCCCTTGGTGGACTATATGCTCTTAATAATGGAGATTTGATGTTGTTCAGCTGTGTCTAGGACAGGAGTAGAGAAGCTGTAGCCACAAGGCTACAAAATAACCCCTTAAAACCTCCCCAGCTCACCCTACATGTGTGATTATGGTCCCACCCACTATGTAGTTCTGTCTTTCCAAAAAGTATGAAGTGCAGAATCTTTGGCAAACCAATAGGCTGGGGTATCTGCTTACTCTTATATGCATCACCGTATATTTGTAAAGGAATGTAGGTTATACTTGTGCATGACCCAGTATGGCAAAATAGGGTGGGAAGGTATGTCTTTACAGGGTATGGGAATTGAATCAGTGCAATTTATAATCTGGGATTTATGAATGAGTGTTTATGTAATCCCAGCTGCGTTTTAAAGATAACAGAAGTCCTTACTTGGAATTCCCACAAGCCCTGCTTTTGTAAAAAGTTGTTCCAAGAATGACTTACTATTCACAGGAGTTTAAAAGAATAAATATCTACAATATCCAGCCAGCTGCACAATGGGGGGTGGGTGGTGGTGGAGGAAACTTTCAAATTACTACCCTCAGTGTTTTTAATTATGTTGATTTGTTCTAGTTTCTAAATATGTGTGAGGAACTGAATTTCATTCAATATAAACCCTTTGAACTGCATGCTAGCTATTATACTTTATGAATGAGTTCCTTGAGCTACCACTCAACAAATACAAAATAATACTCTACCCCTTAGTTTTCCTGGGACATAAGCTTTTTAAACTAGGCATCTCTAGTACTGTTGCAACCTGACAGCCAAATTCTGGACCACTAACATTAGCGCTGAGATTTATAAGTTGTAGAAAAAGAGAGTGGTGGGATTTTGTGCTAAAGAAATGGAAAGAGGCCCTTGATAAAAATGACAACCCCCTCTTTAAAGAATCCCTTTATTCCTTTGAATAAACTGGGGCACAAATATCTACCAGGACACAAAAGATGTGGATTCAAATTCTCATTCCTTTGGGAACCTTATTAGGTTCTAATCCTAAATTCAAATAAGACTCAGTCTCACCAGAGCAAATGCATTGCACTTTATGGGATTTTGTGCCACTCGCCACATTGAAGAGTAAACTAGGAGAATATTATGGCAGCAAAGAATAGACAAGGCACCCCGAGCTCTTTGAAAGGAATAAAAAATATAAGTAAACTGGTGTATGAAAAGACACATAAATTAAAGGCACATTGCAAGACAACCTTTTTCCAGCCAAAGAATAAAACGAGCATATGAAATGGATATTTCTTTTCACCCTTGATTTAAAAAATGTGCTTGTTTAAATGAAGATGTTTTATTTCTGGACACATGTCTGGACACAGTTACCTTGATTCACTCCATCCCCTTCTCCTTGCTAGTATGCGTTGGAACTGAAATCTGTTTCATTCAATGTGTAGCAGTGTTATTATTACTATTAGTAGCATCATTGTATTCTTTCCTCTCTTCTTTCCTATAGTGCACACTGTTATCTTCCATATTTCATCTTTCCCAAGGCCTGCATTTGCCCATCTTAACCTAACCTAGTAGTTTGCCTGGATAAGTAGATTGCCTCAAGGGCAGGCAGGGAGTTTCCCAGTTCAGCAGAGACTTGTGATCATAGTTCAATATGCTACTTGACATAGAGATATAGTAGTTCTTTGTCAGCAGATGAATCAAATATTATTCTTTGTTGATACTTTTTTTTTATTTCTAGGTCTCTCTTTTTTTCTGACTAGCACAGTCTCTCTATAGATGCCTTCTTTCAGCTCTGTATTGATTGTTCATCAATTTGTAAACAAGAGTCATAAGTTTTGGTTCTTTAAAGCCTACTTACAAGCTTATAATGATTACATTGAACTTTTGCTTACTTGAACATCGTGTTCTCATATACCATGACATGATTTGAATTATGGCTTACTAATTAAGTCACAATTGGTTGGCTTCATACCACATGCTAAGCAATAAAGTCTGGTTTGCCAATCATACTATCTGAGTTGGCAAATAGTGTAAATCATAATAAAATAAACCATGTGAAAGTACCCCATGTTAAATGTTTTCAAAAACTGGAAAATGTCTATTTTATTTTTCAGACTGCAGTATTTGATGGTTGAAAACTAGACCAATAAGACCTACAGTAAACTGCTTTCTCCCCACTGTATTATTCAAAGAATTGAAAACTAAAATTATAGTTTTAGAGATGATTACCAGTTAACTGCGATTTCAGCTAGCGCTTAATATGATTCAAAATTCAAATATATTGCCAAGCAGGAAAGAGAAAGTCATGTTATAACATGTTATGGTTCACATATTTCTTTTGTCCCTAAATCAACAACTCTGTAAGAGATTTTGAATTTGAAGTCACTATTTGTCAGCTCTGTACTGGAACTAAATTCACTGAAGTGATGATTCACTGTCCTAAAATGAATTCCAGAAGAGAATATGCAGCACTTTTGAACTGATGCCTTCCAAATGAGCCTTGGCATCCCCAACCAGTACTGGCCACAGATGAAAGTTAATGGGTATGATGGAAATTGTGAGCCAATATATCTGGAGGCCATCAGATTGGGGAAGGCTGCCCAGGCAGATCAGGAGTTAGCATTCACAGCATTGGTTCCATGAAATAAAATAATAGTAAGGGACTCCTTTAAGTCAGCTTGGGGAAAGTAACAAATTGAGGCCAGCTCCCAGTCCAGCTGCACAACACCCAGTCAAGGCAAATTATATACATGTGCAACAGAAAATCTTGCAAACAGCTCTCACTTTCTATGGCAGTTGGTTCTGCTGAATGACAATTCGGATTGACAATTTGTACAACAAAGTTAGCTGGAGAAGAACTGAGCTCCCTGATCCAATCAATTAAAGGTGGGGTGGGGAGAATAGTTTAACCCTAGGACAGAAAATGTGCAGAAAGATTGATACAAGAAAGTCAGTCAGTGGAGGGACAATTAATCGCCAGAGCTTTAATGACACTTCAGATTGAGGCAGTGGCCTCAATTTGCCTAAGGATGGAACTCATTTTTATATAAGCTCTTACAAAGAAAAGGAAAACCACAACATACCAGAGTTTGTTTGTGTGTGCTTTAATAAGAATAACTTCTTCTGTCCCCAACCCCAGAGGTGATATTTTAATTCTAGTTTATTCATAAAAGTAAGTGCTAAAACAGAACTTGTGGAGTTATTGCCCTGAGCAGAAATAATCACACCCTAATTCCCATGGACTGCCTTTTCATTGCCTCCATTTCTCCCAGTGCTGGGATCTTGCAAGGAAATGGCAACCTCCTTCATCATCCTTGAGTACTTCACCTGATGAGCTGGACCAATTGCCAGGACAACCGTACAACAACAGGTCTCCCTCGAGTCTCAAGAATCCTTGGCTGGAAACTAAAACTGTCCTGCAGCAGAATTACAAATCTTTTGTCTAAAATTGGGATCACTGATCCTATGGCAGTCAGTGAGTGACTACATTCTGTTTGTTGTTTTTAGACAGGAGATCTTAAAAGCAGAGTAAGTTGACATGTTTTGTTTACAAAAATTGCCTCTGGCTATGGGGAGAATTTTTTCCTTGAGTGGTTTTTTTTTTTGGGGGGGGGTGTCTAACCAGCTATTCTGGGAAACCAGGGTGGCTAAA
>JAOYMU010000098.1:74701884-74718292 GCA_025802295.1 Psammodynastes pulverulentus
TTCTTGGCTGAGGGAGCCAGCATTATCCGAAGACATTTTCCATGGTCATGTGGCCATCATGGCTATATGCCAAAGGCGCATGGAATTCAGTTACCTTCCCACTGAAGTGGTACCTATTAATCTACTTGCATTTGCATGCTGTTGAACTGCTAGGTGGGCAGGGGCAAGGAATGGGAGCTCACCCCATTATGTGGCGCTCAGGTCTTGTCAGTTTGCCAGCTGACAAGCTCAGCCTCAGAGCCATCGCATCCCTAGGTTAGGGAAGGCTAAGATAATTCCGCAGAATGAGATTGAACCTGCGATCACAGGGCATATTTTGATGCTGCCTTCAGAATATGCCGAATTAAAAGGATGCTTTAAGGGATTGTTTACAAAGATTATGAATTACACCTTTCTCTATAGCAGAAAAGACTTCTGTTTACATCAGCATAAATAGCCAATGATTCTTATCTTTCCCCCGACTTGGAATGATGCTGGAGCAATATGTTATTTTCAGCCAGGAGGGGGTACCTGTTGAAGGACATGTTGTACTGCAACATCCAATATAGGCAAATAGTTGGGATCATATTAGTAAAATTCTTTTCTAAAAGGTGATTATCTGCGCTGTTACAAAGATCCAAACTTGGTTTCTTAAAGGTTTGTCAGCAATAAAACTGGTGCAGTCAAGCTTCTCCGCATGTTGTGGTCTAATCATTCTAGTCTTAAAGAATTCTGGTTTGGAATTGTGTTGCTAAATCTCAGACCAATAGAGACAGGCAAGGTGCCATACCACCCCAGATCCTAGCCTAAACATTTTTTTAAAAAAGAGCCAGTTTCATGAAGAAGTTGGTACCTTTGCCCAAGGCCCAAGTGTATTATGGGTTGGGGGGGGGTGTGAGTTTTTTTTTTTAAAGGTTCACCAAGAACAGCCAGGTGCTATAATAAGAATAGGCCCTGATAGCTAGAGTTATCTTTTTTCAATGCAATTTTAACTCTCCCTTCTCCTTCTTTCTTGTAAAAACTCACCCATTCCCAGAGAGTTATCTAAGCTCTTTCACAAGCTGCAAAAACAAATGGATTACCTTTCATAAATTTATTTTCTTTCCAATTTCAAGTTTTTCAAAAAGTTAATGTTCTTGGCAAGAAGCAGAGATAAAGACAGAAAAGAAAGAATGAATGGAAGAAAAGCACTAGAGACCATGGTCCCAATTCTTATGGGATTGTGTGTGAGGTAGATAAGGATAATAGCTACAGAGCAAAAAGAGACTGGGCAGTTTGTGCTGCTACTTCAAACCACTGCAGTCACTATTTCACCTAGTAAATGCTTCCTCCCTTTCAGTTGCTTGAACTTCTTTTAATTGTTTATTTATACCATGTATCTATTGCTTTTTAATAAAGTACCAAACAGCTATGATGCAAGCTCAATTCCATCAAGTTAGCTAAATTACCACGCTTAAAAGTCTTTGTTTCTTTGTTTGTTTACTAAATATTTGAATGAGCCATTAGCAATAAACCTCGGTTGCTTATGCAAATTTGTCTTTCAGGATGGACATGTAGTGCTAAAAGATTGTCTTCTCTTTCATAGAACCAGTAATCCTCTTGGAAAGCCAGACTTTTTTAAATATAATTTTTACTGAAGAATTTTTTTAATGAGCTAAATAAGGAAAAATAAGGAAATAAAGCAAATAATGAATAAATAAGAAATAAAAAAAGAAAAGATTATAAAGAAGCTGTTTCTTATCTTTTGATAGAAGTTGTAACTGCAGTTATATTTGAGAGGATATATTTTACTCTCTAAGGTTACACCATAATTTTCTTCTTTCCATTACATACTTTTTCTTCTAATCTTCAGGTCCGTAGATCACATTTCTCTTTTTTTCCAGCAAAAAGTCCATAAGGGTTTCAAGTCACTGATAAATGTAGTTATTGATCTTTCTCTAATCAAGTTAATTTAGCCACTGCTTCTAGTTCTGTCATCTTCACCACACATTCATCTGTTGGGGATATTTCAGAATCTGAAACCAGATTTTTGAGGGCCAAATAAAACCTTAGGTCCTTTCATGGGAGTCTACTCAAGATTAATACCGATTGGTTGAGTTGTATTATTTATTTATTACTCACCTACCTACTCTGTCATTTTCCAGGGGAAATTATTTTTTTTTAGCAGTCCAACAACATTCCTGGAGGCACTACATCCACCCAGGAATTCTTGAAAGAGAATGTTTGAAGTGGCAACTTTGGCTTTCCCCGCATCAGAATCAGCGGAGGAAAATGCTCTGCCTCCTTTTACTTATATTCAGCCTCTTCCATGAAATGTTTTATAATTATCTCCCCCAGGCAAAGATTGATTTGAGTATCCGGTAAGATTGTGTGAGATGTATAAAGACAGAGCAGCTGAGAGTCCAAAACAGAAAGTGAATGGGCGCAGGGTGAGGCGAATTTTCGTCATAAGCTGTCTCTCCAATTTGTAGTTTGATGGACAGAGAGTAGGATCTCATCATAGCCAGGATGCTTTCTCAAGTGCTACAAATCCATAGAGATTCCTATAGGAGGAGGAGGCAATAGGTTTGGGCAGCAAACTGGCAATGGGAGGATGAACAAGCACTTAATAATCAATTCAGCACCATGTTCCTAGGGACAGTGTTCACTGTCTTAAAAAGTATCATGCAAAGTTAATATACACCCACACCAGATTGCTTTCTAAATACAAATCACAAATATTCAGAACATAAAGGAAGCAAAAGATTAGCAGTTCTCCAGGATTCCAAATATAAAAGGCGTTCTGTAATAGGAAAAGGATTTTTGCTGCGGTTATACTGCCTCTAAAGAAATAATCCTCATGTTTTTAAATGCTTTGGTTTGACTGACTCAAGACCACAATTTAAGCCACTAATTTTATCGTGGATGTAATAGATAAGCCTCACTTTTCCTTTACACCACACATAAAGTGTGAACTTTAAAGAAAATCACCTTTATGATCTTGCTTATTACAAAGTAATATGCAACCTTCCAACTAAGTTTTGATTGTACTGTTATTTTGATTTAATTTCGGTCCTTTTGCATATCCATCATTTGATTGGATCAGCTGAGATTTCAAGATGTCCTAAATAAGATAGTATATCCCTTGAGACCCTCTACTTGATGCGCTAGTACTATGATAAAGCAGAGATATGCAAATTCTTTCAGGCCAAGAGATACATCTGGCAAGACACCATATACTTTTTGAGACAATTTTGTTTGAAAGGGCTTTCAGGTGTTGTTGTTATACCTTTGAAAGTTCAGTAAGTGAATACAACATGAATAAGACTTAGTGCAACTTGTTTTTCCCTATGCAGGGATTAGACAAAAATTGACTCAAAGGCACAAAAAAAAGTTATTTTGCTAGTAAAATTCTTTTCCTTTGCTGTTTGCTATCTTTACCCCTTTACTAGAATGCAGAATCCTTAACAAAATATCTTTTAAACAAACCAGAACAATTATATACCACATGGTGGATGGAATCAAAGTGGCAGATATAAATCACTTCTATAAAGTTGGCTGATTTGATATAATACCAGAGCAGTGATTCCTGCTGTGAATTAGGTACTTCCGCGATCAAATAGCTGGCTTTAGTTACTTAGAAGTCTGATTTAATAAGAATAAGCCACAAGATAGGACAGGCAAAAAGTGAGCAGTCTGCTGAAATTGAAGTTAACTTAGAAGAGAAGGTTTATTTTAAGAACGTCTGGTACCCAATTTTAGTGGGCATATTTTATTATGCTCAAATGTCAAACTGAACCATAGTTTGTGAACCATATTTTGGAGAAGAAAAGCCATTGGCTGATTTTCACAATCTGCCAAGCCAAAAATCTTGATTTACAGTATGTACCACAGCCACTGGGTTTATTTAACACCAATTATATTTTGGCTCAGTGGGTAGAATATGCTGCCACCATAGTTCTTATGAGACCAGGAAAACCTGAATATAATGTTGTTTTCTGACTTTTGTTTCCTGTCTGTGCTTAATATTGGCTCAGCCACAGTGTTGAACCTGTGAGGAGTATGTGCTCCTCAGCTGTAGCAGCTAAACTTTAGATCATCACTCACTGATTTTCTTTATTTCAATTAGGATTGAAGAGAAGTATAAACAGTTGATGCTCAGTTTATTAGAAAACTGATGCTAATAGAAGAATTTCTCTTCTCTTGACTACTTAACGGTCGACAAATATCTATCACAACAGAGTTTGAGACTCTTCACAGAAAGTAAATAAAGTGTTGCTGCCTTTTCTCTTTAAGAAAAGCCAGAAATTGATGAATTCACCTTGGAAAGAGTGCTTGAGGAACTGGAGACGGTGTGCTATGCAAATATGAACGTTGCCATTGAGACAGAAGAAGGCCTTGGGATAGAGTACGATGAAGATGTGGTATGTGATGTGTGCCGTTCACCAGAAGGAGAAGATGGCAATGAGATGGTTTTCTGTGACAAATGCAACGTCTGTGTGCATCAGGTGAGTAGCAGTTCTCTCTCTGATTGGGTAGTAAGAACAGTTCCCCCAGATTCATTGATTTATAGAATTGGAAGAATTCTACACTTACCTTAGGAAAGCTGATCCAGGCCCAGAACAATGATGTTAAAAGAGCATTCTTACTGCTACATCCTGTAGCATTCTCAAGACTGAACCGGTTTAACTTACGTTTTTATCTCTGGTAAGTCTAGGGCATTTGCAGGTACCTAGAACTACCATATCTACAAAAACCCTGGCAACAACGACATTGAAGAGGCAGAGTTCTGGAGATTTGCCACAGCCAGACTCTGTTGTGGGCAACCTTAGGAGTTGCCTAAAGAAAGAATAGGAGACACTCAACTTGTCTTGTTTATCAACAACAGCAGATGATGATGCTTTTTGCATTTCTTAACCATTCAGTGGTATCTTTAAATGCATATTCATGATACTTTTGTTGTTAATTGTGGCCAGTTTACTGCTTGTCATGATATTAAGTACGTCAAATTCAGGGATGCCAATGATGTCCAATAATTCTTACGTTGGAAATGCAGTAGCACCTGAAATGGAAGACCACAAGACTAGGTTCACTATTTCTCCTTCTTTTTAAATGTCTTCTCTCCCCCCCCCCCTGTTTTTTTTAGTCACAAATTGCTGAGTCTGGTATCTTTTTAGCTATTCATTTATGTTTCTTTATTATCATTCAGTACATATATTGCACTAAGCCATTATCCATTTTAACAACTTGTTGCACAAGCTATTATAACATGAAGTCAAAATCAATCAAGCCATTTCATGGTTTTGTGTGATCTGTAAACTTAACCAGAAAATTGAATAACCTTTACTTAACAAAATAGGTCTCTGCTGTGACTATGGAAAACAGCTTTGAAAAATGTTTTGTACTGAATTGGATAGAAAAAAGTAACAAAAAATATCATTGCTATTAAGATGGTAAATAAAAAGATTTCTTATGCAGTAGAAAAGTCCAGATCAGAAGTCCAAGATTAAGGCAATGGGGTCAGGCAGAAAATTGGAAATTTAGCGGCAAGAATAATGTGTTGCCCATCCTCTCACTCTCTTTCAATTCTCATTCATTCGTTCAGAAAATTGCCTGATCAGAATTTTGGGAGGAATGTTACTGTTTCTACTACATTATATTAATAGAAGGTGGGAACAGGGAATTACATACACTTAATATTTGTGAACTGATAAGAGTCATTTTATTCATAAAATGCATCATGATACTTTAACATAAGATATATTAATCTTGATATGCCCTCATCACATAACTAATAATTGTTGTCGTTGTATTTCTTTTTAGGCTTGCTATGGAATCCTAAAAGTTCCCCTTGGAAACTGGCTCTGTCGGACCTGCGCCCTGGGAGTTCAGCCAAAGTGTTTACTCTGCCCAAAGAGAGGGGGAGCCCTGAAACCTACCCGGAGTGGAACAAAATGGGTCCATGTTAGCTGTGCCTTATGGATTCCTGAAGTACGAGACCAAGTGATTTCTGCCTAAACAGAATGAATGGAACGTGGATGAAATATGTTTGAATTAGATCGTGCTTGATATATCTTCCACAAACCGTTCATATCATTGAACGGGAGTATTTAAGAAAATCTAGCATTTGAAACATTATTATAGTTAAGCAATAACTGGTTATCAGTTTGGACATTCCAAATAAATGTCATCATAGTATGGGACATGATGAGTATCCCCAGAGATTTGTATCAAAGTTGTCTTTTATGATACTCATCTTAAGGGAGAATTGATTCATTGTTCTTAAGACAATATATAGAAATTGATTATTTGTATGCTTTGTCTTATTCTCAGGTTAGCATTGGATGCCCTGAAAAAATGGAACCAATTACAAAAATTTCACATATCCCAGCAAGCAGATGGGCTCTGTCATGCAGTCTCTGCAAGGAGTGTACTGGAACCTGTATTCAAGTAAGTAGTTGATTCTAAGAAAATCCAAGAATCGGATCCTTTTCTTTTGTGCTCTGCCCACTTGGAAAAACGATGGCATCGCCTTGCAGTTTTGTATAGACGTTGTGCAGGTTTGGATTCACTGGGGAGCAATATAAATAAAACAGTTTAAAAAGTCTGTTATTGCTGGCTTTTAAGAATATTTAAGCAGTGCTGCTGCCTTTATTTAGCATATTAATATCAGGGCAACTTGGATTTGTTAACAACAGAATCATTCAACTTAGAATACAGCAAAAAAAAAACCCATTTAATTGAATCCCTAGATCTGAAACACGTTTTTCCAGACATGATACGTTGTTCTTTGATTAGTGCTAGAAGAGTTGATATAGCATCTTCATGCTGTCTGCTGCATCTCTGCAGGCAGCTCTCTCTACTAACAGGAGAATAAGAGAGATTGTTTGCAAGTCTCAGCCTGACTGATAGCTCCTTTTCTACCAGGCAGACAAACTAATAAGATAATTAATTAATCAGGTGGGGTTTTTTTTACTGCAACCACAGAACAAGTCTTTGGCAGGATTCTGTAAGTGCCATAGAAATGTCATCTTTGATACCAGGCCTTGCTTTCTTAGAAGATGTTGTTTCATTAACATTAAAATAATTTCTATCCTGAAATGAAAACTTGAATGCATTTCTTTAAATCTCCCCAATGTTGATTCAGTTCCGTTTGTGACGGTTCTTGGTAGATCTGCTTATTCACCCTGCCAGATGGAGATATTTTGTCACAAAGGCAGCTGCTTTCAAAGAACGGAAGGGCAAAGAAAGAAATAAGCTACACTTGGCAGTGTGGCGGGGAGGGGAATATGTTTTCTCCAAGATTTCATCCTCTTAGTTCTGGTTCACATCTTAGTTTTGAAACTGAATGGATTTGCATGAAAAGTTATCTGAAATGGAAAACAAAGTGTTATTCTTCTGTTGAAACCCACAGTTCGTCAGTCTCCATTAACATTGCCAGCAAGGCTCTTGGTCAGTTCTAATCTTGTACAAGTTGAATGTTATTGCAAAGAAGAAGAAAAATGTGGATGATTCATTTGTTTAAACGCTTAAGCAATGACTAAGCACGAATCTGGGATTTAGAAATAAATGAAATTCAATCTGCATACCCTCCTACTCCATTAGGATTGCAAATTCCCTTACATTGTGGTGATACAGCACCTTCTTCTGGGTTTGTTTATCCAGATGAATTTCAAAATGAAACTCTCTACTTTGAGTTTGAGTTGGAATAATCTTTGCTTTCACTGAAACCTTATTGGAGAGAGCTTTGAAATCTTTGAAGCTTAGTAAAAACTACAGAGCTTAACACAAAATGGATATCATTCTGAAGAAATCAACATGAGTGGTTAAAAGAGCAACTATCCAAAATGTACTGGTTAATTATATTGAGCTGTGGTGGCACACTGTAATTTGGCAGTTCGAGTCTCACCAGTTCAAATCTCACCAGGCTCAAGGTTGACTCAGCCTTCCATCCTTCCAAGGTGGGTAAAATGAGGACCCAGAGTGTTAGGGGCAATATGCTGACTCTTAAAGGGCTTAGAGGGCTGTAAATCACTGTGAAGGGGTATATAAGTTAAGTGCTATTGCTAAATAAAAATTGAAGAGAGGTTATGCTAGTAAAAGCACAAATATGCTATGACTGAAATTAAGAAAATAGTCTCCAGCTGGCATTTGACCAACATATAGACAAAGTGCCCATAGTAAATGATAGTTAAGAATTATGATATGGGAAAATATTAATTTGTGCATCCCCAGTGACTATCCATTAATACTAAGAAAATCATATGCGCTTGAAAGCTCAGGAAGCATCTTCTCAGTGCTCCAAGGCATCAATGACATGTAACTGTTTGCAAACATCTTGCAAAGCTATAACTAAATTACTAGCAACCTTAAAGAAGTGCAGCTAGAATCATCTAACATCATGTGATGATTCATAATTGGCTGCAGAACCAACATGCATTTCCCCACTTTCTCTCAAGAACTCTTGAGTACATCTTCACTGTTCTTTCTCTTGGGAGAAAATAGGGAAATGCATGCATGTTGGTTCTTTGAGTTCAGAATAATTTATAACTTGCATATGAATGAGTTCAGTGTTGGTTTTCAAATAATCTTACCAGCGGTTCGCTAGAAATGTGAGGGTGGGTGTGTGCATGGGTGCGTGCAGCTTCTGCACATGCACAGGCTTTCGCCGCATGGCGAAGCTCGACTGAGCAGCCTTTCGGGCCTGCTCCCCTCCATCTGTTGCTCTTGCTGGGAATGTGTCTTGTGCAATTTAGCATCTGTGAGCCACTCCTTTCTTCTAAGTCCCATCCGGAAAGCACTGCGGCACAGAGAAGCAGCGCTGTTGAATGCTGTTTCTCTCAGCCACAGTGCTTTCTGGATGGGACTTAGAGGACCCAAAGCGGCAGCTCACAGCTGCTAAATTACACAAGATGCTCTTCCAGCAAGAGCAGCAGCGGAGAGAAGCAGCTGCCAACTGGAGAGCACATGGAGCATCTCCGCAAGCGAGCGAGGCTCGGCAAGGGACAGAAGAAGCAGCTGCAAGATCTCCACTGCAGCACTTTCCAGATGGATCTTCTTAAAGGTTAGAAGAAGGTCTGGTCCATTCCCAAACCACTTCAGCCCACCTGTGCCCATGCCAGCGCCCCCCCCCCCGGCCCAGGCCAAATAAATTGCTTTGGCCCAGGCGCAGCATAGTTTGAGGCCAGAGGGGGGCGGTGGCATGCAGGTGGAGGCTCTGGAGAAAGGCTGGAGTGGGGGAATGGCGCTTTCCCCGACCTGGCCTAGGCAAACAGCAAGTGGGTGGAGGCTCCGGGAAAAGACCAGAGCCAAGGAATGGTGCTTCACCCAGTCTAAGCCAAGGGCAATTGGGCAGAGGCTCCAGGACTAGGTCAGAGCTGGAGAATGGCATGTCCCTGGGCCACAACCCAAGGCGAAGGGCAAGTAGGTGTCATGCTTACCTTTGGTGAGCAGAGCATGGATTAGCTGGGCCAAGTGGCGAAGGACGATATATATATAGGGCCGGGTGGGGCGAGCAGGTGGGGGCGGCACCAGCCAGAGGTGGTATTTGCCTGTTCTCCGAACTACTCAAAATTTTCGCTACCGGTGTGCCAGAACCGGTCCAAACCGGCTGAATACCACTTCTGAACCAATTTGGTCTAGTAGTTAAGGCACCAGGTTAGAAACCAGGAGACCGTGAGTTCAAGTCCCACCTTAACCATGAAAGACAGCTGGATTACTTTGAGCCAGTCACCCTCTCTCAGCCCAACCTGCCTCACAGGGAAGTTATTGTGGGGAAAATAGGAGGAGAAAGTCTATGGAGATTCTCAAACATCCAAATTATGGTTGTCCCAAAGGTGTTTTTCAAAAGGCAACTGAACTTTCTTGGAGAGGTTTTTCCTGGAAAACTTTTCACTTCTCACTCAAGAAGCTTCTTCAGTTCTGGCTAGAAAGTTGTTTTCAAGAAAAAAAACCCAAGAAAGTCCAGTTGCTTTTTGAAAAGTACCTTTGGGGCTATGTTTGCTGCCATGAATTGTATATAAAAATAATAAAGGCAATGTACTTCATGACTTGCCAGGTAAAGTTATATGGTTTGTAGAGACTTGAATATGTCCTGAGATAAATTAGGATCTTGCTAATCTCACGTTGATGGCAGAGGTATCCATTTTCAGCGGCCAGAATTGCATTAACATCACATAATACTCTACTATGGTGATATTTTGGCATAGGGGCCTCACTTCAAATCCTAAGGCCTTTTGCTGGAGTTCCTATAACATAAGATTCCACTGTTAATTTCAGCTCTCTCTGGAGTGAGATTGATGGATATCCTGGAGATTACTTGTTTCCTGCCTACTCCTCCCTTACTTTCCTCTCCCTGTGCATAAAGTGATGTTCAAACCAGAAGATGCTGCATTGTTCAGTAATAAATCCTGTTGGGAAAATGTATAGATATATCCATTACAAGCAGAGAAAGAAGAGGAGGTTTTATTTTTCTTTATTTTATGAACCCTTGGCCTTAAGAAAGATTGTAGGGAGAAGAGATGAAAGGCACTTTCTTTACTTTTCCAAGATACCTATGTGCACTTGAGATCTTTAGCTGCTCATAAATCAGCATTAATCTTTACCGGGTTTGTAATGCCCTGAATTTTCCTTTCCCCTCATTGAAGACAAGGGCAGCAAAGTTCTGACTCAACCCAAATGAGATGGAGCGGCTATTGATTTGGAAGCTGTCTGATTCTCTGATTATATCATACCTGACTCTTGATGGGGTTGTATTTCTCCAGAACGAGCAGGATGTCCTCCTTGGCTGATGGCTCATGTTCAAAGAGCAAGTGGAAATCATCACCAGGAAGAGTGTTGCACAGCTACACTCCTGATGAACCAGCTGTTGCCTTATGTGGAACCGAATTAGGAACAGAATGTAGTGAAAGTAGCCACTGATGTCCTTATCATCACTAAATTACTGTAGCACATTGTACACCCGGGCTGCCCTTAAAGACCATCTGGAATCTTCAAGTACTCCAGAAAGCAGCAGCCTGCATGCTCGGTCGACAGTCTTGATACACTGCTGCTGTGGCAATTGTAGTGGTTACCTATAGATTCCTAAGTGCAATTTAATATGCTGGTTAAAGACTCATGTGGCTTAGGGCACGAGTATCTTAGGGACTGCCTTTCCCTAGCAGTTTCCAGCCATCCTACCAAAACAGTTAAGGAGTTCTGTTTCTGTTATTCGCACATTGGGTGATTGTAAGCAGTCTTATCTGGAATTTCCTTGTAAGTGGTTCATAGACTTCCAACTAGGTTGGTTAGCGAATCTTTATACACATGCATGCAGACAGAAAACATTGATACTGAAGGCTCTGCATTGGCTGCAATTTAACAATTGATTACACATATTACATGAAACTGTTGAAACTATTAGCCAAAATAGCTTCAGTACTATAGGACTTGTGATCCTGAATTGCAAATATGAATAAACATTTATAAGTTATCAGCCAATCATTGCTGTCCTCTTTGACTAGAACATTCAAATAAGAATGTCTTAACACAGGCTTATCAAACCCTCTGGTTTATCTTATTCCTGTTAGTGTGTGCGCACATTATCATGTAACTTAATTCATTTTCTCTTTCACTATTTCCTCCCTTGCCCAGATGAAACTAATAGAATGAAACCCTGTACAGTTTCATTCTACTAGTCTGGGGTTTGGGTCAAAAAGAATGCATCAATAATGTCCTTCACTCTCTCTTTATTAGCATTCTTTGATACCAAAGGTTGAACAGGTATTCTTTGTTGTTCACCCATTAGCCCGGCTTACTAATTATTTCCTGTGTGCATTTTGGGCAGAGTCCCTGATAAGCACCACTTGCCATCTGTCAAACGAAACCCTGGATGGGTGGCATTCTATTTACTTTATTTCTAAGGTAGCATGGATCATCTTTCCAGTGTAAAAGGGCATTGTGTAGGCTGTTGTTCCAGCAAAAGCCATAAACAATTTAAGAATGATATTAATACTGTTTGTGACGCAAATAGTGAAGGCAAGCAGGGGGATGGGACTGATTCGTTTATTGCTGTAACTTGAAAACTGTAGTAGAGCCAAAAAGTTTATTTCTCAGCTTTCATCTCACTACCTTGCCTGTTACTTGTGCACATAGCAGCACAAAGGATCTTTCCAATTGCTCATTTTAAAGTACCCTTGGATGTTACTCACAATATAAACACAATTGCCTCCATTGGTAGCTATGCAATAAAATTACGGCTTTGGCTACTGGACAAGAAAACTCAAATCAGAGCCGTTTATAGTTCGCAACTGCCTGCAACCTCAAAATGCAATAAAAATAAGAAAAATAATGGTGTTGCATCTTTTCAACATATTTTTGATCCTCTGAGTCACATAGGTATGCCTACAATGAACCACGTCTTAACCAACCAACTTTGCTTTATGAATCTTTTTTAAAAAATCACTGTTTTTATTTTTACCTGAGCTTCCCATGCTGTGGATTCCTCATATCTTGGCTCTAAAAGGCGATTTGAAATATTTAATATTTAACAGTTAACTCAGGGTCTGTTTAATCCTGACAGATTCAAAGTACATAAAGCAAAGGCAATGGACTACTTTGTATAGAAAAAGTTATGAAGAAAAAAGATGGGGAATAAAACTCTTTATACCAGCCTGATATTCTCCCAGGGTGATTTTTGGAGTTCAGCAGAGCAGAAAAATGGCTTGGAGGATCATTGAAGCAAAAATGAAACCACAAGATGTATAAAACTATCCATAGAATTGCTCTCCCTTTTCCCTGAAATATCAGCTCTCATACTTAACTTCTCAGTATTCTGGGTGTTAATGTAATCACTCAAAGCCAAAGCTAGCATTTTGGTAATTATAAGATCCTGGTTATATAAGCCATTCAGGGTGCTGCCTACAGTAATAAACCCTTCAAAATAGCTGCTTACTGCAGTTTAACTGGCATTAGCAGCTAGAATAGACTGATTTCATATGGGTTACGGCTTGAATAAATTACGTGACACTCTGAGCCATTAAAAAAAGTTGATGAAGAGGGGGAGGCTTGGAAGAGGCAGTATACAGTATATACTTGTTATATTCAGAGGAAATGGTGCCTTAGGTTTTGTCACCTGGGGAAGGGGGAATCTAGCAGAAGACTTTCATAAAACCATTGTAAGCTTCAAAAATATATTGACTTTTTAAATTCTCTTTTCTCAATGCAGTAAGCATTAATACATTTATTTTAAAAGATAGTGGCCCAGAAGAAACTGAAGTCACTTTTTCCATTTTTAAATTAATATTAATTAAAGACATGTATGCATGTGTATGTATCTCTCATATCAAAGAGAAGAAATAGAGAAAGTTAGTATTTCCAGGTATATTACAAGTTCCTGGAAAAAAAATTCATACATTTTTGCCAAGCAAAAATCAAGATACTGTAGTTTTAAGGATTAAAAGAAATAGTAGCAAAGAACTACTGGCAGTCTCGATTTACAACTGGTTGCTTAGTAGTGGATCAAAGTTATGATCAGATTTGAAGTTCCAATAGTTGATCTCCTTCCGCGGACACATGACCTGATTTTGGATGTTTGGCAACATGACTGCAGTTATGAACATCTGCAATGTTTCGCACTTACAACGGTTTTGCCAAAATTCAGCAATGGTTTTGCCAAAACTTGCAGCTTTTGACAAATCCTACCTATAGCGAACCATTGCTTCACTTAATGACTGCAGATTCACTTAATGACCACAAAAAAGATCGTAAAATTAATCAGTCATGTGGCTTTACTGCCAGCTGCATTGCAGTCATATGTTGAGGACTGCCTGTATGACAGAAGACCCATCTTCCCAGCTGCCAAGTACATTAGTGCTTAAGAAGTACACACTGTGTTGTTGTTTCCTTCATCAAAATCCCAATAAAAAGAGATGTTTCAGTAGGGAGAATGGGAAGAAAAGGCTTTTCAATTTCATTTCTCTGCCATTAATATCTCATACTAATAACTTACATATCAGAACATCTCCAAATTACGTTACTTTTATGTACTAATATTCTTATGCCCTATGATTTTGCTCAGACCCCCAGTTGAAATTCTTTGTGTCTTACTTTACCTATGTGACACATAGCTATTATAAGTAATATACTTTTTCTGAGATTTGTTTATTTCATTTCCCTTTTTGAATCTTTTGAATAAAAGGGTTCTGTTAGGGTAAATCATGTTGCTCCATGATTTATATTAGGCCTGTGCATTTCTTCAGTTGAGCCTTTGATGTATCAGTCACTTTTATGTAGCTGCACAAAGCAAACCAGGATCAGTTTGTAGGTTGTATGGAAAGACTACACAGAGAAGCCAATCCAAGTTTCCACCTTGAATCGTTAAAGGGAGGCATCCATCCAGGTGGAGCCCCTTGCTTTCGCTATGTTATGATCCCAATAAAGTGACCCTGTTTTCACCCAGCCTTAACATGTACTGTTCCCCGATTGACATCTTATTCAGTATATGGGCTAATTAGTTGAAGGTCTATAAATGAAATTAAGGAACATGGTGGCTCAGTGGTTAAGATGCTGAGCTTGTCGATCAAAAGTTCAGCGTTCGAATCCCTAGTGCCACATAACGGGGTGAGCTCCCGTTACTTGTCCCAGCTTCTGCCAACCTAGCAGTTCAAAAGCACGTAAAAAATGCAAGTAGAAAAATAGGGACCGCCTTTGGTGGGAAGGTAACTGCGTTCCATGTGCCTTTGATGTTTAGTCGTGCCAGCCACATGACCACGGAATGTCTTCAGGTAGTGCTGGTTCTTTGGCTTTGAAACAGAGATGAGCATCGCCCCCTCGAGTTGGGAATGACTAGCACATATGTGCGAGGGGAACCTTTACCTTTAAATAGAGAAATGACCATAGGAAGGGGGGACGGTGGGAGTGGGAGCAAATTGCAACTTCCTGCTGAGTTTCCCATTGAGTTTCCTCATGGAAAACTAGCAGGCAGCATCAGAAATCAATCTTCCTTCCTTCCTAAAAGTCTTGCCAGGTTCCTCATTTACTTTGCTTGTGGGAAGCTTGCAGGGAGACAGTCACTGAGGAAGATGACAGGCAGTTGCAAGTCCAGGGCCAGAAGGCAGGTAAGTGACTGCTGCTATGTGGGAGAGGGAGAGAGAACATGTTTGGACAATAAAGGAGAAACTCATCAAATTTGCAAATGACACCAAGCTGGCAAGAGTAACTAATACTCCAGAAGATAGGCTCAAGATACAGAACAATCTTGACACTCTTGAATACTGGGCCCTATCTGACAAAGTGAAATTCAATGAAGAGAAAAAAGTAAGGTTTTACATTTAGGCAAAAAACAAAACAAGAAATTAAATACACAGGTATGGAATAGATGATACCTGGCTCAATAGTAGTAACTGTGAGAGGGATCTTGGAGTCCTAGTGAACAATCACTTAAATATGATCCACCAGTGTGTTCTAGCTGCCAAAAAAGCCAACACAGTCCTAGGCTGCATTAAAAAAAAGGCTAGAATCAAGATCAGTGAAGTGTTAATACCACTTTATAATGTCTTGGTAAGAGCACACTTAGAATATTGCATGGTCACCATCATATAAAAAAGATGTTGAGACTCTAGAAAGAGTGCACAGAAGAGCAACAAACATGATCAGGGGGCTGAAGGCTATATAACCTACAAAGAATGGTTGCAGGAGTAGGGAGTAGGTAGATCACAAAGTTAGGTAGACCACAACTTACTTTTTGGTAAACTAAAAAAAATGTGAGATAGACAGCATCACCACCAGATGGATTTGTAACTTTGTGACAAACCATACTCAATAAGTAGTCCTTAATAGCACTATATCTACCTGGAGGGAAGTAAGCAGTGAGATACCACAAGGTTACATCTTAGGCCCAATACTCTTCAATATCTCCAGAAATGATTTAGATGATGGAGTATAAGGGGAACTCATCAAATTTGCATATGACACTAAGTTGGCACTAAGACAAGCTCAAAATCAAAAGATCTTGACAGACTTGAACAATGGGCCCTATCCAACTACATGAAATTTAATGTGGAGAAAAATAAGGTTTTACACCTAGGCAAAAAAACCAAAAGTTTAGGCAAAACCTGGCTCAGAAAACCTGGCTCAGAGGGACCTTGGAGTCCCAGTGGATGATCACTTAAACATGAGCCAGTAGTGTGTGGCCCAACCAATCCTTGGTTGTATAAACAGAGGCATAGAATCAAAATCATGCAAAATATTAGTACTGCTTAATAAATCCTTAGTAAGACAACACCTGGAATACTGCATCCAGTTTTGGTCACCATATTACAAAAAAGATGTTGAGACTTTGGAAAAAAATCAGAGAAGAGCAACTAAGATGATTAAAAGCCTGGAGAACATATTTATTTATTTATTTATCTTCGATTTATAGCCCGCCCCTCTCCGCAAAGGGACTCGGGGCGGGTAACAACCAGAGCAACAA
>JAOYMU010000098.1:74738325-74748939 GCA_025802295.1 Psammodynastes pulverulentus
GCCCAGAAGGTTTTCACAAACAGAGACCAAGAAAAGGAAAAGAAAGTTTCTCCCTTGAAAAAGATATGGACAGCCTGGAAGACATAGGACATATATTTTACCTGTTTGTTTTTCATCCGTTTTGGAAAATGGGAATTTTTAAAGCCTGTTCTGGGAAAGCTTTAAAAATTGGAATAAATCCTGAAACATACTCTTCCTGGAGTGTTACTATCACAGCTAATATATTTATTGAATCAGGATGTTCCAGTAATTTTTTTTTCCTTATTTGGAAACATTTGTAAAGAAATCTAAAAAAATACCCACTTTTTCATGGAATATTGCTTGATGTACCAATTCATGAGTTGTGGCAAAAATCGCTTCATGAGCCTTGTTGGTTGCTGAGTCTGCCACCGTCTGCTTTCCTTCCAAAACATCAGATGCACCACGTGACATGCCACATGGAGCCAGCACTGATCCTCATGCGTATGGCTCTTCAGTGGTCTGCACAGAAGGTTGGGACTAGCAGGATGATTAAAAGTTGTTTTCCTCTGAGAGTGATTGGAAAATATATTGTTTTGCTTCTCAGTTTCTGAGTGGTGTATTTCACTCATCATCTTTGTTACAGGCTGGGGGATATGTCATCTGTAAACCAGAAAGTAGCCTTTTCTATCATGGATCCCTCCAGATGTTTGGGTTTATAATACCCATCCATCAATCCCAGGCTGCCCTAGAGACAAAGATGGGAAATATGGCTGGTTCCAGCACTCTGCTCCATATTTCTTGTTTTGTTACTCTTATATTACCAACAAATTCAGAACCAAAGTAGATAAGAAAACACAGATCCATTATTGAATGTTCTGCTTCTAAGAGCTGGCAAATAAGCGTAGGAGGCCAGGGAAGAAGGAGCAACCCAGATCATTAACCCTTTTCTCATGCCCTTTTCCTAATGACAATTGCTTCTCTCCAGAGCTACTGTTTTCCCAGCTCTGTTTCCAGAGAGACTTTGGGTGTAATCAGCCTGCATGTATACATTTCTGTAATGGGACAAATAACAGATTTAAGGGGTAATTGTGCTCAGGAAATGGATCAGGGAGTAGAAACATTTTCCCCTCCTCCAGTGCCACTGAATCAGCCTCCATGTCCCTTGCCAACATTATAGGCATTGTTAGGTTGTCCTCTTTGTCCAGTTTAGCTCTCTTATGTGAAAGAAATACACTTTTGTGACATCCAAGTCTTGCCCTCATCAGAGCCTAGATCAGAAATTATAGGCTTCACATCAACCATTTTGACTGCCAGCAGTTTTTGGTAAAGCATCTTTTCTAGTGGAAATCAGTAGACTGAAATAGATTGAAAGAGTTGGTATCTCCATTTTTTAATACTATTTATTGTTAATGTGATTTTTATATTTTTTTATATATCCGTGGGGGTTTTTATTTGTGACTTTTATCTGTTTGTTGTGTACTGCACAGAGTTCCCTTTGCGAGATGGGATGCTACATAAATTTGATTAATAAATTATTAAATAAATAAAAACATTTAATATTATATTTTACCCATTCTTTATTCCTCTGTGTATTTGGGGAAACACAGAAAGGTGAGCTTTGCTTTTTATTATAGTTGCAGAATCATTTCCCTCTCTGCAATGAGTTACAGTGTGAATTATAGCCCTATGAGTGACATTGTGAAGAAATACAAACCTGATTGATGCTGATAGGCTTTGAGGCTGAGTATCCTTATTTTCAATATTCTTAAGTTTCGTTTTGGTATATAGGTAGTCCTCAATTTATGACTACAATCGATAACAGAATTTCCATGGTTAAGCTGAGTGATGGTTAAATGAGTTGCGCTCAATTGTATGGCTTTTTTTGCCACAGTTGTTAAGCAAATCATTGTAGCTGTGAAGTGAATCATGCGGTCTTTAAACAAATCCAGCTTTCCCTATTGATTTTGCTTGTTGTTGGAAGCTAGCTGGGACAGTCATAAATGGCAATTAGGTGACCTCAGGATGCTACAACCATTGTAAATAACATGCCGGATGCCAAGCAACCAAAGTTTTTTTTTAATAAGTTTTTTATTTTATTTTATTTTACAACATCTCTTTGTGTGAACAATGTGTTTCCAGATTTTACACTGCCATACAAACATGACCATAATTACATATATTTTCTCATCAATCCCATATCATATTATCCATATTTATAAAATTTTCTTTGTTCTCCATGATGTTTGGAATTTTACTTAAATTTATCTTGATAGCTATCCCCTTATTTTCAAATCAAACATACCTCCTTTTCCCCTTATCCTTAACGCTAAAATAGTCATTTTATTTTTAATTATATCTTACCTACATATATTTTCTATTAGAATTTCACACAGTATACTTCCCTTCTACTACATCTAAAATTCATTATTTTTATTTCATTAATGCTATTTAAATCAAATTCAAATTCATAATACAATTCTCAATACAATATATACCTTCCAATGTGAAATCTCTCTTCCCTCCCATTTTCAACCATCATCTCCTGGCTATATAGCTTCTTCTCATCTTAGTTTGCTTCCCTTTTTCCCTCCTTTTTTGGTCCTTTCTCTTAATTCACCTTCTTTTCCCAGTTAACACCCTTCTTTTCTTTCACCCAATATTCATTTTGTTACCTCCGTTCGCATGTTCATCCCTCTGCATCTCCTTCTGAGACCCCTTCCCTTGTTTCACTTTCTCCCCCTTTTTGTTTAACACAGCCACCATTAAAATCTTATTTTTAACTGTCTTTTTACTTTTCTTCTTTAATCGTTGTGCCTTCCATTCTCTAAAGCTAGTTTCGTTTCCATTACGCTCCTCCCCCCTCGATCTCCTTTGCCCTTCTGTGGTTTGCGTCGCCATTATCAGCTCCTTCGCCAAGGTACTCCATTTTTCAAAGATTCCGTTTAGCATACCCTTCATGTCTTGTAATTCCGATCTTCCTTCCTTGCAGAGTTGACTCATTTTGCTTTATTTCTGTTCGTTAATACTTTTATCTGCTCCGCCTGTCTTATAGTTTATATTAATCCACGTCTTCCCTAGGAACCTTTGTTTTCCAGTTATAATCCATACTTTTCCAAACAATCTCCAAACTACAGTTGCCAGCCAAATCTCAGGTATCTTCACAAGACTTTTTATTTCCTTGCAGTAGTTTTATATTCCACAATCGGGGTTTTGATCCAAGCTACCAAAGTTTGATTACATGACTCTGGGGATGCTACATTGGTTGTTGATGTGATGATTAGTTGTAAGTGACATTTTTCAGTGCTATCGTAACTTCAAACAGTCACTAAACGAATAGTTGGAAATCAAGGACTCCCTGTAGTTACATATTTTGGCTTGTTTTCCTATTGAATTTTTCAGATTATCCCAAGTTGTCTTGCTCTCTGTTTTTCTCCTGCACAGAGGGAAGACATGTTCCTCCTTTATCATTGATCTAGTTTAGGTTTATTAATTGCTACATGCATCTTCATTAATGTACAACTCTTGGTAGAATGTATTTGGCCCATTAATGGACAAGCTGAATTCGGTGGACGATTGTGTGGCTGATGAATAATCTTATAGGCAGGCGATGTCTCCTAAAGCTGGAAAGGTTGCCCATCTGAAAGCTGCTTTTCCCCTATCTGTCTTCTGTGAACTGAAAAACAACCCTCTAGTTGTCAGGCTTTGAAATGCAGCTGTTCCTTTTGACAGGCTTTTTTTTCAAAAAGTCTAGCGTTGATATTGTTGTTTGGAAGCACTGCGCCATCTAAACAAAGCCATATATTTTATTTGTTAAGTCAAGTGAAAAATGTGTCTGCCCTTCTCCAGTTCGTTGGCAGGAACTGAGCAAACATCAATTCTGCTTTGCTTTTCTTCCTGGAAATCGCTTCAGTAATTGTGAGAAAAATCTTTTGATTGGCAAGCCTGCAAATATAAATCCTGTATTAAAAGAATAATAGTGGTTTATTAACTGGCTGCAACAAAAGCTTAATTGCTTTAAGCCAATAGTACTTAACTCCAGTGTTCTTGTTGTGATGGCAGCCCATTTTGGTGGTTTAGGAATAAGTTCATAGTGGCAAAGGCCTGTTGGTCTGCATTGTGAAAATGGCTGTGTTTTCATCTTGGTAGCTCTAACCACAAAGTAGCAGCTAAAGGCAACTGGTTTGCATTAGGCAGAAACTTCCAAAAGTGGGTGCTTTATAAACTGCTGTCTAGCATTACTTCAAGACCTCTTGGGAAAAGAGAGACAAAACCATAACGTGTGCAGTCCCAGTAAAAGGTTTATATTCCAGAAAAAAACTATCCATCAAGAATAGAATCAGATAGACACATTTGTTTTTTTTCTAATATCAGTTTGGACCATAATACAGATTCCTTACGCTCTTATTTTCTAAGCATCTTTCTTATGCGTCCATTGCAATTAATATGAAGTAGCAATGAGCTAAAAGCTTGCCATATAGGTAGTCCTCAACTTTTGCAACAGTTCATTTACTGATCATTTGAAACTTCAACAGCACTGAAAAAAGTGACTTATGACCATTTTTTCACACTGATGACTTTTGCAGCATCCTTATAGTCACGTGATCAAAATTCAGATGCTTGGCAGCTGATCAATCTTTATGACAGTTGCAGTATCTTGGATTGCCTTTTGCAACCTTCTGACAAGTAAAGTCAGTGAGGAAGCCAGATTTATTTAATAACCCTGTTACTAACTTAACAACTGCAGTGATTCACTTAATAACACTGGCCCAAAAAAAGTTATAAAATGAGGCAAAATTCACTTGACAACTGTCCCACTTAGCTACAGAAAGTTTGGGGCCAGTTATGGTCATTTGTACGGTGTGGGGAGGGGAATAGCAGATCTAATTACTATTGCCTGTAAAGGCAGATGGCTTGAGAGAACAGCAAGAAGACAAGCAATCGTCCAGTGGAGTTAGAGAAGCCAGTGGGAACTCCTAGATACTTTTGACAAGAACAAAATGGAAGTATAGGCCTGGCTGACTCTCATGACTTCTGGAATTTCCTCCTTGAGGAAGCCCGGAAAGTCATGTTTGCATTCCCATCCAAAACATTAGCCAAACGTTTCTACTGTAGCAGGTAGTTGGAGAGCAGGACAGATTTAATTTTAAACTGACTGGTTTTATTGCTCTGCTGTTTAGTGTTGCCCTGTAGATTTATTAGGCTGCTATTTTAAATTAATTGTTAAGCATTTATTGATATTTTGTGACCATTTCAAATTGGATTTTAATTGTTTTGTAATTTAATATTGTAGGATGCCCTAAGGGGAGTGTAGCAGGATATAAGAATAATAAATGTGCTCGTGTGCAACCCTTACTAAACTTTGGTCCAGAAAATGTGTGTTTAAATGGCTACCAATGTTATCTTCATAAACTTGTTTTATAAATTTAATTGCCAACAAAATATTTGACCTCCAACATGAAGGAGTCAAAACGAGTGAAAACTTAGAAACTGTTAGAAGTCTACCAGCAAAGATCTTTTACATCATTTGCTAGCAGTGGATGTCCAAGGTTAAATATGTTATTGTGTGTGGGTGAAGCATATATTTTATCGTTGGACCATGGTGTCGTGTGGCACGATTCCACAGAATGCATTTTGGAATTTTGCTACCTTTGCATCTTTTTTTTAACCTTAGTCCTTGATAATCTCAAATCCCTGTTCGGTAAATGATTAACTATATGCTAAGATTATACTGAAAATGTGAAATGGAACTGTAGCCTTATAGAAGGGATAATAACTACATGATGTGCTCTTGCAAAATCTATAATGCTTTATTGACCCAAGTATAAACGTACATAGTCTGTGTAATGACTTCAGAATCACAGCCAAGAGGAACTACCAGAATGTAAAATAGGATTATGGTATTTAATTCGGATAGTCCACCTGATGGTCTTAATTAATTTAAAAAATAAGACAGTAGGAGAAGGAGTGGCAAAACCAAAGAGATGAAGCCAAAAGAAGAATCAGCCTAGAGTCTCTACAGAACCACAAATGGACTAAAATCCAAGTTTTAACACCTCTTGAATTCTGTTGACCCTTATTTAACGCCAAGATAGTGCTGACTGTTAGTGGAATAGATTCTTGTGCATAGGCATGATTAGTAATAAATCAGTCTAATTGGAACTTCACATGTGGTCCTGATCTTTCATGTCTAATCTACTCCACTAATGGTCAGCACTATCTTGGCATTAGGTAAGGGCAACAAAATTTAAGAGTGGTTGGTCTTAGTCTGTTTGTGGCTATGTAGAGACTCTTAAGCCAATTCCTCTTCTGACTCTACCCCAAGTAAAGTATTTCTCCTACAAAGACTCTAGTAAACAAAGTTGTCATAAGGGAGGGAGGGAGATAGATAGATAGATAGATAGATAGATAGATAGATAGATAGATAGATAGATAGATAGGGCACAGCTTCATATAAGCAATAATGATTGTAATACTCAATTAAGGATACATATCCTGCTCAAGGATGGCCTAGAATCTAGATAATAATCCATACTCCATGCTGGCAATCTCCCTTCCAGATTTCTTTATCATACTAGTTACGTATCTGCTCTTAAAGAAAACACAGAACCTATCAGTATCTTTTCGAGATACAATCCCAATCTTAAAATTAATGTCTATACATCACTAGTCTGACCTCTACATTTTTAGTGATGTTCAAAGTCCTTAAAGGTTTAGAATATTGATATTTACGGAAGATCTCCTCCAGCACATAGTGCTCTGAACGTTAACTGCTGTAAAGGAAGACCCTCTTAGGGATTCCACAGCTGGGAGTGTTGTGACCCAGGCTGAGTGAAGGCTTTTGTTGTGATCCCCTATCTATAGTGTTCCCTTCCCATGGTGACCAAGTTGGTGCTCTTATTACCTGCCTCTCAGTGCCTGGTGAAGATCTGTTTTTTTGTAGTATTTTGCATTCTGGAATCCTGAGCCAGATTCCATCTTTTTTCTTCCTTGGGTAGTTTTCTAAAATCAAGTATTTGGTAGCATCTTTTCAGACTAAGAGATTTTATTAAAAAGCATAAGCTTTTGTGAGCTACAGCTCATCATGTCTGTCATTTCACATTTTTATTTTCATTTCGCTATCTTGGAGTCATATTGACGCCTTGTGACTACCTAGACTAGTCCCTGCAGTTTTCTTAGCAAGGTTTTTTGAAAGTGGTTTGCCATTGTCTTCTTCTTAGGGCTGAGAGAGTATGACTGGCCCAAGGTCACCCAACTGACTTTGTGTGCAAGGCAGAACTAGAACTTAAAGTCTTCTGGTTTCTACCCTGATGCCTTAACCACTATACCAAACTGGCTCTCTGATTGGACACATTCCTGTACGTCTAAAATGGTTAACATATTTTACTGTTTTATCTGGCATATTTTACAGATTGTAATTCACCATAAGATATTTTGAAGAACATAAAAGAAGCCAGAGTTCTAAATTAATAAAATAAGCTGTGGTTTCTCAGGTCATGAAGTCTCCCTGTGGCTGGCTGGTTTTTGTTCTTTTTAAATGTATTTTACTGTGCTGTTCCTTGGGTTAGGGACGGATCCATGGACAAGATCTGTGTGGACACTAAGCCAGCACCCCAACTTGATGGCATGTAGATCTTTATTGTGTTACTGATTCATTCTGTTTTTTAATTTGAACAGAGCAAGCTGAAAAGAGAACAAAAGGAAGGAGAAGTGACCCAAAAAGAAAAGGAAGAGATGATAGGAAAAGCAGTCCTGAGAAGAAAGAAAAGAGAAAATCAGGGAATGAATTAGTACTGGGACAGCTGGGTAAGTTTAGCTTCAAAATATACATTTGAAACCTATCAAGCCTTTAGAGTCACATAGATGAGGAGATTATAAATACTCAAAACGTTTTCTGAGAAATAAATGTTTAAGTATATTTTCATATTCATTTCACCTTTGACGCACATTCATTTTAGCCGTACAGGGTAAATTTTGAAAAAAAAAACAGGAGTTGCCTTTTTTCCTCAGTTTTGTAATCTTACTAGTTTGTGTCAGATATATAGGGCACAATATTTTGCAAACTGCAGATGGCATTCCTCTGGGCAGAGTGCTCAAGTATATAATGGCTGTTCCACTATAGATACTCTTTGATGCAGCTGTTTAATTGGGTCATTTAGGTTGTGACACAAAAGCCATCACAGTTGCTGCTACGCTGGGATAGACTTCATGGTATGCAGGCATCGGTGCACTTGCCAGACACTCTGCACTACTTAACTTCATTTTTATTTGCTTACTTTTTATGTCGTGTTACCTTTTCTTCTAAACAACATCTCTGGATTCCACGTAGCTCGTGTATTTTATTAGAAAATAAAAGCAGTGGACTTCGGCAGGCTGTTCTGATTTTGGAACACATGTATCCAGAGAAAAGAAGATGGGGCATGGGAAGAGCAGGCATGATTTTGTGGGGCTGATGGAAAGGGAAAACCACTGTAAATGTGTGTTTCAGATTGGCCACATTCACTGTTATGGACCCTTTATGAATACTCACGTTTCCTCTCTCCAGCAGCATCCATTGGGTAAAAATATGCACAGTGTGCTCCTTTGTCCTGGTGGGTGACTGAATGGCTGATGCTAGAGAAGGATCGGGAATCGAAGATTATTTTGATTTTATTTCGCAGCAACTCTCCATGCGCTTTACACATGATGTTGTTCTGAATAGACTCTCAATTTAGGGATTAGAATCATTATGTAGAGTTCCTTGATTCCAGATTTCACTGACCACTGTGATAGTAGAACCCATAGGAGATACGTATGCTGAGATGCTATAGAATATTATCCCTTTTTCCATTATTTTCTTTAACGGCATCGTCCGTTCTTTAGGTGTAACACAACTCTGTTTCTCTTTTACTTTGGAGAATATTACATTGAGAAGGGCTAAATCGTCAGCATCCATTGATGTTTGAGGAAAGGCTGCACAGGCACCAATAAGCTGTTCAGTGGTGGAGATATTTATTAGATATTTATGGTTCATCTATCTGGGTTCATAGTCAAGTTCTGGATGCAGTTGTACATGGCTTTAAACAGAACTGGACTGCTCCTTAAAATGGGATTGTTGTGAGAGGGTAACAGATGGTGCTCACAGGGACCAAAACATTGTTTATCTTTGAAATCCCCATTTGCTGACCTAATCCATATTAAGAAGTACTTCTTCAAATCATTGGGAGCATACAACCCCCTTGGGAACAGTTTTACCCATTGGGAAGGGCAGCAAGCAAGCCTAGCTCCAGGGAGGTACTGCTTCAAAATGCAGGGGCTATCTTAATGAGAAATTCCATTTTCTAGATTTCACTTCCTCTTCAGCTTTCTCACTGATGAAAGCAATGGGAAAGTGTAGCTCTAGAAAGCTTTGGCTTCCATGCTGTTGGAGAAGTAAGGGAACAGTGAGAATATTTCCAAAGTCTTTAAAAAAGAGCAGGAGAATGGCAAAGCAAGCAATGGGATGTAAACTCACCCAGCATACAATAAACGATGCATAGGTGGAGAGTGTGTCTTATGACCATTTGACAAGCTGTAGGTAAACCACTGTTTGAAACAACTGTTGCACAAAGACATGTGAGCTAGAGGGAATTCCCAACTCTGTTCTGATCTCCACTAACAGAGAACTTCATCATGTTGTTGCTGTGGATGGTTTAGAGCAGGGTTGTCAAACTCACATCTTCATGGCAGCTTCATGTGATGTATCGGGACTTTTTTCCCCCTTTGCTAAACCGGGCGTGGGCATGGCCAGCGTGTAACACATCCAGCTCGTGGGCCGGGGAGTTTGACCGCCCTGGTTTAGAGAAACAGCATGTTCATAGTGATCCACGCTCTGTAGCCTCCAGATTAGTCTGTGGAAATGCACAGAATTCCAGCAGCAGTTTGGAAACTTCCAATTAAAACAATCTGCCAGGCTATTAATAGAGTCCAGGTACTACACGAACATTTCACAACTATTACAATGGCTCCTTGTGTATTTTTAGTTCAGTTTTACTGATGGTTATCTTTAAAACCTTCCAGAGTTTGAGACCTGTTCTTCAAAGCATCATAAGAGCCACCAAGATCTTTTTAGAAGCTATCTTCAGGTGTCACTATTATCTGAAGGTAAAGCAAGTGGCCCATGTGGAAAGTGCTCTTTTTTCTGACAGGTGTCCAGTTTATGGGATACTTTCTGCCAGGAAAATTTCCTGTTCCCTATCCTTGCCCTGTAAGTGAAATAGCTTGTTTATTTGAAATAGCCTTTCATTCTCATGTCTAATTTGATTCATCCAAAACTGCTATTCAGAGGTTTCCATCTCTCAAGAGCAGGAAACCTATTGGAGTTTTGTTGTGCCTTAAAAACTAGAAAATATCCAGTGGCGTAAACCTTTATGGATTCTAGCCCTTCAGTTCTTACTCATGCAGGCAATTTCTATCTCATATATTCATGGCTAAAAAGCAGTATCAAAAAGGGTGTATTGGATATTATTAAGGTAAGAATATAACACTGGGAAGGGCATTATAAGTAGTCCTCAATAGGTTAACACGGGAATTAAAAGATCAAACAGAATCAGAATACTACGCTATCTGGCATAAATTTTATGATTGGTGGGGAAAGACAGGGTGTTCACAGAATGTAACGAAGTGAAAATATGTAAA
>JAOYMU010000098.1:74749430-74761681 GCA_025802295.1 Psammodynastes pulverulentus
TATTTGCCGGTTCTCCAAACTACTCAAAATTTCCACTACCGGTTCTCCAGAACTGGTCAGAACCTGCTGAATACCACTTCTGCCATGGGAATGCTACAAAATGGTCACAACTCGCTTTTTTTCAGTGCCGTTGCAGCTTCAGATGGTCACTAAACAAACTGTTGTAAGTCAAGGATTGCCTGTATTCAACAGTGAGGCAAAAGGCAAATTACCTTCAGAAAATAGAATGACCATGTGACGGTGGCTATTCACAAATTAGTTGCTGCTTGTGATTTAGATATTCTTGCATTTTTGAACTGGTTTCTTGTAATCTAATTATTAGACAGTGTTTGAATTTGTAATGATGTGTAAAAAAAATAATGACTGATCTTAACGCATTCTATGTTTCTACCCATTCTTGTAATAGGCTTGTCAACTTCCTTTCCCATTGCCGGGACCTTCTTCAACAGCTGGTTGGCTCAATCTGTACAGATCACCACAGAGAACATGGCAATGAGTGGGTGGTCCTTGAACAACGGCCATCATGAAAACACAACCCCAGGCCTTTCCGAGGAACTTTTACAAGACGAAGAGACCTTATTAAGTTTCATGATGGATCATTCCTTGAAGTCCCCATTGAAACAGAGTGACACAACTAAGAAAACGAAAAGTAAACATCGAACGCACACTAAGAAAAAAACAGCAAGGAATGGCTTAAATGCCCTCTTTAAAAGACATCAAGAAGAGGATTCAAATAAATGGACTAACAGCAGTTATTTGGCAAATAATACCACAAAATCTTTGTCCCATGATTTAAGAAATGGCAAGGCGGACAAAAGTATGGACAAACTACACTCAGAGCGCAAAGGGGCATGTGAAGTGAAAAAGACATCTAAGAAGGGCTCTTCTCATTCTGGACTTCCTCTTCCAAAGGCAAATGATTCTCAAGCGTCCCCGAGTCTCATAAATAACCTAAACCATGATGAGGATGTCATGAAATACACCCTGACAGATCCTAACTCTCTGGTTCAAGTGCCTGATTCAGTAGGTAGTCTGAAAACAGTGGTGAGGTTCAAATTACCGAAAGAAGGCAAAGGGACTCAAAGACCCCAGACCAAGACGCCTGAAATGCTTCGTGGACCTCCAGAAAATGAAAGATCCAAGGTTATCTTGCATCCTTTTGACAATGAGACTGATGGCTACTTTTCAGATGCAGAAATGAGTGACTCTGACACAGAATCTGGAAGTGGCAGAGGGCACCACAGCCAGTTAGATTCAGGAAACGAGGATAGTTTCAGAATGAGTATTTTAGCATCTTAATGCACCTCTGAGACCAGTCATGACAGCTTTGTGAGGCCTAAATCCAGTTAAAACTGCCATGTCCAATTTCAACTGGTATCATAACAAAGGGTTTTGGTTTGTAACTTTGTTTTTAATTTGTATATATAATTCAGAAAAGAGCACTGTTGTTTCCTCTGTCTATATGCTTGAGAAACAGCTCCAGGCTTCACCAGTTTAGACTTCTATACAGTCACAGTAGTTAACCCTTGTCACATGTATATCTTGGTTACATAGAATGCAGGCATACACATTATTAAGGACATCAGTTTTCTGGGAGCAAGCAGGACATCTCAGGATTTTAATGAGGAGATCTGAGATTGCCAGCGTCTGTTGTTCATGCAGGGATGACAGTTTTATGGGCATTACTTAAGCAAATTGATTTCATGATCTGCCAGATGTTACTGCCTCTTTCGGGGCAGGTTTCAGGAGGAGAATACTACTATGGAAGCCAGCTATATCCATAGAGCGTGGAATAGTAAAAATAGATGTTTATAGGTATGTGTGTCTATGCACCTGCACATGCATGTACACATGTGCAGGGTTTGCCAGTGTGTATGTCTGCGTGTGCAAGTATGAAGTAAAATAAGCGATTCTTTTTTTTTAAAGAAGCACAACAGGCTTATTTGAAGAAAGCACTTAATGGGTAGAGGAATACAACATTGTATTTATGGT
Organism: Psammodynastes pulverulentus; assembly: GCA_025802295.1. Taxonomy (NCBI): domain Eukaryota; kingdom Metazoa; phylum Chordata; class Lepidosauria; order Squamata; family Psammodynastidae; genus Psammodynastes; species Psammodynastes pulverulentus. Next base: position 74,751,423 of record JAOYMU010000098.1, read on the forward strand.
CTACTAAACTTTTTTTTCCCCCTTCTTCTCCCTCACCTCTTCAGTTCAATTAGGGTCCATCCAGGAAGCAAGAACCAAGATTTAACTCTTATCACTCCAATTATCAGCTGAGCAGCTCTATAAAGACCCATCCAAAGCTCTCAGTAGATAGAATTTACAGATCCACGCTAAAGCTGCTCTGTTCCCTGTCAGTATCTTTCCAGAGTAAATTGGGGTATTATTTATACTACTCATTGGTAAAACCTAAACCTTTGGTTATTAGAGCCATTCCCCATAATTTCCTCAGGTTAAAGTCGCCTAGAATGGGCCAAACAAAAATCAGAAGAAGAAATGTTTCAATTACTCCGAGGAGGAATTATTCCAATAGCTTCAAAGAACTCCAGTCTGTGCTTTCGTGATAACTCAATCAATCTCTGCTCACATCTCTTTAGGAACTGCTTCTGTACAGTAGCAGTCACTTGGTTGAAGAGGCAGCATCATTGAAACATTTCCTTTCCCATCTTATTTGTTTTTATAAACACTAATTACATTGATGGCTTTTCCCCTTTATTTTCTTTCCTTTCAAAGTGAAAACTTGTTAGTGAGCCATCAACACATCCTAAGAGGGTGATTCACAGAAGTCAGCATTTTAAATATTTCAGTAATACTGTACATCAGATGTTTCTAATACGCCTTAAATGTTGTTTAAAAGCTGGTGTGACTTATGAGTCATACGGATCTCCAAGTTTGCACTTCGTTACACTATTGATTCAATTTTGGCTTCAAAGGTTACAGTCAAGGTTTTAAGGTTTGCTACAGGCTTGATGGGAGTGGCCCCAGTGTAAGCTCAGGGAAGTAAAATAAAAAGACAAGTGAAGTTCACTAAACATTTTTGCTGATGATAGGTAACTTTGAATACAAGTGTGTGTGTGCATATATGGGTGTATGTGGTATACACACATTTATACATACCCTTACATATGCACACTGGGACACTTTCAAACTGGGGGAGAAAAGCATCTTGTAATTCTGATGAATCTGAAATTATTTTATGGATGCCAAAGAATATAGTAAAATAGCACAGCCAGAAACCAGAAACTTACTATGAGCAAAAGCTGTTCAATAACTAAAGGACTAAATCCGTATTCATTACCCACTTTGCAAGCTTGCTGAAGATGATGCTTTCATCATTTGAACCACCTTCCACCATTGTGATTTCTGATGTTACTTGTTCACTGCAGTAAGAGCAATATTATTATTATTTTGTTCTCCGATGCCATATACTGGCAATTCTTTTTTTTTTTAAGTCACATTATTTTTACCAATCTTCTGAAGTCCTTAATACTATTCCAGTTGAGCTATAAATTAGAAAATCTCTATTCTGGAAAGAAACCAAAATCAGTTGCCAAATACACATCAGTGTTTTACTGATACATGTTTGCAAAATTGACCAAAAAGGAACAGTTCAACGTTAGTAGCCTAACATATGGATTGGCAAGTAAATTTTGTTCCATCTTCGAGGCTTGGTATATTCAGATAATGTTAAATACAGTAAATAGGACTTAGTTTTATCTTATCAAGCTTGCTAGACTTTAGCTACAATATCCTAGTTATGTCATACAAATAATCAATATGCTGCCTTTAATGGATCTTGCTTCCGTGTGCTTTAGTTCAACTATTGCTTTAAAAACAAGAGAAAAAAATCCAGAAATCTTGCTGTATGCAGCTTCATTTGCCAGCTACTGCATTACTTGCTTGCTCACTCAATACAGGACAGCAAAAGGGGTAAACTTTAAAGAACAACCAAACTAAAGCAACACCTCTCTTCATTTAGATGATGTATAGACAGATGGAACACTCCATTTTTTACTGTGAATAAGATGCTATTATGAAACAATTTTTTAAAAAAGAAAATGCAAAAATAATTATTATTTTGCCATGGTCCAGAGTCTCCAGTGCAATCTTAACCAGTGATATATAGATAGATAAATGTATCACAAAAATCTCATTGAATGTTGCTGACTCACAGTCTTCCTTAAAACTGGAGGGAACAAGATAGCCTGTATTCATGTGGAACTTCACAGAGTCGAATGGAGTGTTGGAGTACAGCCTTTCTATAACGATAAGCTCATATTGCTTCAGCTATCATGTTTTTTGCAGAGAGCAAATGTTTACAAGGCTACAGTGGGCTTTGTTGTATGGAGAGTAAGAACTATACATGAGAAAAAGGATATCGAAGACTTCACAAAGAAACAGGAACCCACTTTTCCCTAATCACTTTAATTGCCCTTCCCCTCACAGAAGTGGTTTGACTCCAGAGGGGCTTCTGCCAGCAAATAAAAGAGTTTTCGCTGATTCCTTTTTCAGCTTTCCATCTCTTACATTGTGCATTACTAAGCGTTTCAGGCACATAGCATGAATTGGTAAAAATCCCCATACACACTTCAGTTGTTTGTCGAAACCTTATAGGGAAGTGTGTAAGTTCTTTCTCTGAATGACAGGACTCGATAAAGCTGGGTTCATGAAGTTTACATATTTTTGCAAATATTGAGGAATATGGATTGGGATTTTAAAAAAACTATGTTCAGATTAAATAATGTTCATAAGCGTTCACAATGTCCCTATAGAAATATTTCTCAACTTTGGCAGTTTTTAAGAGGTATAGACTGCAACTCGCAGAATTCTGGGAGTTGTAGTCCATGCCTCTTTAAAGTTGCCAAGATAGCTACAGTGAAGTCCAGTAAGTGCCTTGGACTTGGTTTCAGTCTATGGGATTAAAGAAGAAGCCCTCTGCCAGTTGTTGCGATGTAATATGGAGGAGCGCACAACTTCCGTTAGTTCAGCGGCTTCCCTCACTTAAGGGAGGGTGCTGAAAGTTGCAGTCCAAAAGTGGGCAGGGCCAGGCCCCATTTGGCAAGAGGGAGGCTGGGAGCTTAAAGGGTTGAAGTGAGTGCCTTAAGTAGGTACAAGTTACAAGGCACATAGTTTGCTTCCAAATCCAAACTACCCACTCTGAAGGCCATCTAAGGGATGCCAACAGGCCCGTTTTTTATTTTTATTTTGTTTGTGCCCCCAATAATAGTGTTGCCATGTGGTGGAATAAACACAGTGAAACGCTCCAGATGGTTAAATCAAAGTCTTCTCTAGTATTTGAGGCTTGATATATATAGCTAGCTGTCGAAGGGAGTTGCTCATCGCACAAGGCGAGTGTTTTGTCACGGTTAAGATCCAGCTCTAAATTACTTAAAATCTGTTCTTTTGTGTTGTTTCCAGTAGTGTCTCTGTTAGCTCCTGCTCAGTTGACAGCTATGTGCATATTCGTCAAAACCCTTTTAAGGAGAATGCCAATCTTCCTTTGCTACTTAGCACCTGCCTCTTTTCTTGTAGAAGCTAGAGAGATTTGCATAAAGGAAAAAGGAATTGTATGTGAAAAATATTTTTGATGCATTATAAATGTATTTTGAAATGAACGGGGGGGGCATAAATGGTCTATTTTATTACATAAAGGTCTTTAATCCAATAATGTGTGAACTTCAGGCATTGACATTTGCACTGTAAAGGGTGAATCCTGTTAGCATCATGATTATGTATTAACATGGCTATAGTAAAGCTCATTTTTTGTGTTCATTAATAAGGATCAAACATTGTTTTTGAAACCTTAGATTTAAATGGAATGTCTTATAGAATCTGGTTTTAGGAAATGCTCAAATACACTCAAATTTCACCTTCAATTTTTGGAAACGGGAGTTTTGTGGTATATTTTGAACCTTTCGTTGACAGTTATTTTGTCAGCATTTTTAAGAAACAAAGGTTTGGCAGTGCTTTTCCTCAAAGCACAGTGGAGAATTAGCCATTTCTTCCCCAGGGAGTGGGGGGAAAGGGTAAAATTCATTCCTGCCTGTTCTTGCAACCTGTCACAAGGCTCCATTTCCTGTTACTAGATGGGTGTGGCAATTTGGTTGTTCTTTAAGGAATCTCTTGCACACTTTGGTCCATTCCACACTGACACAATACAGGCCCACTCTGTATCAGTTACAGGAAACAATATGAATGTCACAGGAGGCAAAGGCCGCCTGTTTTCTTTGTTTCAAAGAAAGTGATGTGCCATTTGTTAATATAAAAGAGAAATATTGAAAATATATTGAAAAGAGCAATTTTAAATTATTTTTGGCTTATGTTGCAATATTTATTTTCTTGTATTAGAAATTTCTTTGTAGAGAAAAAAAATGTATTTTTCATTAATGCAAAACCTATTTCTCCTTTTTGTACATTTTCCATGTTAGTTAATCCTTAAAGCAATATAATGTATCAAGGTTGTTCTGTGTGAAAGCTGTATTATGCATGCTGTTTGTGTTGCCTTGGAATAGGTCTGTCTGCCATAATTTTCATCATGTTTCGATTTAGTGTATGCTTTAATACACATTGGGACCATGGCCCATTTGCTTATGGAAAAAGAAATACCTTTGCATTCTTCAATGTGTTAGCAAATGCAGTCAATAAAGATGTGTTTTCTGTGTACCTTGATCTGAATGTTGAATATTTAGCAGCCCAGGTTAACTCAGTATTAAAGGAAACTATCCTTTAATATGTCAACAAGTGTCCACAAGACTTTAAGATGAAAATATGCAATATGAATTGTTTCTATCAGGATGGATGACATCGTTCAATTTTAATTTCTTAATTGGGTGGCCCTGAAAATGCCATACTTCAATGAAAGGACAAAAAAGCTGCAGAATGTGATACGAGCTACTTTTCAGTAGTTTAGGAACAGAAATGGATGTCCCAAAAACCAGAAGGGTGAACGAACAAGATTTTTAAGCAGAGGAAAGTGCTTATTTTCATCTATTTTCTAGTTCACTAAACTCTCCTGTTACTGTTTATACTCCTACACACAACCCAGAGAGCAAGAATTAAAGTTGCATGGATTATATGTTTTTAATGTTTAGCTTACAAGACTTTAAATATTGAAATCTAGTGAAGAGGAGGATGGAGAAAACGAGTTGATAGCAAAGAAAATGTTCAGCTTTATATGACAAACTTTGTTATTAACGCTAAACAGCTAGGTGTAAAATAACAGTTATGTATAACTAAACTGAATGTATGTGTTCCTTTTAATGTCAGGCTTTCAAGTTAAATAAGTGAACAATACCAGATAGTCCTTGCTTAACAGTGGGTAACAGGGACTAGCCATTCCAGCAAATCCTTTGTTAGGCAAATCCTGCACAACTGCAGCATCCCACGGTCATGTAATCACCATTTCCAATTTCCTGCTGGCTTCCCCATTGACTTTGCTTGTTGGAAACCAGCAATGAAGGTCACAAATAGTCTGCAACACAAGACACTGCAACATCGTAATTGCCAAGCACCTGTAGGACAGTCATGATGGATGCTGCAGTGGCCACAATTACAAGGACCCATAGTAAGGCCCCTCCAGTGCTATTATAACTTTGAATGGTCACCAAAGAAGTATCTGTTCAACAAGGACTACTTGTAAGATAGTAAACACATCCTATGAGAAAGACAAATGACCTTGGATCTCCAAATGCCAAAACACTGACTATACACAAATAACAGCAGATACGTCAAACATGAAGGCAAATAAACTTAAAAGTTCATTTAAGTAGACAACCAGGTAAATGTGTTTAGAATTGAAGTTATAAACACATAGTGGTCAAAATCCAACACAGTTCTTCAGGTCCTCAGTTGCTAAGTAATTAATTCTGAATTCATTTATGATCAGACATACCAAGTGAGTTACCAATAAGATACTTTAGTTGCACTCTAAAAAGTTAACAATTTAAATTAAATATAACAAATGAGGTTATTCTCCGCTCCTGTCAAGTTTTTAAAATATAATGAAAACTTTCAGAAAGTTTTCCTGACTTGTTGCTATCTTTGCCTACTTTTTCAGGGAGCGATTGGGGAGGATAGAACAGGTTTTTGTAGCAGCTACCCTCCAGTTTATCAGCTGTTCAGACTTTTGAAGGATTAAAAGGCAGTTAAGACATCAGAGAAATCTAAAAGTCCTTTAAGCTTTTTTCCAGGCACAAACTGCTGCTGCATCTTCTAAAACAATATACTTGGAAATACATTTCATTGATCATCACTGATGAGTCAGCAATACTAGACTCCAAATCCTGCATTCTTTATCCTCTATATGATCAGGCTTGGCCAAATGTACTGGAAACTGAATTATTTTTCATTCATTCACCACATTTCTACACCACCCATCTCACCTAATTGATTCTGGGCAGTTTACAATAAAACCTATGATGAATCTGATTATTTCCTGCTGGAACAATGAACCTCCGAAGCAGAACAGATTAGAAAAATATTGCAAGTGTTCCTGCTTTTCATTAATAGCACATTTTAGAACGGAGGTCCTGCTGACTTTAAATAATTGAGATCCCCTCTCCCAGACTGGCCATAAACTAAACCCAAACATCTTAGGACAATAGCAGCAGTCTTGTGCCAAGGTACCTGGAGTGAGTTTGCAGGAAAGGAGAGACCATTTAGAAAGCTTTCCCCCCCATGGGGCTCCATATTCTGCTCAGGCATTGATAGTTCTCAGCCTCTGTAACAGAGAAGTCGTCTCAGACAGAATGGCCATTCCTCCTTTCCATGTCCAGTAGCACATGCAGGAAAGAAAAGGGAAACACTTGCACCCTTCTTCCCAGATCAGGAATTTAACATAAAGGGACCTGGTGATTTCATGGACATGCCCATCCCATGAAATGGTTCACAACTGCCACATTCTACTTCTATAACTTTCTAATTTAGCCTACAGGATGAGAAAAAAAATGCAGAGAATGATCTCTATAAAAATGGGGATGATTGAAAGATACATTATGAATCTCCAGGACTGGAAATGATCATCTCCCCTTAAATTTCATTTGCAAAGTTAGGCGAGGCCTAAGTAGGAACCAAGTTGAGGTCCATTTAAAATGTCTGATGCAAGGTAGCCCTAATGGGATCAGAGGACATGGCCCTCTTGTAGGTAGGATAGACCAATGGTTTCATTCAGAGGAAGGAATTGCATACTTTTCAACCCTCTGTAATGCAGGAGCATGCTGAAACCTGACCGTCCCACAAGGTAATACAATACTTAATGTATATCACGATCCCATAGTAAGTTCCAATCTTTTGTAATGAAGGCAAATACCAATCCGATCAGGAGGGGATAGCACTCTAAGTGATGGTTTGATAAATACTGGATTGCTGCTAAAACAGCATTATTTGAATCCTTGCTTTCTTACTCAGGACCAACTCACCAGATTCCACCCAAATTTTAAAGGAACGTAAATATAAGGCCCTCATCAGAAAGAAAACAATTCAAGATCACAGAGGAAAAAAATGGTCATGGATAATCGAAGCCACACAGTCCAAAATTCACTCCCTATTTTGGTATATGATAACAACATTATACAACTCCATTACGGTATCCCTCAAGTACCTGGGTACACCACTTCCAAGCCTTTTCCTGTGACCCACATGCTATCCCCCTATGTGATGGATATACTATTATCCTCATTGTCAGCTCAGAGTTGAAGAAGCTTTTTGGATGAGAAGCAAAATATCTTCAAAGAAAAACCAGAAAGTCCAGTTGCCTCTTGAAAAAAAGCACCTCTGGGAAAACCATAACCTGGAAGACTCAGAATCTCCATAGACATTATTCTCACTGCCACTGTAGCCTCCAATCAAGCGCAAGGAAGTACAAAAATTCATTAATCAGCTCAAGTGTGGTAAAGCCCCCAGAGATTGACTGTATCCCCCATGAACTAATTAAATCTAATACAAATTTATAGGCCCCTTTGTTGGTCTCTTTATTTTCATACCTTAACCACACAGCCAAGATTCCAGAGGATTGGGGGGAAGCTACAGTATAATTGACCCCTTATGTTAAAAGGGTGATAGAGATGATCTGGCTAAATATAGGCCAATTAGTCTATTGAACATCATTAGCATATGCCACATATTTATTTATCAGACTCCTAACCTGGATAACAGAGGACAGAATAATCGACCCAGAGCCAGCACAGTGCTTCAGCATCTGGCAGATAAATATACAAACCACTGATTTGAATTTATATGCAGCCTTTATTGATTTCAAGGCAACTTTTGATAATATCTCAAGAATAAGCTGGTCCTCTACAGATGAAGACTGCTGTTAAAATGGAGTTGAGATAACTGGAAGGGGACCTTTCTGATTTTATTCAATCCATCAAACACAAATGTAAAACAAGGATATATTTTCCCACTGCTTTTTAACATTTATAGCAACTGTCTGATTAAAATTCTCCAGAAATATCCTTGCCCATAGACATCTCCCAATTTTATTTTGTACTGATGATTTATCTCTTTGTTCCTTGTCTTTTGTAGGCATAAAGCAGGCATTTAGAACCCTGGCATCCTACTCTAATGAGGATCAATTAATAATCAATTATGATAAATCTAAAGTTTTAGTTTTTTCAAACAAAAGGCAAACGCAGAAGTGGACAATTGATTTCCCTGAATTAGAGCAGGTCAAATGTTTTAAGTACTTGGGCATAGTATTGCAGGTCTCCAGGAAATTAACAGCCTAGGTAAATTATGCCTCTTCTATTGGCCAAAAGATCACACAAGCAATAATTAAATTTCATAGGCAACAGGGGGCAAATTAGATCCCAGCAGCAGTTAAATTGTTTATGGCTAAAACAGTTGCCAACCTATTATATGGGATACAATAGGACCCATACACAACCCTGGGAGCCTCTGAAGCCATTCAATCAAATTTCCTTAGGACTTTGTTCGGTACCCCAAAATGCATCCCCAATGCAATATTGAGGATTGAAGCCACTGTGACAAGTATTAAGGCTCAGGCCTAGACTAGGATTCTATTCTCAAGATTCAGAATCATGTTTGACCTTAAAGGCCTGCCTGATGCCTCTACTGCTGTCAAGACTTAATAATCTGAATCTATTATTGGCACCGCATCTCTATAGCTGAATTTTGCAGTTTTTGTTTCTCTCCTGAATATTTGGCCAATAAACCCTGGAGAAACCAAATCAATAGTAAAAGAGAAAATATGAAGACTCTGTCAAAATGACATCACCACTGCCACTGAATGCTATTGCCAAATGTTAGACATATGTCGTCTACTACAAGGTATCTACACAATCTAAACTGTTATGGATGGGCCTTTTCCAGAAGCCGTTTTGATGCCCTCCCATTAATTATACTGGGGGGGGGGAGATTTCATAAGCTTATTTTCAGAGAGTTTACTTTTGTTGATACAGAGAAGTAGAAATTCTTGCTCATATCCTCATATGGTGCCCCAAGATGTTCTCTGATCACCCCAATCATTTCCAGATACAAGGCCCAAACTGATAAATTTTACATTTAGCATTTTAAGGGATGCTAATCCCATACTCACACAGCAAGTGGCCAAATATCTTCACCAAGTTATACAACTGCACAAAGTTTTATTTACATATGACATTTTATAGTTCTTTTTCTCTTTCCCAATAACAATGCCAAATTGTTATGTCAACCTATCTTTCTTTTTACCATAAAAACTTATCAAAGACCCTTACAAAGGTGTTTGATTTTATTTTGAGAAAAAAAACAAGTTGTAGCAACATAAAGAGAATAAGGAATGGCTAAGATATTTTAAAGGCAGAAAAAATACACAGCAATTTTCGCAAAAGTAAACAAGTTGCTTGAGAAATAGCTGTAAAGCGGTAAAGTCATAAACAAGGTATTTCCAGCAGAATGACTGGAATTAAAAATAAATTTGAGGAAATTATTTGGAATGGAACTTACATGAGGGAACACTGTAAGAGTTATTTTAGATTTTAAATAGCAATGAAAGGGATTCAAAGTGGAATTGTGGCAAGAAACATATTTCTGCCAAAAAAAAAATAAAGAGAGAGAGAGAAACAAAGAACTCATAAATTTTCAGAAATAGTAAGGCTACAGGTGAAAATGATGTAACCTGCAAAATATTAAAGCATAAATATGGTTTGCTAATAAATGGCTACATTCAGTGGTGGAATTCAATTTTTTTTACTGCCGGTTCTGTGGGCGTGGCTTATTTGGTGGGTGCGGCTTGGCAGCCATGTGACTGGGTGGGCGTAGCTTGGCGGTCATGTGACTGGGTGGGCATGGCCAACTCAATGTCACTCATGTCAAGGGGTGTCTCGCCAGCCCCTCCCCTCGCAGCCTTGCCTTGTCACACCCAGCCTCAACGTATCTATAGTTCTGTAAAAATGTTCACCTTTTTTGACTTTATTATCTACATA
>JAOYMU010000098.1:74803654-74822477 GCA_025802295.1 Psammodynastes pulverulentus
AACCAGCTTCACTAGCTGAGGAACTCTGGGAGTTGAAGTCCACAAGTCTTAAAGCTGCCAAGGTTGGAGACCCCTGCTCTAATGCTTTGCTGGCTTATAATAATCATCTGGATTTTTGAAGTCCTGAATCGTTTGTTCTGAAAGAGACACTAAGGTCCTGAACAGTAGCTGACAGCAATGGCAGGGATACCAGATACAAACCAGCATTGAGCCTGTAGCAAGATAGGAGTCACCAGTAAAAAAAAAATTCATGTTGGTGTAGGGTTTTTTGTCAGCTAAAGGATTGGTGAGACCCAGTCTGCTGTAGTGGCTAAGGCATTCTAGTGGCTAGAAACCAGGAGACCATGAGTTCTAGTCCCACCTAAAGCACAAAGCCAGCTAGTGATCTTGGGCCAGCCATATTCTCATGGCCCTGGAAATGAGGCAATGGCAAACTACTTCTGGGAAAAAAAAACCCTTGCCATGAAAACAGTGGGGACTTTTGTCCAGGTAGTCTCAGAGAATTAGCCATGACTAACAGGAAGACCTGGGAAATAATAAAAGGATGGATAGACAGCACTTCATTCTGGCTATGAGCAATAGCCCTGAGCCTGCAATTGTAAAAAGGAGTAAGGGGGCTTCTTATTCCGTTTTGTTAAACAGCCTCCTGGGCATGGTTCTCCCCTTCACTAGGAGTATCTTCAAGAATGCACACAGACTTCAGGCAAGGGTTATTACTGCAATTCCAGAATAAGCAGGATGCCTGCTTAGATTTAACCAACTTACATCCTTTTGCTTTGATAGGCTGTTCCCACTTGGGGATTCTTCCAATTTGCTGGCTGTGCACAGCACAGATTTTCGCAGGTAGGGGAGGCAGCTCCAACATGCCGTAGACTTAGCAACGAAATGGGCATCGAGGGGTTGGAGCTGATGGTAATACTGCTTCCGAACTGAACTAATAAATAAATACAGCTGACCAACGGGGAGGGGCGAAGGAGGGCGAAAGGCCATTATACCCAGCAACTAAATCACAGTGGCTGAGGGAAACGCGAGAAAGAGATAAATCCCTTTTCCTGCTGATCAATGTTTGCTCCGATCTTCCATTTCTCGACCCTCCCTGAGCGTCCCTCCCACCCCCACCCCGGTTATGTGCCTGCGGAAGGCAAACGATGGATTAAGTTCGGGGGGGGGGAGCGGGAATAGCGGAAGCGGAGCGGGAGAGCTGACTTCTCGCCGCAGAAGCTCGCGCGTCCTCTTCCCAGGGAAGCGCGTGAATCATCGCTGCAACGCGCTTCTCCCGACTGGGCTCTGACACACTCCCTGCTCTCCCCCTGCCCTCAACACACACACAGACATACACACAGGGCCCAAGCTCTGCCTGCGAAAAGAGCCCGCCGCAGGGGCATCGATAGAGCGAAGGAGGCCGCCTGCGGATCTTTATAGTGCCCATCCCTTTGCCTTAAAGGCTTCAAAACAACGGGTCGCGCGGGGCTACGAAGCTACCGTTCCCTGCTGCAAACATTTGGAGGGCCGCTCAAGGTCAGCAGAGAGACGAGGTTTTCTGTGTCTCTTTGCTACCCGCTCTAGCGGTCGCTGAGGTTTTTTTGTAGCCCAAAGACAGTAGCCACGAGGGCTACCGAGGTCATGAGGAGCGACGGAGCGAGCGAGGTAAGAGAGCCGGTGCGCTGCCCGGGACGCTTCTCCTCAGCAACGTAGGCTGGAAGCGGACAGTCCCAGACGCTGCTGCTTTTTTTATTCTCGCTCTCCTTCCTGTGGGAGACGGCAAGACAAACATCCCTTTGTTGCCGTCTAGTGGCCAGTCGTATTTTTGCGATCCGGGTGATATAGGTTTGCCTTTGAGGTCCCAAAGTCTCTCCTTGTTTCTGGCCCATCAGCCACACAATCCAGAGACCATCCTCCACCCCCCACTGTTGCGTTTATTCCACCCCCATCGTGCTCTTAGCTGTCAAGTTTCCCTCGCTGTGTGGAAAAGAAATAAAATAAACAATTTGTTTTTTTAATCTCATGTCTCATCTTTAGAGAAAAGATTGCTGTGATTGGTCCAGCTGACACCAACAGGCAAATAGGAACAAGAACAATTATTACCACGCCTACAATCCTGCTTGTTTGGAAACAGGAAAAGGTGAAAATGACATCAAGTTCTTGATGAACTTGAACATTTGCAGTGTTCCACCTCGCCCAGTCATGTGTTTCTCACTAGCCTTTCCCCACCTACACAGGTCAGTGGAGTTCAATGGAGAAGGATGAATCAGCTGGATGGGAGGAAATGGAACTGTGTCATCTGCACTTTTCCTCAGGCTGCTGAGAAGGTCTGCAGAACCTGTGGCGAGGGCTGATTTATTTTTTTTTAAGCTTGGGACCTACCAAGTCTGGCATTGTGGCTCAGCTTTCCTAATGTGGCACTTGTCCCATTTAAAAATGCTGAAATCGATAAAGGACCCATTGAGAAGTGTTCTGGGTCTGGAGCACAAAGAAACATGACCGAATGGGCAGAAAAGTGGTCAACTAACCCTTTGAATGGGATAACTTTCCAAGGGATGACTATGTTGCTAATTCCTGTAGTCAAGAATTGGCTGTTCAGAAATTATAACTACTCTCAGGTTTTAATATTTTGCTTTACTGGGATTATTGTGTGATTCAGGCAGATAACATCCCTGGTTGCAGTTAGCTAAATTCCCTTTTATCATGACCATTTTAACTAAGTGCTAGGAGATTAAACATTTCAAGCATGGATTCAACCTTTACTAAACGGAGGAATTCTACCGCTGGGACTCTTTGTCTCAAAGCTTTCCATCTTCGGTCCCTAACAAGTGTGTAGCCTATAAGAAGGTGCCTCTTCTTATAGTTTGTCTGACAGATTGCTACATAGGGCAGCAAGTATACTATTAGATGCCCAGGCTTTATAGAACTTAAGATTCCTGATACAATAGGTCTCTTTATGCACAAAACATATTTGTCTAAGAGCTCTTTTAAAAGCCCAAGTGTTCCTGCCAAGGTCCCTATAAATATGACCCCATGTGTCATATTTAGCTCAGGCAAGGACAGGAAGAATCAGACTGCAACATGTACATATGATGCAGAGCAGGAATGGAGGCCACAGGGAACCAGTTCAAATAGAACTAGACAATATAAGCATTTGAGCTAATTGGGAAGCTGCTGACACCAACATTTGATAGTGGCTCCTTTCTTTTGAAGAACACAGTTGGATCCCCCTCCCACAAGAACTGATGGCACAATTTGTCTGGATGCAGGACCAGCCACAGGGTAATTAGCATTCTTGTTATTATTATTCCTTGGGTGGAGCACAGTTGTAGATCATTTGCAAGGAACCAGATGCACAAAGGTATATTTAATACCCGTGGAAGGGCCTTTATTTCTTAATGATCATTTTGGTTGGCTCTTGAGGAAACAGACGAGAACATTAAGAGAGGCAATCATCTTGGATAGCTGCTCTGTGGTGAATGGAGCAGAGTCTTATTAAATCTTAATGTGCACTTTATTCCTGGGAAATGTACAAAGCAATTAGGTAAAAAATTCTCATAATTTAATTAGAAAAAAATATGTGGGAAAGAGAATATCCTGTGGCATTTCAGCTGGAGTCAATTCTGTTCTGAAAAGGGAAAAGCCAACTATGCAGGATAAGATAGGTAACATTGCTTCCCCACCTGACATGTTCAGGACTTGGAAGATGATGCCAGAAGACAGAATAGTAAAGATAGAGTGATATCATTGTGATACTCTGTTCCTAATGTCACTCAACCAATAGAGGAAAGAAGCATGAAATAAATTTAAACAGCAAAGGAGTGTTATCAAAGAATAAGAACTAGCTGTAGAAAAAGATTCAAACTTGCATTCTAAGAGATTTTGTAAGTTAGAGCCCAGCTTATTAGAAATGTGAAGTTACTGACATGCCTTTGCGGAAATGGAAGAGTTCTGCTAAGAAGGAGGCTGTTGCCTCAGGTGACAAATACTGAGCAGTACAGACAATTGTTGTGCGTCACCTGGCCTCTGGACCCTCTAAATGAGTCTGGAGGAGAGGCTTTCTGTTAGTGCTGAAGAAGGATGACGTTGCCAGACCCTTTGGCTTTTGTATACAGAAAGACCGGGCGAGGAAGCCATCTTGTTTCTTTGCCTCAGGCAGCACAGTCGTTTGGGCTGGCCTTGAGACAGGATTTTTAAATATAGATCTTTCATGAAGTGTGAAAATATCAGTCAATTTGTGCTCTACAAACAGTCAGCAGTAGAAAGATAAAAGGCAGGAGCAAGAATGCTGTCAAGCCCCCTTTTTCCTTTCCTCTGCATCTTGTCGGCCTTTGCCGCCCCCTCTGTTAAGAGGAGAATTGAGTTTAAGAAGGAAGAGCCTTTTCTTTTTTTGTGCAGGAAGTATTTCACCCTGCAGGTTCTGTGGCATGCAAGTTGTGCGCTAAGATGCCATCTTCTGGAAGCTGGCAATTGTACGTGAGTGTATTTTGACAGGAGATAGCACAGGCACTGTCTCGCTGTTAGCAAATGGTAAAAGATTGTCCCCAGGAGCTGATGGTGGAGCTTCATTTTCGAACCCTTCACCTTGCAGATGATGAATTAGTATGAATATTAAGCATTTTAGATATTGTTTCCATCATTCTAGTCTGCATTCACAGTCTGTTTGACAATGATGATTACCATCAGATGTCAGGTCCCTCAGTCTTTCTTATTTTTTCCTCACCCTTCTGGCAATCTATCTACTTTTAAAAGTTATTAATGTGTATATTGTTATTCAGAAAAACATATATTTATCTTCCTCCTCTACTTCTGTTTAAATAAGAAACGGGTTTTCAGAAACACCGAAGGGCTTTCTTCCCATCTGTAAATGAGAGTGTGTATAATTAGATACATCTTAAGAAGAATTAAATTAACTTGCTATGGAAAAACGGTTCTTATCACAGTTCTGCTCCTAAGAGTCCCCCAGCGGATGAAACAAATTACTAAATCTGATCCATTGGCCAGAGACATACTGCAGATGCCATTTCTATAGCTCCCCAGCAGTAAATGTATAAAATGAATGGAGCAAATAAATAGGTGTCAATGGGAATAGATATGTGCCGAAAATCCTCCACATCCCAGTCCAATAAAGAAGATCTCCAACAGAGAAACGTGTGCAATTCATGCAAATGCACATCCACATCTCTTGTGCAATTGGCCAGGGAAGAGAGGGATATGCAGAAGATATGGATATTGACTTATGTGTATATAACTGAAGTGGAAATGGAGGCCCCATCATATTAATATTGCAGGGCTCATCCAATCCTTCTCTCATTTAATTCTACCTGCAAATCCTAACAGATTATTGACAGTTCCAAAAAGGATAGATAAACACTGTCTGCTGAGTTGCTCGCTACTGCAGCTGTCATCACATTGCACTAGAATGGCTCCTAAATTAAAGAGCTTATAAGAGGTTGGTTTTTTTTGTTTTTTTTGAAACATGGAACAGAGCTAAGAAACACTTAATCCTTCAGGTCATGTTGAATTATAACTCCCAGCAGTGACAGGCAGCACAACTGATGGTGAGGAATATTTGGAGATTTTGCACATAGATTCCCTATTCTTTATCTGTTTGACTGTGTCTATTGACAGAATCACATAAACAGATTCAACACCATTGTAGAGAATGAAATTCACTGTAATTAGCTTGGGTGGGGGCTATCCTGCCTAGAGTTATATAATGGGAAATAAATAGTACCTGGGAACAGGAAGTTGATTGTATGAGCCTGACTGGACAGCTGTTATTTGATTTGGGTCTAAAAGGTGCAAGAAGAATTGTCTGACTCTGAATGAAGGGCGGTGATGGAGATATTGTAATGCTCTATGTTCTGTATCTCAGATCAGTGTTGATTTCTGGCAACTACTTGGACAAGTCCCTGCAGCTTTCTTGGCTAGATTTCAGATGGGATTTACTATTGTCTGCTTCCCTAGGCTTGAGATAGAATGACTGGTTCAAGGTCATCCAAACTGGCTCTTTTCAATGTTCTGCATTTTCTAAAACTTGGGAATCACTGATTTGCATGATCTCTTGGCATTTCAGCATGTTTGTTATATTATCTTTCTAATCAAACTCAGATTAATTTTAATTAGGGTTTTATAGATGATTTACAATAAAGATCCATCACCGCTTATAGTTCAAGCATACTGCAATGCAGTTAACATGGAAGTTGAAGATTCCGGTTTCCTGCTTGAGTGAACCATAAAAAGATACTCACTGAGTTGAGATTTGTATCATTAAATTGGGTTTTTATATTAGGCAAAAACACAGTCTATGAGAGTTTTAAAAATCAATATAATTCTTAAGCTGTAAAAATGGATGGGGCTGTGGCTTCCTAGATCAATAAATAGCTAATTTTGTATGTGTGAATAAACTGTTCAGATATATTCTGTGGAATATAAAGGTTAATAAATATTGGAAGACCAGTTATAAAGGCCCAGAAGCACTAAAGTTAAAGAGAAAAGAGAGAGAAAGGCTGTGGGTTATCAATATTGTCACAAGATATTGGGATTCATTTAAATTCACCTATACCTGAAATATTCCTGAATTTCAGCAGATACATAAACCAGAATATCAAGGAATAGAATGTAGCAATTACTTCCAAAGGATTAGAGCTAGCTTTGATATGGCAATCACATACCTAGCTATATTCCACAGTTTGGAGCCAATATAACTGGCAATCTGTCACAATTGAACAACCATCTCTCAACAGAGGGGGAGGGATATGACATTATCCATCTCTAATCTACAACACAGTCCTTTCAACAGTTCCAAGAAGGCTCCACACACATTTGCACTGCTAAGGCGACCCTGATGACACAGATAAACTTCCAGGTGGCCTCAATGACTCGCTAAAAGAATGCAAATGACCAGCTGTCTGCAAGGAATATGAATCCTTCCATTCCCCACCATCCATAAAACAACATTGCTCTGATATCAGCAATGACTGTTCTCATCCTTCCTCTTCCTGTTTTCTGCCTTTTGATGTTTATACAGGGATTTTGAGTGACGTGATGGTAACACTCGCCTCTCACTTGAGCCTCTTAGGTAGCAGCAGATGTTTCTCTCCTGGGGTGCCAAGAAGAAATATCTGCTGCAAACTCCATGTTGACGTCCAGAAGGGCATCCATCCAGTAAATGCTCAGTTCCATCCAGATGCCCCAATTGTACCCTAAATTAAGAGATTGCAGGGTACTAAAAGGGGGGGGAGATGTTTGTACAAAGGTTTCTTAAATCTGATTCTGAACTTTTCTATATTCTGCCAACCAGAATTTCAGAAGATCAAAATACTAAAGAACTTTTTTAAAACTAGCCTGTACCTCTTTTTTTCATCCCTCTTCAAGCTAACAGACATATTTTATTGGGTGTGTACAGTACATATGTTAATGAACTATTATTCTGAAGGGACAATTTATTCACAGATTAATTTCTCTCTGTTCATCTCCAATTTCAAGACAAGGTTTCATGACAAGAATAGCTTATGTTACTAGAAAGCCCTGGAAAGCTTTATGGATTAGGATGCCATTAGCTTTAAGACATCTGATCCAGAAGCCTTGCATTTTAATTTGTTGAATACATTTTGACATGGGATATGTTTTAATAAGTGCAACCTAGAGTTTCTAGCATGAAAATTAATAGCATTCATGTATAAATAAGGGAGGGGGAAGCATTAATAGGAGTCAGCTGCAAGGTGGGCAATTGGCTTTTGCTGACCCTTGCCTGATTCATTGCTGCCTTAGATACCACATGGTTCATACATCGCACAAACTCAAGGTTTGCTTAACCAAAGTCTAATAAATAAACCCAAATTGGCTGTGTTCACCTATTGCACTAAGCCATAAATTATGGTTTGTAAAGCATAGTAGCTCAGTTCTCATAACCCAAACCATATTCCATTGTCTTCTTGCATCCGTCAACAGTGCATTGTATAACTTTATCATCTTGGCCATTCTATTAGGGCAGATTTCATTATCCTTTATTTGGGTCAACCTTTCCCAATATGGGTCTATCCAAATGTTTTGTTTAATAGTGTAGACCAGGGGGGTCAAACTTAAGGCCTGCGGGCCGGATCTGGCGTGCAGGGTGCTTAAATCTGGCCCACAGGGCTGGTCTGGAAATAGTAAAGAACTGGTGCTCTGACACGAGGCCCCCCCACATCCTGTTTTGGCCAGCAGAGTGCTGCAGAAGGCCAGCCAGGCCAAAAATAGGGTGCAGGAGAGGTGCTTGAGACCCCCATGCCCCATTTTGGTTGGCAAGGTGCTGCAAGAGGCCACCCAGGCCGAAAATGGGATGCAGGGGAGCCATGTGAGGTGCCCCTGTGCCCTGTTTTGGTTGGCAGGGTGGTGTAGGAGACTGTCCAGGCCAAAAATGGGGAGCAGAGGCCATTTTGGCTGGCAGGGTGCTGCAGAAGGTTTCCATCCCATCTGTCCCCCCCCCCCCAAGCTGGCCCACGGAGTAGAATTGCAATGCTGATCTTGCCCTTGAAGAAATCCAGTTTCACACCCCTGATGTAGACCTGTACAGAAATTGATAAGAAATTACGGGATGATAGGCTGAGATTTCTGGAGGGAAACTGACAAAAAAAGGTGCTGCTTAAGGTGGACATCCACTACTGACTTCAATTTATCTTCTTTTGATCTTAGGTTATTCCTTGCCATTACACAGACTAAGAGACTTGTCACTTAGAACTTGACACTTTATCATGAAAATCATATCACTAAAAGGGTATTTTTCACCGTTATGTTCAGATTGAATTTAGTACAGCAAAGTACTAAGGTTCTCTTTTTTAATGGCTTGAGAATACCATTTGTGAAATGCCACTTTCAAAATCTTGGCCTCTTCACCCCAAAATGGTTTCCTTAGAGAATCTTGGCATTGAAAACAAGGCCTGTCTAGAATTGGGGGAAAAAGTGTTAGTGTCTAGATAAATTGGTCTATTATATTTGTCATCTTCAGAGCCTTCCTCCAATGGAACTTGCCAACTGAAATTATGCCCCAGGATCTATCATTTTATGGATTGCTAATTTGTTGACAGGCAGCAGGAATAAAAGACTTCTTTGTGTTGGGCAAAATGCTTTTTAACACATATAAATGATCCTAACCAAAAAGTTAACACGTGGCCAAAGTAGCAGATTACATAAAACTGTTGGCTTTTGAAAAACCAAGTCAAGGGGCTCCAAAAAGATCTCTGTAAACTGGGTTAGTATTTAAAAAAAATGCAAATGAGATTGTTTAAAGTGATGGATGATGAGGTAATCAAAGCTGATGGGGGTCTGTGCTGTCTAGAATTAATCAGAAAAAGTATCTTAAGAGTCATAGGGGATCCCTCAGTGAAGATGTTGACTTAGTACGCAAAAGTTGTAAGTCAAACAAATTCTATACTAAGTTGTATAACTATGGAAGAATAATGAAATCTCCACAGTGGAGGAATGGATTGCAAAAATGTCAGCATTTGCAGAAATGGCAAAACTGATCTATTTGGTCAGAGAAAAAAAGAAGCAAAACTTTTCTGAAACACTAGAAACTTTATAGGGTCTTTTGCTGAAAGAAGAAAAAAATGATTTATACATTTGAAGAGTAAGATGTGGATTAAATAAAGCACTAAAGGGACTTGTGCTATATCTAAGAGGAAGGAGGAATAATAATAAGTTTGTAATTATCTGTTGGAAAGGTTGGAAGTCATTCATATATTGAACTTTAATTTTTTCTTTTTTGTTTCTTGTATTTCCTTATTTTTTCTTTCCTTTTTCTTTCTATTTCTTTTGACATGTCTTATTTTGTGAAAAATATTCTGTGTGTGTGTGTGTGTGTGTGTGTGTGTGTGTGTGTGTGTATGCATGTGTATGTATATATAACCAATTCTATATTAAGAATTATTAGAAATCTTTGAAAAAGGAAGAAAGGAAGATCTGGGGGAGAAAGCATAATGGAAAAACTAAAATGATCAGAGAGTTCAAATACCTTTAATATGAGAAGATAGAAATGTTTGAAATTCTTTAACTTGGATAAAAGGTGAGTAGATTAAAACATTAAGGTATACAAAATCATGCCTAAATTGCACAAAGTGAGCAGGAAGTTTCTTTCTTTTCTCTCAGAAATTTAAAATCATGGAATATTAAATCAATGTATTGGAAGATCTACAACACAGAAAAGAAAATACTTCTTGATACAGGAGATAACATGTAGAAGTTATTACCACAGGACATGGTGATGGCCATTAACTTACGTAGCTTTAAAAGGTGATGGGAGAAATTTGTGGCGGTCATGACTTCTCAAAAGCCTTGAAGACTTTATGTGACCTCCTAAACTCTAATTGCAGAGAAAAAAACCAGCTGGGGATGCATAGTTCCAATTGATGCCTGTGAGCATTGGGACATCTGGTTGATTGCTATGAGAAGCAAAATAAAGACTTTGGATTAAAAAAAGACTTTGGCTTGATCCTGCAAAGCTACTGTTATTCTTAGTTGGAGGAGTGATGGAGTTTGTGGTATAAATGGATATAGCAAATACATGGGTTTGTTAAGAAAAGGAAAATTCTGGGAAAAGGCCAACTGCTCTTTCTTAGGAATGCTACTCTTTAGCCTGGATTCTTGTCCATTTAAATTGGAAGTGCATATACTGTCAATCTCAAAAGTAAAAAACACAGCAAAGTAGATCAAGAGGAAGGTAGGCAGCTTATTCTTGGGGGTTGAGATGCTGCTATCCCATAGTTTGTCACGTCTTTGTAGAAGTCAGTCTCTGTAACAGTTGGATAAGGTCAGGTCAGGAATCAAATAAATCTCTCTGGACGATTTCATGTTTACAATCCTCTAAATAGATCTGATGCTACCGTCACATGGAGAGATATCAGCTTCGCAGTCTTAAAATAAAGAGTAAACAGGCTAAGCTCTTCCCTAGCATTTGAACAAATGTTTTTACTGCTTTTGAAAATCTCAAGGCTTGAACAGGGTAGCTTGAAGCCCTCCCTTTTCTCCGAAGTGATTCTGTCTATGCCAAAGGTTGCCAAAAGACTTGGGTTCAGCTTTCTTGAACTTCATATGGACATTTAGAGTTGTCACACAAATAAGTGATAATGCACATATGCCTGATTTTTAAAGATAAGGATCAAATGTATGTATTCTTTTGCTAGCTAGTTATTTTCTGCCCTACTACATCTAGATCCAAGGCTGGTATTAGGGCATAATTAAATACCACAGTATGCTGCAATCAAAATTTAAATCGATAATTGCACCATGGGTTTTTTTTGCTTTGTCTCAAAAACAAGCTCTGGCAAGCAGGGGAAAGATGAAATTCTAGTAATACATACTAAGTAAGGCATATTTCATATGAGCATTTTATTAGTTAATTTTATTTTTTCAGCACATGGTTGCTGTCCTTTAAATGAAAGCTATTTAACAAACCACCCCCTCAGTGGGGGAAACATTGTTGCACACACGCGCGCACACACACAGAATTAACGAGTGAACAATTTTGGAAACTATTTCCTGAAATTAAATACATAACTTTTAAATTGACTGAAATTGTTCCACGTTGAAAGAAGTGGGGAGAGGAGAGGAGGATTTCTTCATACCACAGAAGCAATTCCCATTTAAGTCATAGAAAAAGTCATTTCGAATATTTGTATCTATTTCCTTTTTGGTAAATACTGGTACACTATTCTAGCAGAGGGGATTAAAATAGAAAAAGATTGGCATTATGCACATGCCTGAAACGTAATAAGAGGTTTAAACTGCAACTTAAATTATTTCTACACAAAGCTTAATGGGAGAAACTGTATGAATTCTGATGATGATTAATGTGTTTATTTCATAAACCACAACAATGATGCCTGTCCTGGATGCATATGACTTCACTGTGTGTGGAATGCATGCAGTTTTCTTTAAGGAGAGGAATCTCTCTCTATAAAAAGGTTTCCCTTGTCTTAAGCAGTTTTGAAAATGGGATGCAAAACAAACAATAAGCATGTTTTTCACATACTAAATTATTTTTCTGAAAGTATCGGCATTTTCATTTAGAATTCTTAACATATATTGCCTCTTCCCCATTTTTTATGTTAGAAGTCCAGTAGGACGTTCCTCTCTTGTCAGTAATGTGTCTGGTGGAGTAGAGATAGTTCTCAACTTACAACCATTCATTTAGACATCATTCAAAGTTACAACGGCACAGGAAAAAGTAAATTACAATCAGTCCTCACACTTATGACCATGGCAGCATCCCCAGAGTCACATAATCAAAATGTGGATGCTTGCAACCACCATGTATTTATGACAGTTGTGGCAATCTGGGGTTGATTGGCATTTGTGACCAGTCATATAAGTAGTCAGTCAGGTAGTTAGATTATTTAATGACCTCATAATTTACTTAATAACTGCAGTGTTTTGTTTAATAGCCATGGCAAAAATGGTAACAAAATTGGGTGTGACCTACTTAACAACTGTCTTGCTTAGTAACAGAAATTCTGTTCCCAATTGTATTCGTAAGTCGAAGACTACCTCTAGTTTCTTTTACCACTGCAAGATAGCAACCTTCCACTCCCTGTCAGTTTGGTTAGTGGTTGGCCATCTTGAGTTGCTGTATTTGCTTGCCACGTTATACAACTACTACCCACTTAGCTTTGAAAGTCTTCCAAAGGCAACAGCAGTAATTGAATTCCAGAGCAAAAGATGAGAAATAAACACTTGTTATTTATAATTTCTTATTTGGAAGACAAATTGCTATAATATCTGATCCTGTAAATTGCAAAGAGGTTTTCACTGTTGTGCACCTTTTTATTTAAGAGAAAACCATTATAAATATTAAAATAAAAATAAAATCTAACAAGGATGACTTTAAAAATGTAGAGTTGGAAAACTTGCCAGATTCACTATGGCAGAGGAGAAATCCAATTAATAGCAATGACTAACCATTCTACAAATGTATTTTATGTTGCAGCCAAAAGACTTTAGCCACACATTATTTTGTTCTAGGAAAAGACTTCCTTACAGGAACACATGAGAACACAAGGACACATTAAAATAAGCTGTATGAACTCAAGCCCTACATTAACGCCAACAGGGTAACAAAAAGATTGAGATGGCTACAGAAGACTGGTTGTAACTGGTTGTAAGTTACTTTATTCAGTGCCATTCAGTAGTGGGATTCAAAAAAATTTACTACCGGTTCTGTGGCTGTGGCTTGGTAGGCGTGGTGTGGCATGGCTTGGAGGGCGTGGCAGGGGAAGGATACTGTAAAATCTCCATTGCCACCCCACTCCTGGGGGAAAGTTACCACCGGTTCTCCGAACTACTCAAAATTTCTGCTACCGTTCTCCAGAACTGGTCAGAACCTGCTGAATACCACCTCTGGTGCCATTGAATCTTTAAATGTCTGTTAAGTGAATGGTCATAAATTGAGGACTACCTATATTGTACTATAATTCAGCAAAATACTAGTGACCATATCAACTTTGTCCTTTACGCTGTCATTTCCAGTTTTTCTGAAAATACATAAGGGTACACATCAGTGAAAAGCTTATTTCCTGATAATAAGCATATATAGTAAAAATAATTACAGTTCTTCAAAAACCCTACCTCCGGGACTTTACACAAGGCAGTCTAACAACTCAAATCTACATGAGGCCTTCTGATCATTCACTGTTAAATCTAGCATATGAATCTTAATCAGCATCTGGATTGAAGGGAGAAGGAAAGGAAAGCAGTTTCAAACAGCATCCATAGAGGGCTCCCTGTGCCATCTGAACACTTGGCTTCTCAACTGAAGGAAATTACATGCAAGGACACTAAGATTCTTAGAACAATTGATTGCTCCATTTCCCCATTTTTTCCCCATTCCACTTGGGGGGCGTTGTGTGAAATCAAAATGTGGAACTTTGTGGCAATGCTAAATAAAAAAAACCTTGAAGTTGATACACAACTTCTTCTCTGAATGACCACTCTGTTTATTAACAGATACGCAGTTAAGAGAAAATAAAAAATAAAATTCCATCTCCGTAGCCAAGGATGGCAACAAAGTACTGACCTGTTCTCTGTATCATTTGAATGGCAATCAGTCACCTTTTGCAACCTTTGACAGGTTGTATGAATGCTGTGACAGGAAAGACAAATGCTCAGAGCAGTGGGTAAGTTACACCATACTCAATCCAGTAACATAATTCACACAGGAGCCAGGCTTCTAAATGTGTATTTGCAGTACCAACCCAATGGTTTCCTAAAATGCTGCACTCAGGCACTCACTAGGACTACATGATGCACTACACAAGACCATACAGTAGTGCTTCTTTCTGTACAACGTAAAAAACAGTGACCGAACATTTACATCCACAAGCATGGATAACGTTAGTGTGATTCATTCCCAGCGTAAAGGTAATCAAATAAATAATATAAAAAGTCTACAGTACATGGAAATTATACTGCATTTTAGAAAACTACCCCACAGATTCACATTTTAAAACATATTTACTAGGTTAAGACACATTAAAATGAAACATGTCCCCATTAAAGATGTCACGAAATGGGATTTAGTTTTATTGCATGACGTTGCATAAGAAAGTATATTATTGAAAACCGTAAGGCATCATGCAATTATTCATAAAGCTTATTCATTACTATCCTTTGAGGAGTCATTATTCACTTTACATTTATAAAATTGGTTCTGAAAAAAATACTTAAAAATTTAACATGATGAGCATTAAATAGGACCAACAAGTCTGTAGGGTTGAGCTGTTAAAAAGTGCATTCAAAAAACATACTGTGTTGGAAAGCTAAAAACAAAAAAGGGTGAGAACTGCAGACAACATATAAGTTAAGTTAATCCAAAAAGGTGGTGGTCTGATAGGCCTAGAGACTAATGTTACAAGATCCAAATTGACAAACTTGCTTAAAATCTGTTTTCAGTCTTTACGCTTAAAATTTAACACAATTGATACAATAAAAAAAATACGCTTTTGTAACCAAAATCTATTAAGTTCAAGTTATGTACACTGATCGATCAGAACATGAACAGGTTTGGATAGTGTGTAGTAACGTGAATTTGGCATTAATCAATGTATTGTGCCATCCAGCGAAATCCTTCCCCATAACCTTGTCTCTTTAACACACTGCACATGAAAACTTCTAAGGGCCGAGTGTTCAATTCCTTCACTGAGACATTTCCCTGAAAATAAAAAAAGAGGGTGCAGATTCAGTCAAGAATTCTTGATGGAGATTTCTTTACAGGAAGACAATGCCCGACAGTACTATTTGATAGTGTGACCACCTTTAACTCTTGTAGCTCTTTTTATTGATTGTCCAACCACACTTGGCCCCTCAAGAATATTCTATGTATTCTATTCCTGGATAGAAATAGTTTGGCTTTACTTTCTAGGTAGGCAATATGTAGTTTTTGCAAGGGAGAAAAGAAGAAACTTACTTTTATTGTAAATAACTCAATTAGATAATGAATTAGAAAAAAAATCCAACAAACTTGTTACAACTGGATTCCTGAAATATTATTAAACTCTGCAGAAATATGGAATTGTTACAGATTTTTGGACAAGCTAGAAGTAAAGCAGAGCTCAGAAATACATGAGGAAAAAATATGGCTAACACGCTGAATCCCAGAGTTAAGTGTTATGGAGAAAGGCACATACCTTTCCTGTTGTCTGGCCATACAAACCAAACATTTCTCGTAACTTCTCTTCACTGATGGCTTCTGGTCTGTCAATCTTGTTGCCAAGAATTAGGATAGGCACGTTAGCAATAGTTTCATCTGTCATTAATGCCTAAGAGGAAAGGAAGAAATGTACAATATTTTAGGTTCCATACAATCAGTACAAAATAGAAGGACATCAAACACAAGGAGAAACTTCTGAAGTGTAGGTACTTGAAAGTATCTATATTGACTGACTTCCAGATCTCTTGAACATTAAAATAAGAAGGAAGAGTCAGATATCCTGTATACAAAACAGCTTTCTTCCATATGATTCTACTTCATAATATTAAATAAGGATTGAATATGATATATAATAAAGGCTCATCAATGGATTCCTATCTTTATCAAGTAAGCTAAGATTGAAGCTGATTCATCAAAAATTGTATTCGGGGTATATTGGACTTCTCCCAAAAATGTATTTGAAAGGATGGACAATATTGGACATCAGATTTTCTAAGATGAGGGTGTTGAAAGTTCACTGACCCATATGATATGATTATGTGATCATTTAATATCAGTTTTCACTCCATTCAGATTATAACATAACTTGTATATGATAACAAGTGGTAGCTATATTAAAATTATGAGAGGGTAACTAGTTAGCAATCACAATTAAAATTTGGAGATTGAGATGAACTGTTGCTAATATTTTTTTCCCCAGAAATATTCAATTCATTTTAATGAAAGTTCTTTTAAGTCTATTTATTTATGTTATGCAACATATAATGCTCTTCAATATTTTCCTATAATGGCTTGCAAAGAGATGAAAAATTGAACTTGCACTGCATATTACTTTGCAGTAATGCTATGATATAAGAAACATGGTGAAGGTTCCTCTAGAATAGGGGTCCCCAACCCTTGGTCCATGAACCGGCACCAGTCCACGGCATGCCAGCAAGTGGGCTGCGCAAAGAGCAAAGCCCCATCCGCAAGATGCAGGCAGCACCCAAAACCATGCCCACTCTGGTCCACAGAAAATCTTTTCTCCACAGAATTGGTCCCTGGTGCCCAAAATATTGGGGGGCACTGCTCTAGAACATAGATATAGAATATACATTATGGGCCTTGAACATCTTCTATTGATCGAATACATTCTTTAATAGGGAGAAGCATCCTACCTAAGGACACAATTCTGATTGGACAAATTGTAGGCCTGCTGGCTTGTGACTTTTGATAGTTCTGACTTTACTAACCCAGATTTAAGGAAAAGTAAAGGATAATTGTAACTGGTCTTTCCCGCAATGACACAACAGATCCACACAAATGTTGTTTCATAAAAGTTTTGTTGCTTCTCCCCCCCCCCAAGTCATTGCAATGTTGGTCTTTTCATCTGGATTTTAGCAAGTGCCAAATATATATACTGTAAACTCACATCAAGTTCTTGCTTAGCTTCAGCCAATCTTTCATGATCTGCACAGTCCACTAGAAAGACAATGCCGTTGATGGCAGGCAGATAGTTTTTCCAAACCCTGCGAGCTAATAAAAGAGGATTATAAAGAGACTGCAACAGGAAATTGCCTGCGATTCTTGTTACTCTATTCATAGATGCTACAGGTTGGTCCTTGACCTATGACCATAATTGGGACTTAGAATTTTCATTGCTAAGCAAGTTGGTTGTTAAACAAGTCAGGCCAGATTTTACAACCTTTTCTCCCACATTTGTTAAGCAAATCACTATTTGTTAAATGCCTCATGCAGCTGTTAAGTGAAACTGACTTCTTCCATTGACTTTACTTGTTGGAAACCAGTTGGGAAGGTTACAATTGGCGATCACATGATCCTGGGACCGAAGCCATTGTAAATACATGCCAGTTGTCAAGCGCTCGAATGTTGATCATGCGACCATAGGGATGCAGTGATGGTCATAAGTGCAAGGATCCATTGTATGTCATTTTCAATGTCGTAACTTTGAAGAGTCAGTAAACAAATGTAAGTCGAGCACTACTGTCAGTAGCCTTTCATTCAGTTGGATAAACTTTTTAAAAGGACATTTGGATCTATGCAGGGCTTTTCTTCGGCGCCGAAAGGTGCCGGAACACGCCCCCCGTCGCGCGCTAAAAAAACCCGGAAGTGATAGCGCGCGATTGGTCGAGACGCGTCACGTGACGCGGACTCGGAAAAGGTGCCGGAACGCAGTACCGCTGAGTTCCGGCCGAAAAAAAGCCCTGGATCTAGGTCAGGGGTGTCCAACCATGGCAACTTTAAGACTTGTGCACTTCAGCTCCAGAAATTCCTCAGCCAGCCATTCTAGGAGCTGAATCCACAAGTCTTAAAGTTGTTAAGGTTGGATACCCCTAATCTTGACTTTGGGCTCTACTCAGCAACTTTCCAGATGTGCTTAATGGATCTGGGAACTTCAGGTCTCCTATGGCTTTGATTTTGCCCCATTCACTATGATTAAACACTGCCTAAAAAAACTGTGGCATTTTTATGAACGAGCTCCTGAGCCTCTACACATTAGTAGAACTAATCAAGTCAGAGGAATCTGTTATAATCATAGACCAACATAAGAGAAGGGGCCACATTCATGAAGAAGAACCTAAAAATGTGATGGGTTTACCACAATCTTACACAATGTACTGGTAAATTCTCTGTGAGTGTGTGACGTATAGAAGATACAAAAGATATTTCAAAAATGAGAATGTCAAAGAAGAGATGGTAGCATTAGAAGGTATAGGGGAATTAAGCAGTAATATATCAAAACCAGTCAGGAAGCAATAACTTATTTATTTGTTTACGGTATATGTCACTATTATTATTTTTCTTCGTAAACAGATTAAGGGGGTGAGCAGTACTAAAGCTCCTTCTTCCTCCTATTTTCCCCACAACAGCCCTGCAAGATGGCATGGGTAAAGATAGAATGACTGGCCCAAAGTCACTCTGATGGTTTTCTTGGCTAAGATGGGCCTTAAACTCGTGGTTTCCTGGTTTCTAGCCTGGTGCCTTCACCACTACACTAAACTGGCTTTCTTATGGAACCCACATTGTGGAAGCTGTTGGGTGGGTGGGGGAAATACACCAGCATTATCCAGTATTTATGTACAGTTGCAAGAAAAAGTATGTGAACCCCTTGGGATTATGTGGAGTTTTGCATGAATTGGTCATAAAATGTGCTCT
>JAOYMU010000098.1:74836206-74849335 GCA_025802295.1 Psammodynastes pulverulentus
CCTTCCCAGCATGCACGCGATGCCTCAGGCGAGGCTGCCCCCCCGACTGCCGTCAGATGGGGGGGCTTCCAGCAAGCCGCCCTTAACGGCAGAGACCCCCTCCAAGGATCTCTGTGCCTCCGAAGAAGCCCATCCACGATGCAAAGGACAGAGGAAACAAAGTTCCCTCCGAGCTTCTCGAGGGCGGAAGTGACGTCCTCCAAATATATTTTATTCTAACCTCCCTGTTAAATATTATAATCTGGAAGCATCAACTTTAAAATAAGCCTTCTCTAGGATATTTCTGTATCTGTCTCCTGGGAATAAAACACTACAAATGATCTGACTAATAACTATAGTTTGAGATTCCTCATTCTGCAAAATAACCAGGAAACACTTCAAGAGTGCATCAAAACCTAATTGTCTCTCCTTAGTTTTAAGTGGGAGATCTGTCATATAAAGTTCAATAAGCAAACATATAATGGATATTAGAAATTGTACTGTCTGCTTTGGGTGCAATAAGTTTATGGCATGATCCTATATCTTCTCAGGAACTCCTCACTGACTTTAATAGGATTTATTTCCATGCAAACATGCAAAAGATTATGATGTAAAATGTGAAGTTGGACTATCACAATTTATTGAAGGTATCTGATAAAATTAAGGAATACAATTATCACATGAATTCTTGGTTACACAACACCATGTGTAAGGGCTATCACTTACACGTCTGAAAAGCAAAGGTCAAGAACAAGCAAACACAGCAGTACATACACGTCATCTGATTTATTTATTGCTTGAACAAAATACCATCCAGAAAAAGCTTACAGGAGGCTTAGGAAATCTATCTTCTCAAGTAACATACAAATCAGTGCAGAGAGCATGAAGCAAAATAACTACTCAGGTTTCAGAAGTGAAAACAACTTCTTAAAACCTAGTCATATTCCATTAAAGAGAACTTTTTAGGTTAAGCCCCAAAGTCGTCATCTTTCTTTGAAACTATATTGGAAAAACCATGCTAATGTAAAGATATTGTAGAACAGGGACGGGCAAAATGGCATGTGGTTCTTCTGATTCCTTTTCTAGTCCCTCTCCCCAAATCATCCGCCTGAAGTCTAGCAGAAAAGAAACTTAATGAAAAAAGATTTCCCATTTATTTTCAGTGGGGAATGAAATAAAACAGATATATTATGGTATAAGAAGTCATAGCCCCCCCCCCCTTTACCAACCTCTATAAAATCTGATTTAATTCCATTCTCCAATGAAAGAAAGGGGGGTGTTGACAGTTCCAGTGTTCTGGAGTTGTTATTTGTCACCGCAGTATCTGTTTTGGCTTTCACTGGAAACTGTAAGAAGAGTGATGGATGGTAGTGTTGACGACGATCATTCAATTACAAAAGATTGTCCATCCCAGTTGTGGCAAGTGAAATGAATTTTTACCAATTCTAAGAACAAATGTGTTCAATGGGAGAAATATACATTAAGAAGTTTGAAATGTTGTAAATATACAAAGACCCTTTAGGGCCCTTTAGGTTTAAACATTCATCTGGGAGCTGCTGTGGCAAGAACTACACTCAGCAAGTAACTCGGTGGAGAGAACAGCAAAACTAAGTTCCTACCCTGCTGTAGCCACTCCAGCACCCAGGCTCCCCTCCCCTTGCTTAGCACTGAAAACTGTTAAAGGAAAGAGAAAACTCACTACCTCTTTTCTGTTAACCCAAAACAGGCTAGTAATTTTTCTAATCTTATTTACAAAAGTGGATTAAAATGCAAGTGTTGTTTTTTAATTAGTGACTACTTACATACAAGCAAGATGAAAGGAGTCTATCTTTAAAAACTACTTGGATTGATAAAGCTTAACTGAAAAGAATGGGAGAAAAATACAACAGTGCAAAACAAAAAACGAAAAAAAACCCATCATCACCCCAGGTGTACCAACATATGCCGTGAATATAAATGAACTACAATAAAAATTGAAAACTTTTTTTTATTATCCAAGCATGTCTGGATTAATGAAGGTGCACGGTCAAACTTAAGTTTCTCCTGAGCCGTGGAAGCTCCCTGAATTACTTTAAAATAATCACTGTCTCTTATTCTAAATTATCTCATAGGATTGTGGTTGTAGGGATGGGGGAAACCTGGCAAACTGTTTTGGATGCCATCTTGAACTCCTGGAGAAAATCAGGATATAAATGTAGCAAATAACTAAAATTAATAAATTAGGTTTCATTCTGCATCTTTCACATGTACTTCAGTCATTATAAAGCTAGAGTGAAGAAGGCACGAAGCATTTGATATATGTCAGCAGCAGGATGCAATATCTGGTTCGTACAATATATTAAAGAAATGGTGAACCCCCGTCTGTCCCATCCTTGGATTGTTGGAATTGATGTGCAGACGTATTAATATTCATTACAAAGGAAAGATAACATTACTATTTTATCATTTGCTACGTTTTATGAGGCTAATTTTTATGCTTCTCGATCTGATTAAGAATTCCAGAGAACTCCAAAATGTATTTAATAGTGAAAAAAGACTCAATAAAATATAGGTACGTTTATTGACATACTAGCTGTTTGTGCTAAGTGATAATATTGTTTGGTTAGTTTTGATTTAGTGTATTCTGTGTTCCCAACCCTTGCTGCTTCTTTAAAAAACTTTTTTTTAAAACAAACCATGGCTTGGTGACTTAGTAAGCTACCAGAAAAGTTAATATACAACTTGACTGCACTTTAGTCATTGACCCTGGAAATTCTGTCATTTCAGGCCACCAATCACCTAGAAACAACTTGGCAAATGAAAGTTTAAAGTCTACTATGTGACTGTAAAAATCATATCAACTTTAGTCAATTTAGACTTAATCTCAATGCTTCCAAGAATTGCCCGTGTTTTATTATAAGAAAACTAGGTATTTTTTCAGTAAATTCTGCTTACAAGTAAAGCAGAAAAAGATTTCTTCACTTGTTAGCAAAAGAATATCTGATTCTGATTGCTGATTTCTCCTGAGAAAATGTACCACTACAAAATTCATACATATTTCAACTTGTTATAAAAAAATTTCTACCTTCACAAATGAATATTCAAATAGTAACTCTTTTAATTGTAAATTCTTACATCTCTGATTTTACAATATAATATAACTCGAACACAACCAGCAATATGCCATGCAAGTTACCAGATAGGCTGTATTAAACTCCCGTTGAATAGAATTTCCAAGTTTTTACTTCAAAAGAGTTAAAGAAAATAACATACAAGTAGCAAGGTGTTACAGTATATGGATAGATTATTCACATGTTTACTAAACTCTGATTTTTAAACTACTTGTTTGAAATAACCAAACAAGCTAAATCAATGACTGGGTTCACATAACATACTTAGCCAGAACTGGAGTCACCTTGAAGGTGAGATGGATGGCATAGAAATTCAATAAATAATAAATAAATTAAGCAGTCCCATGGTTCATTCTTAATTAGATTTCATGACTAATATTATGTAATGTTTATGCATTTCATAAACTTGTGTCTGACTTAACAGAAGTATATAATACAAAATACTAAAAATGGTGCTATCGCAATCAGATCTGATCTTAACAATGCTCTGGTAAAGGTTTTCAGAATATTTTCTATACAGTATATACTTTTCCTAACAGATAGCATATCCCAAAGTATAGAAGGTATAGAAATATAACAGTAGTAATAAAAGGTTCAAATTTTGTATGGTAAAGTAAGAAAGACTACTATAGTACCACTCACGTTGAATGAAATTTTACAACCAACAGAGGCAAATAAAATGAATTACTGAGTAGGATCTTGAAAATAAATGAAGGGCAAATGTAGTTCAGCAAAAAGCAACAGCTAAAATACAATTTCAATTAAAACATTCATAAAATTCCTTGAATATTTCATGCCTCTGTGCATCAATCAAACTAAATATATGAGAATCTGCACAACAAACTTTTTGAAGGCTTTATAATTAAAATTTATTGCTACATGAAGATATTTCAATAATGAAAAATCCTAGAAAATATAGGATCTATATTTCAGAGATCTATTCTAGGGGAAAAGGTACAGCATGCAGCATTATGCCAATTAATGGTGTATGGAGCTAATGAGGTCAGTAATTTAAGTTTAATTTACAAATTTAAGGTTTCAAGACTTGAATACAAATTTAGTCCATTTAAATTCAGGATGAAAATATAGTGGAAGCAGTTTTATGATCTCATATACGTATCTGTATCATCTTTTACTATTTGCAAATTAGTATTGCTTCTTAATATTATAACAACTCATAGATTTCTATCAGCTAAAGGTTTCAGATCTTACAGATATCTTTCTTCAGCAATTTACAATCTACTTTGATTAATTTCACTGAAAAACCATTCAGTGAATTGATTATATTTCATCTTGAATGTATTGCTTTTTTAAAAAATATGGGTTGATATATAATCTGTTCTGAGAATTTTGGGTGGGGTAGGGTGACGGGGGTTACAAAATTCTTAATTTGAAGTTCTGGTTTATTTATATTTATTTTATTTACTACATATTTGCCGCCCATCTCCTCCACAAGGTGACTCTGGGTGGCTTACAAGCTATAAAACAAGTAAAAAATACTGTAATTAAAATAACAAATCATTAACGTTACACAGATTAAAATATTATTAAAAGCTGTACTAAAACTGAAACTAAGAGAGCTAAGAGAGGACGGGACAGGGGTGTGATCTTACTGAATCAGCAACCTCCAGTGATAAACTAACATCCCCCTCAGGGCCATAGGCCAATCAACAAAGCCAGGTTTTAATAACCTTCCGGAAGGCCAAAAGGAAAGGGAGTTCTCAATTCCAGTAGTAGAACGTTCTATAAGGATGGGGCACATGGTCCCTTCCACCCATTCACTACAAAACAGAGATTTTAAACAAACTAAAAAACATTCTATATAAGCTGAGGCTGTGCCAAACAAACAACCACAGTGATTAATTATGTATCAATTCTGTAGGCATATGGAAAGTTTTATAAGTCACAAACTTTGTTTTGTTTTAGGCACAGAACAAAGTTATTGGCTGTATCCATAGAAAACCTGCTGGAAGACAAGTTTCACACTGTCCAATAAAGAATGTGCATTTCATTTTAATCCATCCAAAATAATAGGTGGTGAGATCCCAATGAATTTAGTGTTATCCATTTGTTTTCCACAGTCATTTTGGATATTTGCCTGTGCTATCAATTTAAATGAAACAGAGCAGGAATTTTGGAGCACATGTTGTAATCTAAGCCCTGCTTGAATTCTTTAACAGTTTGAGCAATCAAAGGTCTAAGGACACCTTGGAAGCAATATTGCAATTGCTTGATTGCCTTGGTTAGTCATCTCAGGAAGATCATCTTTGCCCTGACCTTTAACACAGCTGCATACCTACTTCTAACCATTCATTTAAATTGCATTACTCCACTTCCAAAACTGAAACTTTTTTGGCATGGTTTGTTTGGTTCAACTTCATGCATCTACACTTCAGAACAATTTGTATCGTAACAGTTGAACAATTATGATTTCAACATTCTCATGGTTGATATCAGAAGCCTCCTGGGGGAAGAAGATGCAATTATTTTGTGAAGCAGTGAACTAAGGACACTAATAATAATTTAACACAGTAATAGCAATATTATTTTTATTTAAGTAAGGTTAATTTAAACTTTTGGAACTGACATACTTGAATTTAACCCGCGGGCAATCTTGTGCAGAAGATACAGTTGGTAACAATTTGCCACTCATACCTCATTAAATCTTTGATGTTTATGAGATCTACATGAAATTGGTGCCCAGTATATAATTTAACAAAAGTTTTACACAGCAATGCCTTCGGTAATCTAATCTATATCACTTACAAAATCTCTAAAACAGAATGTATACATTTAAAAAGATGCAAAGATGTCCAAATTCTGTATATCAGAGTCCACATAAGTATTATCGTATCAGAATAACCAAAGCAATGCTCTTTCAGGAGTAATATATGGTTTGAAAGTTTGATGCTGAGAAAAAGTAGACAGATACCTCCGCAACCTACACATAATAAATTAGAAGAATGATTTGGAAAGCTGTCCTATCTTGGATTTACAAAAGAGACAAGTTAAACTACTGAAGCTGTTCCTGAAAACAGACAAAGAGAAAATGATAAGAAATCAACTTGTGGGCACTATTCAAGGGTGTTAAAAATATGTTATTAAAATGTAAACAGAAGAACTATAAAGTGAAATTTAACTGGGTAAAGTACATTTGTTATGCTTTCTGGTAGCTCTTAATGGGATTTCTTATTGACTAGGACTGAACGATAAGGCAGGCTTTAAAGATCTATTTAAGATAATTTTTTTGCTTTATTTCTTAAAAAAAGTAATAAACTGGATTACAGATTGGATTTATTTGATTAAGATTAAATATATATATATGTTAATATTTCTGGTAGCTCTTAATGGACTTTTGTTAATTAGTACTGAATGATGGAGTTTTGATAATTTGATTATTGATATGGAATGATATAGGAAAAGATGAGATTTTAAAATTGAAATATTAGAGATGTTAATTACTGAAATGGTTTATATTTGTGTGGAGAGAGAGGAAATCAACTTTTATATATCTTTTTTCTTTTTTCTACCTTGTTGCATTTTCCTTTTTGGTTTTTATGTTTCTTATTTGTATTAATCTTTTATCTGTCTACTTATAAACTTTAATAAATTATATTAAAAAAGCAGATGCCTCTTGAGTTATGGATCTGGGGAAGGATACAAAAAATACTTTGGCCTGCAAAAAACCTCAATTAATTAAACCCAGATCAAATAAAGATGAATTACTCTCCTAAAATGTTGATCACCAAGCGAAACTCATATATTTTGAATATATATATGATGCAAGCGGATAATAGACTAGAAAAGACCATCTATGTCTGGCAAGGTTGACGAAGGAGAAGATAACAGATAAGGTGGATGGACAGCATTAAAGAGATTATAAGACTGCCTTTAGTGTGGCAATGGAATATCACTAATTTAGGCTGTAAGAATTTGTTACGCAGTATCAGGAATAAAACCCAGTGGTTTGAGACCTTGACAAAATGCAAAATATGCATGAAAACAATACTATTTCTGGTGTTTATTTCTGAAACAATGAAAAAACTATTACCCCCTTGTCTAAAAATCTGCAAGATGACAGATATTCAGCACCAAATATAATATGCACCAGCACCATACTATTAAATTAATAGATAGGTTTTTTTAAAATTAGCCTTCTGGCTTCCTCCTGTACTGAAAGGCTGTACGTATTTTTCATTTTTTATGCTACACATTGTAAGCTCACAATCCTTCTATTTTTTTCTCTGAAATTACTATTACTACTAGACTCATACTCAATCCACCAATATATCAACACTTATTCATTGCTGATATACCTACAAAGGAATGAGTCAACTAAATTTTGATTACAGAGAGATGAAATATGGTCCGAAGGAACGAATCTGTATTAGGCAATCTTGGATATCATACCCACTTCAAAATGAGTAATAGAAGCCTTGTTTCATGAAATGTCTATCCTAAGTCTAACAGCTGGTGTTGGAAAAACATTTTAGTCATAGGTGTTAACAATTCAATAGATTTTTTTTAAAAATATA
Organism: Psammodynastes pulverulentus; assembly: GCA_025802295.1. NCBI lineage: Eukaryota > Metazoa > Chordata > Lepidosauria > Squamata > Psammodynastidae > Psammodynastes > Psammodynastes pulverulentus. The sequence goes on from JAOYMU010000098.1 coordinate 74,843,831, forward strand.
AAATATTTTTGAGCTGAGCAGCCTACAGGCTTATTAGAAATAAGTATTATATAAAGGAAGACAAGTTTTCCCAAATAATAATCACACATTCCCTGAGAATGTAAAAGGAAAAGCTTTTAGAAGTACACAGTAATTGTAAGGGAGGCAGGATATGCTAGTCCTGAAATAGAAGATGTTTGACTGGGAGAACCTCTTCTTTCCATGAAGGCTCTCCCCATAAATGAACTCTGGAAAATCAGGATCCTCTGTGGTTGAAGAGGAATGTGATAAAGGTGGGGCTAACCTGTTGACTGTACAAGTTTAAACAGTCCAAAGCTTATTCACTTGGAAACAAAAGCCACCATATTCAATTATTCCTAGTACCTGAAGATTGCCTTGGTCTGTTGTGTTCTCAGCCCTGGACTGAGACCTCTATCAACTTGTTTGCAAAGAGAAGAACAACCAACTCAATACCTCAAAGATTCCTTCTCTACTTATCCCCATCCATAGTAAATAGGCTAAACACATACATTTCTAGCATAACAGCAGCATATGCATAGATGGACTCAATGCAGTTTCTTTTACTCTGTGAGAAATAGTTATGAGTTTGTATGTAAAAGAATGACTTATGTGGGTATGTGTGTATAAATGCAAATATATGTCAAATCGCATATTTTGGGGGGAGTGAGGGAGTTTCCAGAATTGTTTTGAGGGGGAATTGGCAATCTAGTTATCAAAGAAGGAAAACTGGGCTGTGAATACAAATGTAGGTGTGTTTACAGCTTTTTTCTACCTAATCCTTTTTTTTTTTGAGGGGAGTACAAGATTGTTTTACATTTGTTTTACATTTTCCTCTTTTTGTGTAACTGCAATTTGATGTGCTTTATTCCAGGTACCCAGTCTTAGAAATGTAATTCAATTATAATGTATACTTCAGATACCTGCTTTTTTTTACAGAAAAAGCCAAAATCATAACAAACTTCATTGTTGAAGTGCTTTCAATCATTACTTGATCAAAAGCAGTATTATTCCTAAATTAAGGAATTAAATTTAACTTGCTGATGGGGTCTAGGGAAAGCAAGTGTAAACGATTGTATACTTGCTCTTCTAAATAGTACTCCCAAACTGCTTGAACAATCCAGTTCCATTGTACTAGCCTTCCATTAAGCCAGGAAGCAATTATAGTTTTCAAACAACTTATGTTCCTCTCAAGGGTATCTGTTGTTTGCTTCATAGCAATGGAAGCTCCGGAGTATTAAGTTTATTACTTAATAATTATCAACCAGAAGAAATTGCTAACAGGCATTTTAAATTATGCTTTTAATGAGGATGTGAATATACATTTGCCAATTTGGATAGCTTGTCTTTCACTACCTTCCAAACTTCATATATGTGCCATGAAGGCTTTGAGCAAATCACTTTGAATTTCTGCCTCTAAATGAGCATTATCGCTGGCTACCTCAACTGGCTGCTTGTAAGATGAACTAGAGCAGGCAGAAACTGACAAGCATTTAGCACATAATCTGTACTATAATAGTGACTTGTAATGAGAGATGGATATGTGCCAGCACACAGGTCAAATCTCCAACCTAGTTTCACCTTTGATCTCTTTTTGTACTGACTCATTCTGGGATAACAGGGCGACTCACTTAATCTCTAGCTTCCTTCCAATAATAGGGTGCTCATTTGCTTAGGGAAGGTTATAAACAAAGCGAATAGGGCCACATCGATATCCCACTTATGTACGCGTACCCTCACACATATGTATACTTATAGCTCAAAATAAAGTAATGGTGGCAGGGAGAGTTACGGAATCAACGTGGGAAAATTCGGCTAATGTGAAATACGAGGAACGTGGCCGGGGCGGGGGAGCGAGGGGGCAACCAAATCTAAGAAAACAAGAGGCGCAAGTAAAGGCAGAGGCCAGAGGAAGCCTTGAAAGACGAGGAATGCGTGCAAGTCAAAGGGAGACTGAGGCGGAGGGAGGAGAGGATAATAGAGCAGAAAGCCAGATGAGAGGGATCGAGATCATGGGGATCAAGAAAAAGGGAGAAAATCCAGAACCCCCCACCCTCACTCCAGCCCGATGCCAACCGCTTCCTGCCAAGCCGAGACGAGCCACTCACCCTGTGTGCAGAGCCTGAGATTCGCACCCTTCATCCACAGCTACAGACACAGCAGCCTGGAGGCCTCCCCTCTCTCTGTTCTGCCTCTCCTCCGCTCCGCCCCTCCACAGCTCCTTCCTTCCTTCCGGCCCGTGTGGGCGAACCGGTCACCCGGCTCACGCTGGAGATCTGGCACGCGCGGCAGATCGGGATTTTCCCCTTCTCCTTCGTGGTGGATTCCCGTAGGTCAGCCTTCGGGGCTTGCCTTTCACGGCTGAAATGGAAAGGACTGGACGCACCAGTTAGTCTCGCAATCCAACCTGTCAGCAGAGTTTCAGGAAGCCCATCTGGAAATTCAGTCTATTTAAGGGGCGCTCACTGCCACGGCCCTTCGAAGGCATTAGATAAGTAGATCTTAGGAACGAAGTAGGAAGAGTTCTGCAGGTAATCTAGTAAAGCAGAGAAGATACTTCCAGACATAGCTGCCAATGAATTGTCTGTCTGTCTGTCTACCTTATTCTGCCTTTACCGGTCTGTAAGCAACAAAAATGAAATGGAGAAGAGGTGTATCACAACTGCTTAATAAATGTTTCATATGGAAGTGCCTAAATATCTATATGGGGAAGAGTAAATCGCTTGCAGCAAAAATATTGTGGGTACCTTAAAAGTGTATTATTATACCAGACATTGCAATTCCATCTCCTGTTTCTTTCCCCATAACAAGCACCCTTTGAGGTAGATTACACTATAAGACTTCTATAAGACTTCTATAGAAGAAGACTTAATCCAACCTTCTGCCCAGGGTAGAAACCTTCTGACTATTCCAGATAAATCTCTCTCCAAGCTTTATTTGAAAATCTGCAATCATGGAGCCTCTACAACTCAAAAAGGTTGGCTATCCCACCTCTTAATAACTCTCATAGTCAGGAAATTCTTCCTTATCTCAGGTTTGCATCTCTCTCTGCAAAGCTTGCATCTTGCCATCTCATAGAAGCATCTTATATAGAATCTTATGTCCCGATTTCATTGTCTTCTGAATAAGAGTCTGACATATAGAACATGAGTTCTCGGTAAAACAACTAAGATAATTGAAGTCAGCTCTGTCACCATTATAGATATGCTTAGCAGGCATGCTATTCAACCAGTTTTGAGGAAATTGAGCTAATATTAGGTCTAATACTTAATCCCAAACAGAAGTTTAAAAGAAGGAAATGTACTACACTGCAAATAAATTTTCCAAATGCTTTTAAAATAACAATTTTGGTGGGTTTAGAAAAGAGTGGCAGAGCAAGAACAATTTCATCTGGTGTGTATATCAGAATTTCTGTTGCAATGTTAAACATTCCTATGGAAGTTGTTTAGAGACAAAATAAAGGACACTGATCAATTTACAAATGTAAGATTACAGTAACAGGTAGTCCTCGATTTACAACCACAACTGAGCCCAAAATTTCTGTTGCTAAGTAAGATTTTTGTTAAGTGAGTTTTGCCCCATCTTACAACCTTTTTTGCCACAGTTGTTAAGTGAATCACTGCAATTATTAAATTGGTAACAGGGTTGTTAAGTGAATCTGGCTTCCACATTGACTTTGCTTGTCACACATGATCCCTTCATAAAAATGAATCAGTTGCCAAGCGGCCAAATTTTGAACATGTGACCATGGAGATGCTGCAACAATGTTAAATGTGAAAAACAGTTATAATTCACTTTTTCAGTGCTGTTGTAACTTCAAACAGTTACTAAAGGAAGTTGAAAACTACCTGTGTGGAGTATTAAAGTCTGATTTATGTAACATTGGAAATCACAAAATGTAATTTATTTATGCAGTACTAAATCTTGTCTTGATGTTCTGACCATGAAAAACCAATAAATGCATATTAAGATGATATGATTTACTAATTGGAATTTTCAATTTCTCTTTTCTTAGCATCAGCACATCACAGAAAGCTAGTTTATAAATGTATAATTTCATATTATTACAAAAATTACAGACTTAAAGGATTGAAAATGGGCCTTCCAGATCATTTAATTCAACTCTTTATTATGATTAACGTGATTAATTTCATAATATATTTGGTAGAGTTGTAATATTGTTATTTCAAATACATTTCAGTTGGTCCACATTCATGATTTTTTTCAGCTGGAAATTCTATATGACTAGTCCTATACTGACTAGTCCTCAAAGCCTATTACATAACACATTTATACGAGCAGATGTATCTTACTCAACAAACTTTACATTCATTTTAATTTGTAATACAGTATCAGGGGGTTTCAATTCAATGTATAGAATGTGAAGAATGTGTGTTTGTGTTTATAGTCATAATGTATACTGAAGAAGGTATTTAATTTCGTTATACGAGGTGCAACAACAATAAAGTAAACTAACTTATTTTAGGATTAAAATTAAAATATATATTGCTCAGGTATAGATGTATCTGAATCAACATATTGAAAAATATAAAAACACATAACAAATTATCCACTAATAGCAAAGGAAAATATTTATGTATTTGCAAAATCTTTGCAAAACAAAGAAACAAATAAATAAGGTTTTGCAAAGCTGCAAAAATAGCCTTCATTGGAAACAATTACTAGTGAAAACAAGTGTACTCTTACTACATAAAAGGCTGTATAGTAGTTACAATGTCTACATTTTATGGAGTATCAGTAGAATTAAAATAGGATGAAGTCTGTCCAGGATCTGTAACTAGTTCTGAAATGCTTGCATTTATCTGAAAAACAGATAATCCCCCCCCCCCAAAACCATTTAATTTTTAGATGGAAAAGTCTTTGATTAACTGAGGATACATTAAAAGATGTGTTAAACACCGAAAGGAGAAGTTTAGACCCACATTATTTAGTAATTAGCTAGTTGTTTCTTATATAGCAACTCCAAATCATGGAGCAAAAGAAAGCTGATAAATTTTCAGAAGTTGTAAAAATTGTTTGCAACTTGTTCTAGTTTTTTTACCTTGTAATTCTTCTTTCAAAATAATTTCTCTAAACAGTTCTCTAATTAGCTATGAAAAGAAACACAAGGGCAAAGGCTCAAAGTTTGTTTGGCGTTTTAAACATTGCACAAATGCTCTCATTTATGAAAATGTAGGTACATCTACTTAGCATCATCTTTCATTTGTAAGATTATAATTCTTTTTCTATGATTATTTCTTTCCATCGTAAATTTGTTGAAAAGGGAAATATACCTCTTCAATCACTTTAATTAATATGCTGAAATATTGACTTGTAACTAACACATTGCATTCAAACTTTGCTCCATTTGGTCTTTTTTAAAATGGTGTGGTTTGCATGCCTGTGTGTGTCTGTGTGTATCTCTTTCTCTTTCTCTCTCTCTCTCTCTCTCTCTCTCTCTCTCTCTCTCTCTCTCTCTCTCTCTGTGTGTGTGTGTGTGTGTGTGTG
>JAOYMU010000098.1:74849435-74862035 GCA_025802295.1 Psammodynastes pulverulentus
TCTCTCTCTCTCTCTCTCTCTCTCTCTCTCTCTGTGTGTGTGTGTGTGTGTGTGTGTGTGTAGAGAGAGAGAAAGAATGAATTAAGAGATCATGGATTAATACAACAATATATATTCCAATGCCTTGATTCTAATTAACTTTTAAACACCAGACTCATCAAGATCTAGAGTTCTTGGATGTATTTCTTACTTTTGGGTTGCCATAGTTGCTTATGTTATATAGCTATACTGTATATATGTACATATTCAAATATATCTGTTAAATTTAGTAGAGCTTACTGTCTTGTATGATTGAAATTGTAAGATAAAATTCTGAGCTTGAATTCTGCTGGCTGGGAGACTAAAGAATCATCCTATAACCACCTCTAGTGGAACTAAATTTTCATTGAAAATTAAAGTATTTCCCATTTAAATCAAAAGAATAGACATGGTCAACAAAAACAAACACACACACAAACACACATATACAAAACACTGTGGCCATATTAATGTCACCACAACAAAGCATAGGCTATGATGTAACACAGCATGCTTATTTTGCCTTTGAGTCAGTATTTGACTAAGTAGTTCCTATAGATTGATTTTTTTTAGCAAGGTTTTTTGGGGGGAAGTGGTTTACCATTGCCTCCTTCCAAGGGCAGAGTGACTGGCCTGAAGACATCCAGCTGGTGTTGTGCCTAAGGTAAGACTAGATCTCACTGTTTCCTCCTTTCTAGCCTGCTGCCTTGATCACTATACCAAGCTGACTCATTATTCCACACCATGCAGTGATACAATAAAGACCATAACTAGGCTGATAGGCAGTTATATACCTCTCACCTTGTATCATGCATCTTCCAAAGGGATAGAATCCATTCAACACTCTCGATGTGTGGATCAATAGGAGATCCATCAATAGCGTTAAGTAGCAACAGTGACAGATGCTCTGTCAGGTAGTTAAATCTGCCAACTGCAGATGGGCATCTCTATGCCTATTACTACAAGCTTTGTGCTTTTAGGGAGTGCTACATAATGTGAAATTCTTTCTTCCACCACAATTAGTCCAGGTTTTTTAAATGAAGATGTGAGGGCAAGTGAAAGGGCTACTTGATGAGCCCAAGAACAACGATTCTCCCTTTCTGTTCATTCAGTTTATCAGGCCTGTAAAAGGAGGTTGTAGAATGGGTATTGTAGCCAGTAGGCAAAGCAGGGAGGCAGAGAACTGAGAGAGGGAAGATGATGAGGCTAAGGATTTGGCTTGGCAGAAAGTCTGGCTTGACAAGCAACATAGTCCAAATTGTCACATTAGTTACTATAGATTGCTTCAGAAAGATTGGTTGACTATGGTAGAATCAATAAGGAACATTTCTGTACTATTTGAAGTATAGACTTGATTTTCTACCTATTTCTTCAATTTCCATGATGATCTGCTTGCTAAGCAAGTCTGGATGGCTTTTAGATGGCTTAAAAAAACAACAGTTTAAAAGTTAACAAGACAGTGCTGGGGGAAAATAATTCCAATAGAACACAACTAAAAGAGGCTCGTGTAACACTATGGCCACGTTTTAAAGTTGGCAAGTTTGCATCATCTGAATTTGAGGGGGACATTGTTCCACAGGACAGGTGGAGCAATGTGTCCTTCAAATTCAGATGATAACAGATAATCAGAGTTGGAAGGGACCTTGTAGGCCCAAGCAGGAGACCCTACACCATTTCTGATCCCAACCTGCCAGCCTTTGACAGCAATAAAAACCTGACCATAACAGGGTGCCATGAAAGAGAAAGCATGTTTGCCTCCTAGACCCATGAAATGATATTGTAGTGAAGACCTTGTCTCTATCAAGAATGGCTTCTTCTCCCAAAACCCAAAATTTTTTCCTCAGCTGAACTGTTAAGCTGTCATTTAAAAAAAATCTTGTTTAGATTAAAAATATCAAACTTTTATGGAATTTTTAAAATACCCTTCTTTCATCTTTTTAAATACATGTTATAGAAGTCACCTAGCTAAACCTGCCTGAAATGTAGTGGGTTCCATGGGAGCAAGAGAAGGGAAGAAAGTTGAAAGCAATTTTCTATTGTGAAAGAAGCCCTCCCCTTCTGTATGTATATAAGAGGTGGAACTTGTACTGCAACATAGTGCAAGATTCTGCAGATGCCACTGCTGATGTCAAAAAACTAAGCCACATCAGCTCTGCTTAGGTGGCAGAAGGCTAAGAAATATCACAGCTGCAGCATAAGCTACACTGGAAAGCTGAAAAATCATGCCAGATGATGCAGTGTGGTAAACACTTTTGTAGTGTTGCCAAAGAAAAAAGAAAAAGAAAATTCCCCTATACCGACATGCTTAGGAAACTATCAGGAGCCAGTGTGATTTTACCTTAGAAAATTGTCCTAGATGAAAGCTTTTCCTTTTATAAATTTGCAACGGATAAACTGTCCATGTTTGCTTACAATCTTACATGCTACATATCGTATATCATAACACTTTATGCATTTGACCCGACTTTACACCATACTAAATCTCAAACTCTGGATGAACTGATCTCCCAGGATTGAAAAAAATTCACTTTCCGCATCCTAGAAGACTAATTGATTTACCCATTAATGTTTCTGACCAGCTATGGATCGGTTTTTTTCTTTAAAATTGGACTCTGGAAAGGGTGAGACTAGAAGTCACTGAATCCCGCTTGTCAATTCAACGCTTTTAAAGGAAAACCCCACCGCGGTGACGTTTCCAGAGCGCTACCCCTTTAAATCTCTACCGCGCCTCCAAGGCCACCGTTTTTCAGCCCTAAGCCCCGCCTACGGCTGCGGGCTCCTCCGTTCCGGAAGTGCCACGTGTACCGAGTGCGCCTGCGCGGCCGCGTTTACTTTCTTCCGGTGTGAAGAGCAGGGCCTCCCCTCCTGGGCTTGGCGCCGGAGCAAGACTCAGAGACGCCCGCGAAGCGATCCCCTTGCTTGCCGCTATGGCCCAGCCGGGAAGGCCAGCGTATAATAGCCTTACTAGAGCCGGCCAACCACCGCCACCGCAGCAGCCGTACAGTAATGGTGAGTGAAGCCGGCCGCACCCCGGGTCATGTTAGGGGTCCACTGGCTCCTCTGAAGGGGGCTTAGATCTTGGGTGACTGTGACTCCCTCTCGGCAGGACAGTCGTGTGTCACGCCGCGGAGGGGCAAGGCAGCCGGGAGCGCGGAGGATCCGTGTACGTGGCGGCGGTATGCAGACCTCCTTCGGCTGTTGCCCCTCGCGGAGCTGAATGGCCCTTCGGTCTTTTTGCTAAGCGGGCTCCCCTCGTTTCCAATCCCCAGGCCTTGGCTTCCCTTCGCGATTGCACCCGTGCTTGGAAGGCGCTGCGTGTAACAGCGAGGTCCTGGGAGAAAGGACTCGTTGTAGCAGTGGCATCCGCACTCGGAGCATCAGCAGCAGTTATGGGGCATTTTCTTACCGTTCTTGGGGGCGAGACAGCGATGGAGGCTCCCTGTATCACTCCCTGGTGATCCTGGTAACGATGAAACGCCTGCCGCTTGAGACTATTTCCCAGAATTTAACACGAAGACACGGGAAGCGGCTCCCAGAGGGAGAAATAGGTTAATCTGGGTAGCAGAAAATATATATATATACCCGATGAGCAAATTATTGTGGCCCAGGTTTTGTGGCTTGCAACCTATATTGACGCTGTGTGTGAGAGGGTATGTCTTTAGAAAACGGAATGGTTTGCAATGCTGCGAAAGTCCCCAAATGTGTGTTCTGTACAATTAATTGATCGATTGCCCTTTTGAGACGGCTTCCCAGCTGAGCATTCTTCGGCAGAAAAAGAAAGCACTGTTGTGAAGAGAATAGCATACAGAGTGGATGCTGCTTGCTTTCTGGGATTTGTGGGTGAAAAGAATGCGGTGCATAATTCAAATCCTCCTGTTTTAAGGAGTTCATTATGTTGGTATAATCAGAAAATCTCTCAGCTGACTACCAGTTGCTCAATTTCTCCTCCTCTCTAGACCTCAAAGCTGTCAAATGAGGCTGGTTGAGGAACTGTGTAAACTGTGCCTCATTTGTGCGCGGACCTGTGTGTTCTTCTGGTAAAAATAAGAGCAATAGCCAATCTTTAGCTATGTTTCACTGTATGGTTTCATAGTTGGATGTTGACAGTAATTAGTATTCTATTTTTTTAAGATTGTGGGTTTAGGAAGAGAATCAAGTTGTATTAGTGCTTACAGGAGTTGTACAAATTTTGTTTCTTAAAAGATTGAAACTGTGGTTCCATACCTTAGTTCTGTAATACAGAACTTTGTCCTTTCCCCTTTACTACACCAATTTGGAGTTAATGATCATAGCTTATATTATGTGAGAGTTTCCTATTACATGTGAAGTGTAGAATTCTAAATCAATGTGGGCATCCTGAATTATAAAGTGATAGTGACACTGGGAATGACATGATTGTGTACTACAACATGATTGTGTGCTGGAGCTAGTTGGCAACAAATGGAAATGTAGAAAGAATACAAGCCAATGGGTATTGTTTAGTGTGTTGCAAACTGATTTAGAAAGAGTAGCATTTGGCCTGTACATTCTTACAAATCAATCAAGATGGACATATAGGCATGGTGTATGATTTTTAATCAATATGTTTGGTCTTGATGCAAATCACTGTATAGGTAGTCTATGATTTCCAATTCTAGCTGATGTTTAGATGTACTTACTACCTGTTATCAAAACCATGAGCTATACATTTGGCTAAAGGAAGCAGTGAATCCAATTTTAACTATGAATTATGTAAAATATACTTTGTTTTATCAGTCCTGAATTCTCAACATATTTAGTTTCAATAAGTAAGTGAAAGAAAAAAATTGCTTCCATCTGTATTTTCCATGTCATGCATAATTTTATACTCTTTTCATTTCATCTCTCTACTTCAAATGAAAAAGCCCCAGATGAAATAGGTAGCCCTCGACTTACAACCACAATTGAGCCAAAATTTTCTCTTGCTAAGCAAGACAGTTAAGTGAGTTTTCCCCCATTTTACAACCTTTGTTTCTTGTTCAGTGAATCACTGCAGGTGTTAAGTTAGTAACACAGTTAAGTGAATCTGGCTTCCCCATTGACTTTGCTTGTCGAAAGGTGATCATATGACCCTGAGACAGAGCAATCACCATAAATAGGTGTCTCAATGTATGACCACAAGGATGCTGCAATGGTTGTAAATACGAAAAATGTTCGTAAGTCACTTTTTTCAGTGCTGTTGTAACTTCGAGGTGACTAAACAAATGATTGTAAGTCAAGGATTACTTGTACAGTGTATTATCTTTCTTTAGTTGAAACAATTTTAAATTTGTATAGCTCTTATATTTTAGTTTGTCTATGTGGATTTATGATGATTTAAAACATTGAAGATCTTGAAATTTGTGCTCTAAAGTGTTTTAGGTGTTGTCAATTAAAATTCTTTTTAGAAGTAATTTAATTTATATTTTAAGTAATTAAATATATGTGTTTTTAGCTTATAAAATATCCCAAGACTCATTTGACTCTCTTGCACAGAATTCTAAATGTGGTTTATGGCTACCCAAAATCTTGTGCAGCTTCTGCGGTAATAAAGGCAGCAATTCTGAGTAAATTGCAGTTTTAAATAGAACAATATACATACAGAAGTTACTAGGTGATCAGTTGATACAAGAAGGCTCTCTTATTAAAAATGTATAATTCTGAATTAAGGAATTATAGTTTCCACTTGTTTTTACAATCAGGGCAAGCGTAAACAGGAAACATGTTCGTTTTATGCTAGACAAAATAGTAAACTATCATTCTCCACCAATGTTTCAAGCCTACTATTCCATTACCTTTCTGCTTTTCCAACCCAGTAGTGGCAGTATTCATTGTCTGTCTGAAGACTGTATTTCACTAATATTTAAAGAATCACATTTCTGTAACTCCATAAAACTGAAAATAAGACCTGATATACTATGTAAAAAGTAAGAAGAAATGGAATTAGGCATTGTATGTAGCAGAAATTCCAATCTCTGATTTTCTGAGCATCAGAGAAAATTTTAAGTCATAATTTTATTTGCATTGATGCTGAATATTGCTTTGGAAAACTAAAGTGTTACAAAGAAACATACTGAAATTCCGATATGTTTCTGAAGTAATAGTAAATTTATGTTCATGCTGCCTTGCAATTATTAGCTATTTTCTATGTAGAGAAATGGGTTTTGACCCTGAAAATTCTATGGGAATTATTGTATGGAATGATGGGAACATTTAAGCTTTTACACTTCCACCAAAGGAGATGTCCTCTAGACTTGTTATATAATTTGATGCTGTATTTAGTTACAAGGGCATAGCACATTTTAGAATCTGATGTTTCAATTGTCACAGTGTTACTAGTATCCATCCCTCCACAAAAGGCATTTGTCATTGTGATTTGCCAAAGTTCTGAAAAACTAGAAATTTTGCTATGATGCCCCCTACTTTGTGATTTCAAGGCAATTTTAGTTAGATATGTCTCTTTGTGTTTTATTCTATTTCTAGTAGTTATTATTTTTCTTATAGGTCCTATTAAATTTAAATCTGTCCATACTGTACTTATTCTATAGGTTCTTATTTTGGCTGATTTAATTCTAATGGCTTTTGGTCAGATGAGTTTGATTACCTTGTGATATAAATCCATAGTCAGGAACATTGTATTTAATTTCTTTAAATCAGCTTATTCACTAGTAAATAGCAGTACTTAAGACCACAATTGAGCCAAGAAATTATGTTGCTAAGTGAGACATTTATTAAGTGAGTTTTGCCTCCTTTTATGGGTTTTCTTGCCACCGTTAAGTGAATCACTGGAGTTGTTAAGTTAGTAACACAGCTGTTAAGTAAGTCTGACTTCCCCATTGATTTTGCTTGTCAGAGATAACAAAAGGGGATCAGATGACCCTGGGACACTGCAAGCATCATAACTATGAGTCAGTTGCCAAACATCAAAATTTTGATCATGGTAGGATTAATTGTCCGTTGATATTATTAATTTTTACCAAATATACCTTTGGATAAGGAATTTAGTCCTCAAATCCTTGAAACTATAATAGTGTGCTTTGTTCTCTTTTTGCTTCATTTTATATTCATTCCTCTATTCTTTGCACAGATTCTTTATTGTACAAATTCATCTCATATTCGCTATTGATTAACCTTCTTAGTCATTGTACTTTTATTGAGAAGTCTAGTTAACAAGCGTGTTAACATGTCTTGCTTCTACTGTATATTAGAAAGAATAGTATATTATAAGAAGTTACGTTCTTCATTTTGTGTTTGGGTGTATTTTTAAGAAAATTTGTACAATCTCATTTTAAACTTGACTTTCTAATTTAAATTTCATCATTTTTATCCATCCTTATTCATCATTTCACTTTGGCTACCATGTTTGCTATGCAGTGACAGTGGAAGTTGTTACTGATATTGGAGCTAGGTGTGTAGTGAGCGGCTCTTGCATGGAGAATATGAGGGCAGGACAAGTTGCTGTGGGAAAGCACTGAATGTCTAGATGAAAGAGACGGGATCCCTCTGTTCTACTAGGGCTGAACTCAGCTGTTGCCCTGCAGTTGGCTTACAGATCCCACCACTGCCTCCCTCTGCAAAGTCTTTCTCTGAGGCACCTTGGGAGAATGAGAGCACAAGTCCAACACTGCTAGAACCTGCTTGGCCCAATGTTTGCTGTGATCCTTCCCAACAATGGGATGAGAAGCATCTGCATCCACAGGGAGTAAACTGAGACACAGCTGCACCCCTAGCCTTAGATTGATGTAAATTGTAGGCAAGGACAGGACCTGCTTCCATGGCCATTACTACTGTTTGATGTGGTTAACGATGCGTCACTGTGAGGCTAAAAGTGCAGCTGCCTGTGCACGTGGCCTACTTCAAGCTGCCACACATGATGTTGGCCTCACTTGTTGTTGTCCCTGGATGTGAGGTGGGGAGCCATCAGTTTGAGACTCTAGTTTCAAGTTGCAGAAAATTTCAAAAAATAATATCCAGCAGAAGAGAGATAAACTTTAAAGGAGCAAAACATAAGCTGAACTCCATGTACAAGAACTATGAAGAATGATGTTCCTTCCCTCAGTCTTGTTATTTTTTTTCAGGAGCATATTAATTTTATCTGGTTATCATCCAGAGCTTGCTATATAAATTGTTTATATAGCATTTATATAGCATTGAAGACATGCACATGATTTGATTAGTTGAATACTTTTTATCAGACTTAATTTGGGGATCCAGAGCAGCTTTTGAAATAACTTGGATTTAAAATCAGATTGAAAAATATAAAAGTATTAGGATAGAAAAAGAGATCAAGCTTAAAGATAGTCTTTTAAATGTTTATGCTCAAGTATAGATCGTTATTAAAAATACATATGATTGAAATAAATGGACTTGATTGTGGTTGAGTTTGTAGAACTTGTGACAAATAGTGATGTAGGAGGGTTGTTTTTTTTCTTATGTGAGAAAACATTCCCATCCTGTTAGTCTTCCACATTGATATTTATTTTCCTGAATCTTTTGGAGTAAAAGAGTACTTTTTGTTACTTTTTATTGACAAAGGGTTAAACAACCACTTTTTTTGTTATTCTGTTGACAAAAATGAATGCTTTTAAACATTATATAATTTATTGTAATGCTGATGGGTAGCTATACTTCATTTGGATTTTTTTTAACTTCTCAGCTTATTTTAAGCCATTGCTAAAGAGAGGGTTTGTACAGTTGTGGAGTTGTCGGGATTCACTTACACAACTTATATATCTTGATCTTTTATTATGGAATTACAGATAGTAATAAAGCTGTGGGATTTCTGAGTAATTTGGCAGTTTGTAAAGCCAAATAAAGTTAGTGGTTGCCTTATTCGCTTTATTTCAATTATTGAAATAACCTAAGGTTTCTCAACAAAAATGTTTCTCATTTATTAATTGAAAATTTCTTCCTCTAGGTCCCGTGCCAGGCTCATTGATGAATTCATCACACTTATCAGATGGACAGGGACATAACTCTTTGATCCCAAATATGTATACTCAGCAAATTGCAACAAAGAATCCTCTGCATGCCACCTCTGGACAATATAGCCATGGTACATCTTGGAATATACCTTCTGGTCAGACTCTTAATAGAACCCCAATGGGATCTTCTCTGACAGCATCACAGCCAAGTCCTGTTGCCCAAATGCCTTCTTCGTTGCAGAACTCAACTGCTCCATCAACTTCTGATGGTAGTTTTTATTCTGGAAATAATATCTCAGCTAATTCAAACTGGCAATATGTGCAGAATCCTTTGACTCAACCTAATCTAGTATCTCAACCAAATCATTTTGCTCATACGGTAACTTCACCATTGTTGCCATCAGGGAATACAAATTTGCCCACCAACTACCATTATGTTCCTTCTGCTGGAGGTCCTCCAGTTCAAAACACCTATACAAGGCAAGGTAAGAAAAAGGAAGTAGTTCTCAGACTATATCATTACATCCCATGTAGGGAAAAATCCTAGGTATTTTTCATCCCAGGTATTCATGATATTCTTACAAATGTAAAAACGAGGATGGTATAAGTGGGCTTGTACTAAAATAACGGGATTCCCTCAGTCTCCTCCTCCTCCTCCTCCTCTACAACTTCTAAGTTTCCACAAATTTGTGTCAGAGCGATTCTCCTTTTCATGTCAGAGTTGGAAAACCAGTTTAGCGTCTTTCAAATGCTGTGCTGAATGACGGTACTGCAAGTTGTAATTTGGTTATTCAGCAGCATCAAACCAGCATAGCCAAAGATAAAGAATATTATATCTGGAGGGTTGCAGATTCCTCAGTCCTGTAGAGTAAACGAATAAGATTTCAAACCCTAATTAGTAATGTTCTATTTCATTAGCAATAATAAATTTTCTTGTTTAATGTGAGTCATTAGTTGGCAGCAGATTTGTTATTGAATTTTCAGCTCTCTGATAGTTCTGGGGGCTAAGAAGTTTATAGTAGAACTGTGTGGCATAGTAGAATATAATATGTAGATGGGCTGTAATATGAACTTGCAAATACAGTTAGTCCTCAACTTATGACCACAACTGAGCCCGAAATTTCTGTTAAGTGAGACATTTGTTAAGCGAGTTTTGCTCCATTTTACGACCTTGCCACAGTTGTTAAGTGAATCACTGCAGCTGATAAGCTAGTTAGCCGGTTGTTAAGTGAATCTGGTTTTCCCATTGACTTTGCTTGTCAGAAGGTCACAAAAGGTGATCACATGACCTTGGGACACAGCAAAGGTCATAAATATGAACTGGTTGCCAAATATCTGAAGTTTGATCATATGATCACTGGGAAGCTGCAAAAGTCATAACTTTGAAAAACGGTCATAAGGCACACTTTTAAGAGCCATTATAACTTTGAACAGTCAGTAAATGAACTGTTCTAAGTCAAGGATTACCTGTATTGATTCTGTCTTGCCACAGATAAGTAGTGCTGATGTGGTGATGAGCAAAAAGGTAGATGTAGAGAACATTCTATCCGTGCTGTAGAATGGATATACTGGCCTGTGTTGCTGAACTCAGTTTTTGTTGAATGTTCTGTACTTCTTGTCTTTGTCTATAAAACGATATGATACACCTATATAGAACATATATTTGCATAGAACAACTGTATGTGAGTGACTATATTGTAGTATTTAACGGAATTGGAAACCTAATAATCCATCTCTAGCTGTAAAAGCACACTGTATGATTCTGTAATAACATGTTTGGTCTTTGTCAGCAATTTCCCATGGGATAATTGCATTGGGTAAGATCTATGATTTTGCTTATGTATAACATTAAAATGAAATTACTTTTTTTTCCAAATCTGCAATAATGATTTGGTTTATACCTAAACTGTAAAGCAGGGTTTATACACTAAACTGTAAGGCAGGAGTGGGCAACTATGGCCCCTTTATGATCTGTGGACTTCAACACAGTAGCTGGCTCAGGAATTCTGGGAGTTCAAGCCCATAGGTCATAAAGGGGCCATAATGGCTACCCCTGTGGTGCAGTGGTTAGAATGCAATACTGCAAGTTACTTCTGCTGACTGCAGGCTGCCTGCAATTTGGCAGTTTGAATCTCACCAGGCTCAAGGTTGAATCAGCCTTCCATCCTTCCAAGGTGGATAAAATGAGGAGCCAGATTGTTGGGGGCAATATGCTGACTCTGTAAACCGCTTAGGGCGGGCTGTAAAGCACTGTGAAGCGGTATATAAGTAAGTGCTATTGCTATTGTGCTAATTAAGAAATGAACAGATTTTGTATCAAATTCATTGAGAAACTGTGTTAGGTTTAAGTTCTGCTGGTTCTTGTAGGTACTGTTCCACTGCCAGCTAATCAGTTAATTTATTTGCCAGTTCAACCTCCTTTAGGATCTTCTACAGTTGGAAGTCCAGCTTATACACATCCTTCTGCTCTCCCATTAGCTCCTCCCCTAGCAAGCACTGCATCCCAGGCTGTACAGAACTCAGCAAGTATGCAAGAAGGTAAGCATTAATGCCGTTATTAGAGGAAGTTGCTTTCAGCCAGTTAGCAGCAAAAACATGAATTATGTCAGCTGAATTATGTAAAAGTAATTGAATATGATTATATGTGCATTCCAGTGTTGATACTTTATTTAGGAGAAAAGGAAACCTATTAGCAGCTGAAAAGAAATAAATAACATAGAATAACATAGCATTTTTATGGACCAAGTTTTTTAAACTTCATAAGCAAGGACTGGGTTCATATATTCTACTGAGCCATGATTTATTTTAACCATAGTATATTGAATAGGTGAAAATGCTAAACCATAAATCATGATTTACAATCAGTGTTACATATTTCTAACAGATTATTTTGTTAATAGGTGATACTACATGCCCTGCTAATGATGGACTATTACCCCAGAATAATTACGATGCAATAGAAGGAGGTGGCTTCCTGGGTAAGATAGTCTTTCTTCCTCTTCCATTGCTTAAAAGTAAATTAAATGGGGAATTAATTGTATCTATTTCTATTGTTCCTGTCCATATACTGTTTCAAAACATACACACAATATGAGCTATTTTGGCATAGGAGAAATGTACTTTCTGGGATTGAAAATTGAACATATATTTATAAATTATGTATAACTGTCTTAAAAGTGATATGAACACCTGCAATAATTTAATAGACATTTAGCAATATTCTAATATTTCACTCAGCAACACTATAAAGTCTGGTTTTAATCCAGATGTGAAATGTGTGTTTAAACAGGATGTAATTGATTTGTTTAAAACCTCAAGAGAAAGTTGCAATTATAATTAGTTAATGAAAATGCTAGGTTACTATCGACAAAGCAAAACTGTTTTGAAATTTATCCATTAGAAACATTGGACTTAAAACATTTTTCTTTGTGATTAAATGTAATAAAAAATGTCTATTTTCCTTAAATTAAAGAAGTTGCTCCTGCATGACTCATCCTTAGTTGAGTTTTTGTAACAAGCATTTGGGGTGTAGTATAAATGAAATGTCTTGCAGAATGATTAGGTCTAAAATCACTTGGTTTCTGGCTAAAATGTATCCTAATATGAGTCCGGCATGTTGGAGGTGTAAAAAGGACCAGGGAACATTCTACCATATGTGGTG
>JAOYMU010000098.1:74884428-74900830 GCA_025802295.1 Psammodynastes pulverulentus
CCCCCCCCCCCCCCCCCCCCCCCCCCCAAGAGGACATCTTAAATCAACAGATAATGCAAAATGAGTTGCACACATGAATGGACTTGCTTTTGTAGTCATGAGATGATTTTTCTAAATTTAAGCTTATTTTAACCAGTTTTCAATGTTTTCATGATTCAAAAGAACATAACCCTAAGTCTACATTTCTTCTTTACTGTAAAAAAAAAGTACATATTTTAATTTCAGTTCAGTTCAGTTATTGAAAACATAACGGAGTTATAATGATAATGCTAGTAGTATATTTGTATAACTTATTTAAGAATATTTTAATCAACTCAAGCAGTTCAAGAGAGACTGGCTGCATTTAGATTGCCCTTTTTATGTGGTAAAATCCTCTGCATGCACAAAGAAATACTGTTCTTCACTACATTCAGAATAATACTACAAAAGCTTTATAACAATGAGGTGTGTTTGCCATACAGAAATTTCACTTCCCATACATTGCTTCTGCTTTGATGCTTTTAATTGAGCATGACACCTTATAGAAGTACTTAGTGAAACCTAATCTGTGGAAAATTGAAGAATGAATAGTAGTCATCTTAAACTTAATTATAATGTTTTAAACATTATAATACTTTTCACAGGCCTTTCAATTCACACCTTCCATGGCAACTTCTTTGTACGGTCAACTGATCTATTGTCTCTGCCAAACGTGAATCCCGATGCAGGCTATGCTGTCCAAATGTCAGTAGAGGAGAGTTTGACAGATATGCAGGTGGTCTGTTTTCAGTCAGCCCTCCTGTATACATCTAGTAAAGGTAAGCAGCCTATGGCATCCAGTATACATTTCAAAGTCATACCCTCCATGCTTTTAATAACACAAAAAAGTTGTTATTTAAGTCTTTAGACTTTTTCATGATTAAGAACTTTATAAGTTATTGGCAGATACTCATGACTTTCAGTGTTAAATAGCACTTTGGGTTTGAAAAAAGCAGAAAGTAAAATAATCTTTTACATAAATTTGGTTAGAAAACAGCAGCCTCTATTTAAATTTGTAAGATGAATGACTTCGGATAATGCACTTCACCCCATGTCTGCAATAGAATTAATTTATCATAGTTTTTGAAGCATATCCTGGATTTATTTTAAATGCTATTAAAAACTACTTTTTTAACAGGTGAAAGAAGAATACGTGTCCACACACTGTGTTTACCAGTTGTAAGCCAATTGGGTGATGTTTATTTAGGAGCTGATGTACAAGCTATTACGGGCCTTTTAGCCAATATGGGTATGTGTTGAATTGTTGGATTGAATTGCACAATATTTTTGATTCATTGATACTATCATTGTACAAAGTTTAAAGATTGGTGGTAATGAATGTTTTGGTTGAGATTGTTCTAGAATGCATAAAGGTGCTTTATAAAATATATCTAAAAAGTTTGGCAACTGTGCCACAGCACAGAGCTATAGATACTATACAGTGTTGCTTTGTGTTCTTTTTGATAAGTTTGATATCTGTGTGAGTGAGAGAGATTGAGTGAGGTTTTAATATCCATTGATAATACTTTTTATTGCAATTGTCTTTTTGATAATCAAGTAGACTATGTTCTGTTCCTTTTCAGCTGTTGATCGGTCAATTTCTGCTAGTTTGAGTGATGCTCGAGATGCACTGGTGAATGCTATAATAGATTCTCTTTCTGCGTACCGCTCATCTGTCCTAACCATTCAGCAACCAGGTCTTATGGCTCCTGCATCATTACGTCTGTTTCCATTGTTTATCCTGGCTCTCTTAAAACAGGTAAAAATAAAAATAGAAATTGCCTTAGAAATGAAAGTTGTGGCTAAGTAAATTTTGTTAAAATTAACTATGACCATTTACAGTATTAAATTATTTTTTTCCAGATATTTATATGCAGTAACAAATGTAGAACAGCTATTCTGTATTGAGAATAAGTTTCCAGACTTCCTGCATGTATGAAGTAAAAAAATGTACGGTTGAAATTGATAGTTTTGACATGTGCGTAACTCTTAAGTTGTCTTGTTTTTCTGTTGCTACTTTTGTTTACAGAAAGCATTCCAAAGTAAAACAAATACTCGTTTAGATGAACGCATCTTTACAATGTGTCAAGTAAAAAGCCAACCATTAGTGTACCTCATGCTTATTATGCATCCCAATCTGTATAGAATTGACAATCTCACAGATGAGGTAAGTTCTTCATCTCAATTTGTGTGGAAATCATTGGATGTATCTTCCTAATCTCAGATATTATACAAAATTGTACTAAAACATTGATTTTTGTGCATATTTTATAATAAAAGGCATGCATTTCCATGCTTTTCAGATTCAGGGAGTAGTTTTCTGCAATATTCTGTGTCAGTCTTCCTTTTTCCAAACCTCAAGTCTTGGAAGTTTGGAAAAAGGAAAGCTTTTTCCTTTTCCCTATCTAAGCCTTGAGGATGTTTACATATATGAGTATTGACAATCCAGAACATTGCAAATAGGGACCAATATTTGACATGATAGGTGAAGGCATCAATTATGAAGATAGCAATTATGACAGACTTTGAGAGTAGATATAAATATAACAGCTTTTGAGATATAGTATAAATTGTGACATTTATGAATTGGATTATTAGTTGGCATGTGCCAGAAATTTTATAAGCTTTTCTATTTTTGTATGTAGTATGTGCTTGATATACAAGTTATTTAGCCATCAAATTCAGTGTTTTAGTACATGTTTAAATGAATGGAGATATTGAATTATGATGGGTAAATTGAAAAGGACATTAAAATTGAACAAATGCAAGTAGAATATCCGATATTACAAATAGATATGAAAGAACTAAATTTAAATGGTACGCATTCCTGTATTTTAACAAATGGAACAATATTATTATATGCAAACTAAACATAGTTAAATTTAAGTTTCTTTCAAGAACAACTATTGACTGGTTCCTGCAAATGAAAACACCTTTCATAGGGCAAGGAACAGAAATTGTGTGCAATTTGCAAACCACTCTATTTGGAAACATTAACAATTGCTTAAAAAATAAGGTTGGAAATTATTTTTCTTTATGTTATAGATATATGATAATGATCTATGTTTTAGACTTGATATCGGTCAGGATATGGTAGCCCATGTTTATAATACATAAGATCTACTGTTTTATTTGCCTAATTTTATCTGTTTAGGGAGCCCTCAACATTGGTGACAGAACAGTACCTCAGCCACCCATTCTTCAGCTGTCTGTAGAGAAGCTAACCCGGGATGGTGCTTTTCTTATGGATGCTGGCTCTGTAAGTAGAATTTTATATATACTACGAGCAGCAGGAGGCATCTCATTCTCCATAAATAAACCTTCATAGCAATACTTTATTAGCCTAGTTTGAGGTAAAGGTTTAATGTATACATTATTTACTAATTCCTGTGTTTGAATATACAGGTCATGTTTTTATGGGTTGGAAAGAATTGTGGACAGAACTTTATAAACCAAGTACTTGGAGCCCCAAACTATGCATCAATATCACACAATATGGTAAGAATATAACATGGTAAGCAAGGATAGACAGCCTAAGTCCTTCATAGTTCTAGACTACAACTTTCATCAAGCAGAGGCAATATGATAATGGCTAAGGATTTACAGAGTTGTAGGACAATACCTTTACAGCAGATGGCAGCACCTAGTCAACCTGGTCTTGAAAATGCTAAATAGGGTCAAATCCAGTATATAGCTGGATGGGAGATCATCATGAAGTCCTAAGAGTAGATTGTACAGTAGGCAAAATTTTAAAAAAATAATCAAAAGTTAAGAACAGGCCATTTCCATTCTATATTGCTGCCAAGAAAACAACAGGAATATACTTGCCAAGACCTGAACTTCACTCAAGAAATTTAAGTTGAAGTATCAGTCGGGGTCATGTTACCTACTCCTTCTATTCCTTGAGGTAATGTGAACTATCCAAAAGGATTAAGGCATGGCCAACAAAGTACCAGTTGTGCAAACTGAAGTGTTTATTGAAATAGACCTGCAGAGAGCTTTTGTGATTCTGGCTTTTAGATGCCCTTATGAATGCTTGAGTTTGCACCTTATAATTTAGAAGAACTAAAGTCAATTGTCCAAAAACATTATCATTAAATGAACAGTTTGTGCACTATATGCTTCTGTCTATTGTAACATCTCATTTGCCATGTTATGCACATATAAATACCTGACATTCTGTTCCCATTTTGTTCGTGGGTAATATCACATTGAGAATGAACAGACTTCTCCTTTAATAGATATTCCTTTCCCACGTAATGTAATTAAGGTTTTCTGTGCAGGTAGACCTCAGCTTATGACAACAATCGGGACCATAATTACTGTGGCTAAGCAATGCAGCCATAAAGTGTGACCTCTTGTGACCATCTCATCTAGCAACGCAACGGCAATTCTGGCATTTCGAGATGCTGTCATTAAGTAAAGATCTTGCCTGATTGTGACTTCTGACTTTCCCATTAACTTTGCTTGTGGGAAACCAGGGAATGTTGTAAATTGTGGTCCTCTGTCTGTGGGCGTTGCAACAGTCAGAACTCCAGGAACTTGCCATTAAATTCCCCTCGTCTAGTGTCACTGTAACTTTGATTGGTCAATGAACAAATAGTCATAGTCAAGGACTACTTTATCTTAAATTTGCTTAATTGTTCTTCCAGTGCTCTGTCTCACGAAAAACACCAGAAAAAAGATTTACTACATTGTGTTCTGAGAGAAAAAAATATACCCTTGTAGAAGTAGCTTAGTGAAGTTAGAATCAGTCCACGATGTACACACTGCTCAGTATTCTGAATAAAGAATATATTTTATAATATTTTTGCTCCATTATTACCCCCATTTTTGTTTGTTTTTGACAGACGCACCTTCCAGAATTGAACACAGCTGAATCGTCTAGAGTGCTTGCTTTTATTTTCTGGCTAAGGGAGCAAAGGCCTTTCTTTCCTATATTATATATTCTAAAGTAAGTAGAATGCTTGTGAAATTTGATTGGTAGATTGAACAAAATTTGCATGATTGCCTTTCTGAACATTAACAATTGCATGCATGTAAATACCTTAAGTTGCAAACTTCCTTCAGTTCATGTCTGGTACAACAAGACACTTTTTTTGCAGAGACAGACTGCATATTCAGTGCAAACCCCGTACTAGCCAAAACTATTAACTAACACCATGGAAAGGAATAAAAGAAGAGGGCAACGAAGATGATACAAATGGAATTATGAAATCATTACTATTTATTTGCAGGATTGTTAGGTATTTAGATTGTCTAAAATAGACAAAAGTTCTTTTAATGTAACTATTGCACATTAATTCTATGCATACAATAAATGTTAACTAAATATAATCATTGCTAGTCAGTTACCATGATGAATAGTTTAAAAAGGAATAAAGTATATAAGGATGTACTTATAATGGCCTTCTGTTTATATTTTGAAGGGATGAGAGTCCGTGGAAACCAAGTTTCTTGCAAAATATGATAGAAGACAGAACAGAATCTGCATTATCATATTATGAATTTCTTTTGCATATTCAGCAAAAAATGAATAAATGAGCTCTTTTTTTAAATGGTTCATCTGCTCAAAGGAATGTACCCTCCGTGCAGAATTCTTAATCCTGTAATGCTCCTATAAATTGTTGGCCTGGTGCAGTTGATGAAAATCTCACTGTGATTCCCCATCTTCTCCTCCCTCAAAAAAGGAAAAAGAAAAGCAAATAAAGGACCGTGGAATTTTTAAGTACACTATTGTGTAGTTGTACGTTAAAACTTTAAAATAAATTTGAATATGTTGAACGCCTTTAATTTACTGCAAAAATGTTTCACAGTAAGTAATTGTGGCATAAGGTAATATTGGAGAAATGCTTATAAACTCACTTTTTTACCTTTCATTTTAATTTTTCTGCTTTGTGTTTTGCTGCTAGACTTAAAAACTCCAAGACTTGAGTTTCCAGGAAACTGTATTGTCTTGATGATACAATACATTATTTGTTAAAAGTTGCCTTTTTAAAGGAACAATGAAAAGTACATTGTGAACAAAATACTTGCAGTTTTAATGAGCTTAGTTTCCATTTTTTTAAAACATTGATTATGATAAGAACAAAAGTAAACTTGAAGTAGTCTACTTGGGTTTAAAATGAATATCAAATAATTCATTTGAATACCTTTAGGATGTGTCAGTATTCTAGGTCTTGAAAGATTAATGAGATTACATTATATTCAATAAGAATTACAATTTTAAAAGATCGGATGCAGCTGAAAAAAATAGTGAACAATAATTGATCCTAGTCTTGGCTGTTAGCATGATGTGTTTGGTCTTAATTCATTGAAAGTAAATAGGGGAACAGACAGTAAACCAAAAACCATTATTTTCATATTGTTTTATTAATTTTTCAGTCATCTTTTTGTAATGGGCTGAGGTTTTGATAAAATGCTTACTGGTTAAATAATACATTGGAGGTGTATTTAATAGCTTGTTGAGATCCAGAGGAGCATCAGATTTAGTAGTAATAATTTTGCTATTCAAACATTTTGAGGCTTTAATGGAAAAACTATAGACAGCAACCCTGCTCAATTCAAAATGTTCAAATAATGGATAGTTATAAAAGAGAAATCTTAGTTTTATGGTTCCCTGGACATTGCTATAATTTAAGTAATAATATAAGTGTACTGACATTTGTAAAACAGAAGGAATTGTGGGGGTATATTATGGCAATCATTGGTTTCTACATTGCCCTTTACTTCATTCCCTCTCCCCCACCAAAGAAAAATTGAGTATTTTTCTGCTGCAAATCCTTCCTGGTAGTCTTGGTAGAATCATTTGCATTGATTTGTTGGTCATTGCTTTAATTTATACAATTCTACCCCTCTGAGGAATTTGTGCAAAAAGCCAGTGAAGTTTTTTTCTTGAACTATGGTATTTATCAACTGCCAACTGGAATAGCAATTGTTAACAAATGTTATAGCGATACTGTCTGCATCATGATCTATTTAGTTTGTTGGAGTGATTTATGAAGATCTTTAGAAAATGGTTGCTCACTGAAAGGGGGACATTTCTTTAAAAAGATTCAGATATTTAAAAAACTACCTGCTGACTTCAGGAACCTTATAACTGATTTCACTGTTTTAATTTTTTTTAAATTCAGTTATTTTAAAATGTTTTTTAAAATATTGGTAATCTAATTCATATAATCATGATGAGATATGCACTTGTAAATTATGGAAATAAGTCAGGTGCTTTAAAATACAATATATGGTGGAGGATTAATTAACTCTTCTCCAAAAAATATACACACACCTTTGTGTATAAGCCAGCTTTCTGAAAAGAAGGTATAGGCAAAGATTAGATATAGGGAAGTATGTATCTAGCACCTCATGCTGGTTGTGGATTCCTCCTTGCTTTAGACATTCAAGTTGGAGCAGAGAATTGGTCTGATCAGATTCTGTAGAACTTGAATGGTAAAATCCTGACGAGCAGCACCGTGCCTAACTTTTCTGTATGTAAAAATACTCTGCATGGAGAGGAGGGAACGGCATGATGTAGACATAGCTTACTTCATGTAAGATAAAAATAATGGGCTTTGAATGAATTATGGAACCTGATAAGCATATTTCAAGAGTATATCCCTAACTAACTAAAAAAAATATTAACTGTGAGCATATTATGCTTCTTGGATAGAATACTGTTTAGAATGTTCATGCACTTTGAAATAGAAGTGAATTTTCTAATTCTTTCTGAGGAGAAAATTGATATCTTCCTCAGCTTCTTAAGAAATCCAGGGCAAATCCATGTATAAATGTTAAATCACAATTTATATATGTCTTAGGTTCTTTAATAACATAAGTAAGCAAGAGTAGCCTTGATGCTCCCATCTCAGCATGGCAGTCACCAGCAAATGTTCTCTATTTTTCTAGTTCAAGATTTTAAAGAATAATTAGTATGATTTACCAATATTCCAGATTTGATTGTGCAACAACATATTAGCATTTACTTTTCTGTAACTTAATTTGCATTTGAATAAATCCTGATTGTTTTGCAATAATGTGGAAAAACTTGTTTATTCAAGGTTAATTTAACAGAATATATATATATCACTCAGAATATTAAGGGACCATCAAATGTGACAAGCCTTCTCTTCACTAACTACATATTAAATTCTTACAGTCAATTTGATTTTGTAAAGTAGTGTAAAATATTGTAATATTAATCCTTGTTTTCTGAACTCAGACATTGATCTTTAGTGTGCAATTGTAAACCCTGCTCTTCTGACTTGAAGGCAAGGTTTTACTTGTTCCCCTTTTTACAGTTTGTAATTTTCACTGTTTTATTCCTGTAAAAAGTCATTTGTAACACATGCAAATGCTTATTTTAGCTGTGCTAATTTATCAAATTTGGCTACTCAATAAAATTAATTGAAAGAGCTTGCATAGAATTTTATCAGTGTTTTTATAAACAAAATGGAACATGCAGAGACTGACCATTTAATGAATAAAATGATTTTCAGTACATAAAGAGAATGAATGATTAGACCTGGGGATTAATGCTGTTTAAATGCAGTGTAAATTGTGAATTGATTTAAATACAACCATTTTGTATTTTTACCAGAAGCAAGTATTATTCATTCTTCTGATGTGGTAAACTTCACATTCAGCAAATAGTTTAAATAAATATGCAGAATTATAATGTAAAGAATCGCTGGATCATTGACTTAAAACATGATGGTCTGACCATTAATTAGAATGTTCCTCTGAGAATTGCAACTAATCAACTTTAAGCCAGTTAATGTATTTTTTTTTAATTTCAATAATCATATTAGGCTCTTCTAGGAGGGATACACAATATCAGAAAATATTGTATCTTAACCTATCCACAATTCTAACCATTACATCTGTGTACATAAAAATTTTGGAAAGTGAATTAAAAACTTCAGTATTTATTTGGAATGCATCTTGTTAAATTAGCTCAATTAATTTTTCATGAAAGATTAACATTTTTGGAAGTATTTTATTATTTTTCGCAAAGGTAGCTCAGCCAGCTTTTTCTTAGACTGCATATAATAGCTTATTTATTATAATTACTTAAATCATTTTGTCCTGTTATCGAAAAAACACATTTGGTTACAAGCAAAATATTACAGCTACTGTCAAGTCTTAGCACTGAAAGCATTTGGGTAACTTTAACTTGGTTGAAAGGCCAAGTAGATCTGACTGATTAGAATTGGACAGGAAACTTTAAGGGAAAAGAGGGCTTAAAGAGAAGTTATCTCACAGAAAAGCAATACCAAACCATTTCTTTTTTATCAACTCATGTCTATAAAATCATGAATTTAGTTTGGCTTGGAGGATTTTTATCAGTTATACGTAGTATATTATTTATTTGTACTATTTAATATGACAACTGGGGAAAATTTTTAAAATGAAAAGTAATAAAAACTACATTTAAATGACATGTAAAACAGATCATCATTAATTTTGCCCTTATCCTATGTTTTGGGACTCTAATCTCTAATGTACCACTCAAACAATTTACAACCCTTGGCTAAAAATATGATTGTACACTGATCTTTAAAAACCAAATCATTAAAGAAAATAATTAAAATTAAAAGACAAGAATTGTTCCTACTGATATTCCATTTGATACCTCAAATCTAAAAAAAATTTTTTTTAATAAGCATTTTCTGAGTACAATTTTCAAGTCAGTTATTTTCATGCCATGAAGCCCACTTTGAACTAGCTTGCTATTCATAATGTGGGAGTATTTATCAGAAACTTCCTTTAACTCAGCATATTTTCTCAACAGCATTTTAATAATCTATTAAGGAAGTTGTCAGATTGGAATTGATTAGTTTATTAGAGCAGAATTTGTTTTTATCAAATCCATGCTAGGATCTGGCAATTACAGTAGCTTTTTATTATCTACTCTAGAATCTCAGTGTTGGAATGGTCTATAATATGCTGATTTTTAAAAAAAAGACGATATTTCTTCTGCAGCCATCTGGCACTTTAGTAATTTCCAGATTTTCGAATAGCATATAAGAATCCATCTAGCTTGCACTGTGTTTTGAATGTATAACTACAAACATTAAAAATATATACAAAAAGAATCCATCAAGCTGGGTTGTCAAACTCGCGGTGTCACGACTGCATCACGTGATGTATCACAACTGTTTTCCCCTTCACTAAACCAGGCATGGGCATGGCCAGTGTATGAGGCATCTGGCCTGCGGCCCCGCGAGTTTGACAATCCTGGTCTGGATTGTAGTTCATTCAGTAACCTTGGATGCAAACATCTGATCCTAAAGTTTTAAACTAATCCAAAATATGGAAGTTTTTCTAGATCCTCTTTATGTTGAACTTGAGCTTCAATTTTGCCTGACAGTTTCTTGGTGAAACACATTTTTTTGGGTTGAGTCTGCTACCAGGTTGACTTGAGTAGCTTTCTTTTCTATCTGGTAATATTTGAACTTCTTTATTGAGCAGCTAATATAGTGAATATTTTATTTTGAAAGCATCCAAGAAGTCCTTTTTGTTATTATATTTATCTTTTCTTCAGCTCATTCTGAAATGTTGATTTTTTGACAGTGGATTCTACTATTCTGAGTTACCTGACCTTTTTTTGTGGACCTTTTTTTTAGCAAGCCAAGATTTTGTCAAAATAATGAAACATGGGATGCGATGCAACTCTGCCCTTCTGTACGTTCATGCAGTCATATTAGTACCAAAGGAGCAATGATTAATGTTGTGATACATCCAAATCAGAGGTGGTATTCAGCAGGTTCTGACCAGTTCTGGAGAACAGGTAGCGGAAATTTTGAGTAGTTTGGAGAACCGGTGGTAACCTTCCCCCAGGAGTGTGGAGGGAATGGAAATTTTGCAGTATCCTTCCCCCGGAGTGGGAATGAAGATTTTACAGTATCCTTCCCCTGCCATGCCCACCAAGCCACGGCCACAGAATCGGTAGTAAAAAAATTTGAATCCCACCACTGATCCAAATGCCCATGATTCTAACAGTTTATTTTTCAAATTTGTCTTTTTCTTTTCATTAGCCCCACTGATGTAATTGTCCTCCCTTTTTTCTCTCTCTTTGAAATTGTTTGCTAAGTTCTTTTGAAATCTGTTCCTATAAGCCAGACCTGGGCATTTTACAGTTCCCAGGCCACAGAGTTTGCATAAGAAATTAGAAATAATATGTAAATAAGGGTAGGCCATACACATAATACAGCCGCATTGCTCAATTTGTTTTTCAACTATGTGTGTGTGGGTACATGCCTATGCACCTCCACAGTCCCAGTTTCTCATGTAGCCCATTGGGAAAATTAATTTCACGCCCCTGTTCTAAGCTTTGAGTTTTTCCCCATTAGCTCCTTCTGACACGGGTAACATTTATTATTGAATTTATTGAAATCTTAGATAACATGTTTTGCTATGCTCAGCTTTATTTCCCCTTAAAAACAAGAGTTCCAACATTATCTTTTTCTCCCAACATTCCTGCTTCCATTTCCTTTTTCTTTGTCTCACAATTTATTCCAAACCATGCCTATATATTGGATCTTATTTGTAGCACTCAATAATAAACCATTCCTAATCACTTTTATCCTAAAGTGGTACAAAACATTACATTTGTGGCATTTTATTTAAATGTCCTTAGTGCTATAGTTTGCAAAACTTATAGCTCAGTAAATACATAAAATTCAATTACACCAAATAAATCTAAACGATTGAAAACAAGTCTAGCACAAAATCACTTCTTTTTAAAAAAAGCTCAATATAAAAGATGAAGAGTAAAATAAACATGCAAGCCAAAGGCGAGGAAAACAAAATCCTTGCCTAAGTACTGACAAAACCATAATTAAGAGTTTGTTAAATTCTGAATAGAGTTCTTTCATAATTGGGTCGCATTATCAAAAATCTCTAATATATATCCATGATGTCTTATTACATTAAAACAGACCTTTAATATTTATCACCAGGCCAAGGAATGAGATATAGCTAATATATCTATCTATTTAGATACTAGAGATAAAAATCAGCTATACGGTATTTGGAAGACACTTTGTAGTTTGACTTTAGCTTAGCAGCAATATTGCCCGTTCCTTGCAAATATTTTTAGGATTAGAAATAGAATGGAAAATAATGTTGGGATTTTCTTAATTATTTGGGGGATAAACCATTAACTCCCGCTATCAAGTGGCTGCCAATTGAAATATATGGAGCCCCGCCTGAAGCAATCCAGAGCTGATAGTGACGGAACCGATTATGATTTTTTCCTAACCGATGAGATCATATTCAACTTCAGCCCTTTTCACCCGCTTCACTCCCGAAGCCTTTGCCGCCATCTTTACTAAGGTCGGCGGCTTCTGTTACAACGGCTTAAACTTGCCGCCGTCACCGCGCTGCCGCTTTTGCCCTAACAGGGAGACCCTCATCTAAGATGGCGTCGCTCGTTTCAGCGTCTGAAGGCGGTCCTCAAATAGCGCCAGTTGCGCTTGCGTGTTAGAGAGCGGCTGTCGAAACGGGGCGAGAGGGCTGGTGATTTCCATTGTATTACTTGAGGAGAGAAAAGCCTCGAAGGTGGTCGCGGCTCTTTCGGCGAGCGACGGGTCATGGAGCCGGATCCTGTGGAAGGGGAAGGGTGTGGTATCAGTCACCACGAAGGAACCGGCGGATCTTCCCCACCGCTGAGCGGACTCACCGCCTCTCAGCGGCGGGCCGAGATTCGCCGCCGAAAGCTCCTGATGAACTCGGAGGAGCGGATCAATCGCATCATGGGCTTCCATCGGCCGAAGGCGGGTGAGGACGGGGCGTGGCCTGGGATCGGGGGGCCCCAGGCGAGGAAAGCCCAGGCCTCCGCCGGAGGGAGGCGGGGATTTGGCGGGAGGGCTCTTGTCCTCCTTCTTCTCAAACCTTCACCCCCCGGTTCCTCGCCCCCCGCGCCGAGGTTAAAAAATCTGCCTTTTTTTGCAGCAAAACTTTGTTTCCAGCAGCACTGCAAACGGCTGACTTCAGGTAGCGGCCAGCTGTTTGGCGCTTCGAGCTCCTCAAATATAAAAGGATTCGTCATTCTTGGATAATGGAAATTTAATGGAGTTGCTTTCTGATACGTTTTAAACCCATTATTTGCTTAAATGGGACGGGCACAGTCAAATAATTACACTGTGTAGGTTGTTTGGGAACCGCACTCTCATTTTTGGAAGGAGAAAAGGCAAATTTGAATGGCTTTAATAAAAAAGCAATGTCTCTGAGTTTATCCAATCAAGAAAACCTTACGTTAGTGAATAGCATTTTAGCGTAATTGGTGGTATCTTAGTTGCTATCTTAAATTTGGTGAAGGAGTTGAGATTTGTAAGAGAATTTAGCAAGGCTAAAAATGTAGTAATGGATGCTATGCTGAGGACACTGCCCTTCCAGGTGAAAATGCAAAGGATCTGCAAGCTCTAATAATAAAAATCAAATAAGGTAGTCCCTGACTACCTAATAACCACAAGTGAGGCTAAAATTTCCATTGCTAAGCAAGACATTTGTAAAGTGACTTTTGCCCCCATTTTATGACCTTTTTTGCTACCTGAATCACTGCAGTTATTAAATGAATCTGGCTTCCCCTTTGCTTTGTTTGTTGGAAGCCTTCTAGGAAGGTTACAGATGGTGAACATATGTCCCTGGAGAAGTGCAACTGCCATAAATACATGCCAGTTGCCAGGTGCGTAAGTTTTGATTGTGTGACCATAGGGATGCTACAGTGGTTTTAAATGTGAAAACCAAGTCATAAGTCACTTTTTAGTGCCATTGTAACTTCAAACAGTCGCTAAATGAATGGTTATAAGTGGAAGACTACTTGTACCCTAGTGGAAAAATGAGACTAAAATTAAATATAAAGAAGACCAAATGATATCAGGTAGAGTAACCAGCCTTAGAAGATATTGCAGTGATGGATAGCCTTTGCCTTTTGGGTCAACCATCAACAGTAAAGAAATCAGCAGTCAAGACAAATGCCACAGAATAGACTAGAGCAATCATGAAGATCTTGGGAAAATATGTTCATATACCATGATCTGTCTATTATCTATACAGATAAAAATTATGTAAGCCAAGTATTCTCTGTGACAGAATAGTTATCATTTTAAGATGACTTCACTGTGGGCTAGAGATACATTAAAGGTGACTTCATGAGGTTTTCTAAGCATGCTTAGAGAATATCTTAATTTTGTAGTTAGCAGAATATGGGAATGAGTGACTAGTCCAACTCTCGAGGCAGTACATTATAGGATTACCATTGATATTTTAAATATTTTTTTCAATGCACAAATAATAAGCCAATGTGAAACTGTTATTGAGAGATGATTATTACAGGGGAGATTTACTCATTTCTTTTGAGCAATCGAAAGCTATGCACCACTGTATTTTTGCATCCAATATTGCTTTACAATATTTAAGATGTACCAACAGAGAATTTTTGTGGCTTTTCATTATTATTGACAATGGAACATTTACTGTAGGGCATATGATTCTTTCAGAAGCAAGAGAAAAGTTGAGGGAGTTGTAAAAAAAACCAATGTGAGTATATATGTGTATTTTATATTTCAACAGTTTGTATCCTTTTTTAGATTGGTATGCACTTCTAAAATTTACTGCATAAATATGTTTGCTAATGTCTCTCAGAGCTATAGATAAATGGATTAGAAAAGGCTATATTATTAATGTCTAAAAGATTCATTACATTTGACACAATTCCTAAACATATTATATGCAGAAAATATTGTTGAACATACATACAATAATGCAGTCCTTAATTTACAACCATTCATTTAACAACCATTTGAAGTTACAATAATACTGAAAAAATATGTTCTTATGGCCATCGCAGTTCCCTTGGTGATCGAAATTTGGGTGCTTGATAACTGGCGTATATTTATGCCTATTTCAGTGTCCCTGGGTCACATGACCACCATTTTCCACCTTTACTTTCCTCTGCTGAATCTGTTGCTATTATGGGCAATTTATAATATATTTATATTTTAAAGAAGTGCACATGGGAAAGAATGAATTTTAATTGTGGTTATGTAGAAGAAGACTGACTAATTGAAGCCTTGCATCATTTGTTGACATCCTGTACTTTATCCTATGCCTTTAAGAATTTGTCATCAACTTCAAATTTGTGGTATGATTTCAGCTTTTGTTCTGTTCTCTTTAGATGATGACACTCATTCAGAAACTAAGCTTCAACTGGAACAGGATAAACCAATTTCCCTCCCTGCTCCTGTTTCCAAACGGGTTGTGCTTGGTGATACAGTCTGCAACTTATCAGGAACGGCTGACCACACAAGCAGTTTAGCAGAGCACAAAGGAGAGAAAATAGACTTATTTATCAAAACTCATGAAGTTGGTAGCGATGGCAGCAGCAGTGAGCTCCGGCAACGCAATAGAGGGGAAGTGTTGGACGTTCCACAGAGGGCACCACGCCATGGATTAGATCAGTATTTATCAAAGTTTGATGAAGCGATGAAGCTTAGAAACCAGCTGATGAATGAGAAGCCAAATCAAGAAAATGGAAGCGTTGTGGAGGAATTTGATTCCTTTCACATTTTTAGATTGGTGGGCTGTGCACTCCTTGCCATTGGCGTTAGAGTTTTTGTATGCAAATATTTGGTAAGTTGTTTTTTTTTAAATTTACTATTCATTTTCATTTTTCTCCCCTTTTTTTGTCTTAGTTGCCTTGCTGACAGGCTTGTAAAGTAGTACATGTATGGAGTATTTATTCCAAACAATTATTTTCTCATGGCTAAATAGATTCAGGTCCAAATCCATAAAACCATCTATTGTTTCTAGCAGTAATTGTTAAGAACTGTGGGAAAGTTTGTTCTTCAGAGCATCTTTAAGTAAGTACAGGTAGTCCTCACTTAGTAACCACATATGAGACTGGCCGCTCCATTGCTAAGTGATGCTGTCATTCAGCAAAACATCAGATGATCATGGCAGATTTACGGTGTCGTTCTACTATGGTTATTAAGCAAATCATTTGTCATTAAGCATGGCATCATGTGACCACAACTTGCAACTTACTGCCAGCTTCTCCATTGTCTTTATTTGTTGAAATCCTGTGAAGTTCAACATTGGCAATTGCCTGACCATGGGATGCTGTGACTTTTATAAATGTGAACCACTTGTGAAGTGCCTGATGGTGATGTAATTGTACTAGAAACAATGTCAGGGAATTGTAACTTATTACAGGTAGTCCTCAACTTACTACAGTTCATTTAGTGACCTTTTGAGGTTACAATGGCACTGAAAAAAGTGACTTATGACCATTTTTCACACTTATGACCATTAGCAATAGCACTTTAGATTTATATACCGCTTATCAGTGCTTTTTACAGCCCTCTCTAAGCGGTTCACAGAGTCA
>JAOYMU010000098.1:74911788-74932686 GCA_025802295.1 Psammodynastes pulverulentus
ATAATAATAATAATAATAATAATAATAATAATAATAATAATAATAATAATATTTTTCTCCTGAGGTTTTCTTGAAATATCCTGGTGCCTCCAGGGGTTACCTGATGAAAACCATTGGTATAATTGATTAGACAACAAAAAAGTCATAATCTTACTCATGCATTGCAGTCTGGAGCATTGCTCTGCAATATTCTCAGATCTTTGGAATGACTGTTTATGAAAAGGAACTTAACAAACTAATCTATGTACTATTAGACTTCTTGCTTACATTAATCACATATTTGATGGTAAATTCATTGAACTCAGTAAAACTTGTGGGGGGGGGTATACATAAAGCTGTTTCTATGCAGATTTTGATGCATTTTAATTCTTTAAAATCAGCGGATCTAAGTGTGGCTAATTCTGCATTGGATAGAATGATCACCTTTTTTGTTCCTAAGGGCTCAATTTTGCCTTCAGGAATTTTATTTTATCATCTACTCAAAAGAGAGATAGAAATTTCCCTTCATTTTCAGGTTTTGATTAATTGCAATTTAAGATTGCATCCAAACTTTAGGAACCCCTTTCACATAATAGTTGAAGGGAACGGTGTGTATGGAATACAGGAATCATGTGACTGAATTGAAAGTTATGGGGTCGTTAAGCAAACATAGTGATCATAAAGCAAATCATTTTCAGCAATGGACGCCAGGAACCAAAAGTAAATGCCAAAAACTAGCAAAACAAAATCCACAAATTGCAACCATGCGGCCATAGTGCTACAAATAAGCATAAAGGTGATCTGGTTACCAAGTGGTCAAAATGCCATCACATCATTACAGAAATGTGCATTCGGCTGAGGTAATACCAAAACTGGGTCATAACTAGCTCTGGGGAGATCTGTTGTAACTTTGAACCGTCATTAAGGAACTGGTCATAAATTGAAGACTGTCTGTATTTTCCCAGTGCCTACAGATTTAATGTCTGCAATTTTTAAAGCATGAGTATGAAATTGTCCAAGGGTTGTAAAGATTGTGCTATACATAAAGAACTATGAAAGATTTGGGCAGCTGTATTAGGCCATGAATATGTCCATGAACTGACAAAAGGAAATTAATTTGTTCTAACTTTAAGAAAGCACACTTTAAAATTGGCTTATTTCCTTAACCCAGTTTATAATAAATGAGTTTGTCTAGGTTTAGACATGATAAATGGACATAAATCTCAATTAAAACATTAAAAGTGTCTTGCCTGCATGTGCCAGAAGGGCAGAAAAAAAGGAATTCAGAAACTTAAAAATCGTTTATTATAATTTAATTTCATTCCATAAAACTATATATAATAAAAACAATTATTTGTATTCATTAGTATTGTCTGTCAAGAGAACAGAAAGCATTCTGCAATACACAATGCTTTCTATGTCTTTCAGATCACGCTCTACTGAAAAGACAGAAGGTGTGGAAGTTAACAAAGACAAGAAAAAAGAGAAAGAGGACAAGGAAGAAGAAAAGGATAAAGATGTAAATGTAGGTACAGAAAGAGTTCTATGTCTATAAAGAGTAACAAAGCCATTTTTAAAACCATAATTTTGAAGGTTCTGCAGAATTTCTTAGGTTTTAATGATAAATAGCACAAAAACATTTAAATAAGTAATTATAAGATATGCATCTATTTTAAAGGTTGTTTTTATTCGATGTAGCCAGACAGTAGCTGATATTATAATGATTATATATTTTAAAATCCGAATAACTTGCATTAAGTGTTGTTAATTACAACCTCTTAACGTATTTGATCTTTTCTGCATTTGTTACTTATTTTTGTTTATCTGTCAACAAAACCATGTATACTTTTAGAAAGACAGGTTTTTCTATCTAATTTAGTAAAGAGCTCCTAGCATGCTGCTACCCATATTAGTGCATTTAACAAAATAGTTGTACACTCATATTTCCTTTTCCTTTGTTATCCACTGGTCTAGAATGTAGTTTGACCACATTTTCTTTCTAAAGAAAGTTTATTTACTGAAAAAGTTGTTCTGGATAGAACTGATAATCAGGTTTTCACTAATTGTATGCTTCCAGGATCTAGATCAATTTCATTTCTCTTTAAGCTATGTTAGAAATTGGATACTAACTTTTGGATGATTTTTTTTCTGTAACAGAATTTTGATCAAAATAAATTGGAAGAGGAAATGAGAAAACGAAAAGAACGAGTAGAAAAATGGAGAGAAGAGCAGCGCAAGAAAGCTATGGAAAATATAGGAGAACTGAAGAAAGAAATTGAAGAGATGAAGCAGGGGAAGAAATGGAGTTTAGAAGATGACGATGGTATTAATGTCTTTATATTAAAATTATTTGTGAAGAATGAAGCTATGTTCTTTTGAACATAACTGAAGACAATAGCCACAGTGGTTCTTAAGGTTGTGCATGAAATGGGAACAATGTTTTGTTTCAATTCCTTTCTTTTTCTAGGGGTTATACCAAATTGTTTTGGATCAACCCTGGTTAGACAACTTAAATTTAAAATGCTTTTTTTTTTGTTTTTATGGATTTGGAATGAAACAAAATCCAGCCTGCACATCCCAACTTCCCAACTCTTCCTCTCCATGCCTCCCTGAAGCTGTTGAAACCTTGGAGTTTTTATATGATTCTCTCTGCTATTACTGTGCAAAGCAAATCATTTCTGCACAAATGAAAACATCCCAAAGTTGCAAGTTTTGGTTCCCAAACCAAGTTCATTTTAAAAATATTTAGTTTTATAGGTAGAAACAAATAAACAACGTCCACATTCAGCAGTTAGACTGTGGAGAAAATCAGTGTCACTGTTTATACAAAAAAAAAATCCTGTTTTTTACCTATATTTAGGAAAGTATGAGTTACATATATAGGAATAGATTGCATCCCAGTATGGTTTTAAAAATATCTTTCACATTAGATGATGATGAAGAAACTGCAGAAGGAGAAAAAGAAGGTAATGAAATTGAAGATGAAGAGTTAGATCCACTAGATGCATACATGGAAGAAGTAAAAGAAGAGGTCAAGAAATTTAACATGAGAAGTGTAAAAGGTGGAGCTGGAAGTGAAAAGGTAAATTGGATTTGATTCAGGTTTTGGAATAGCTTTTTTAACATTATGACACATAAATTCAACATTAGAGTATTAAAGTAATTTATGTTTCTGATTTGCTGTGTGCGCTTCCAAACTCAGTAAAATACCCCCCCCCCTTTTTTCCCCTTCATTTTAAAGAAATCAGGTCCAACAGTTACAAAAGTAGTAACTGTAGTGAAAACCAAAAAAGCTTCTCCAGAAACTGAAAAGAAGAAAGGAGAACTCATGGTGAACGATCAAGATGCAATGGAGGTAATTAAATTATGTTGCATTATTTCATGTGAAGCTCCAGGAAATACTATGTATTTTAAGAGATAGTTTAAGTCATGGGGATATTTTTATTTTGTGCAGTTTCCTGGTATGTATAATAATGAACATGTTTGTAATGGAATCAGATAATTTGTCATTATTTTGGTATTGTGAATGCTTAAGACTTAAACTTTTTTCAAAATGAGGTATCCCTGAAAGGGAGCAGAAGGAAATCCAGTGAGATTGCTCAGCATAATCAGAAATACTATTAATATTATGAGAAATGAGATTTTGCAATTGAAGAGCTTGTATTTTCCTCTTTAAAAGAGGAACATATGTTGAATGCTGTTTTCACCATAGCTGCTTGGACAGTTCTCCTTACCTCAACTTAGGGTTATAATAGTTAATAAGCAAAAGCAAAACAGATAGGTAGGATATGTAGCTTTTGTAGTAAAAGTACGGATACCAGGGAAGGATAAAGCTAGTAAATGTTTAGATTTGGAGGGAAAGAGGCATGCAAGCTACCTTGATAAAAGGTACATTGTGAAAGGTGGCACCTGAAGTTTTAAATATATAATTAAATAACAATTTAAAAATGTTAATTACTACTGCCATGCTTTTGTAGTTACCTTGTTAGTTTTATTTTTTTATTACCTGATTTTATGATGCGTAGCCTTGCAGAGTTTCAAACCTTTTTTTTAAATATAGAAATGCTTTGTAGAAAAAAAGAATCTTCCTAAATGTCACTTTTCTTGCTTTGTAACCCACCAGTATTCCTCTGAAGAGGAGGAAGTTGATCTCCAGACTGCACTGACAGGCTACCAAACTAAACATAGGAAATTGCTGGAACCAGTGGATCATGGGAAGATTGAATATGAGCCTTACAGGAAAAATTTCTATGTTGAAGTTCCCGAGCTAGCCAAAATGACACTGGAAGGTAATCAGCAGTGCCAAAGAAACTGCTACTAAATTCAGTAAATTAAATTGTGAGATATTGTGAATTAGGTTCATCTCAAAAAATATGCTACTTCCTCATTAAATTAATTCCTCATTAAATGAGGAAGTGGCAATTTCTTTATCCCACTATTCTGGTACCTCTTAAAATTTTCAGGCTGAAAACTCATTCAATAGTGTAAGAGGCTGCAGAGAATCCTCAATACTCCTGTCAGCTGCTGTCTTTTCTGGATTGTCTTGTCTTTTTGTTGTGTTGTAATACAGTTTTTCTGTGGCAGCTCTGAAGTATGTGGTGCTTAACCCTCAAAGTTCCTCAACCATCCAGCATGCTGGCTGGGAATTCTGGTAGTTGAAATCTACAATCTACACATCTGTGAATTGCTAAAGTCTAATAATAAATGTATTTTACTTTCTACACCACACCTACAATTTCCTACTCTTATATCTGGAAAGATTATTGAGAGAGAATAAGAAGCACCTGATGAAATTACAACAGGGTAAAAAAAATGAGAAAAATAAATTTTCTCCTAGCCAGGAAGCAGAGATTCATTCAAAGTATTTGATTCTTTTTCAAAGCTAATAGGAAAACAAATTACTTCTATTGAAAAACAGCCAGAACGTTTTATGAAGTCATTAGTTTGGATTCAGAATAGCCATTCCACCAACAGGCTTCTTTCTTGTGTACTATGAGCCACTTGTTCATATGATTTGCAGCCTTTAACTCAGGGGTATTAAACTCAAGGCCCGGGGCCTGGATCCAGCCTGTGGGGTGCTTAGATTTGGATTGCAGGTCCGCCCTGGAAACAGCAAAGGACTGGCCCATGGTGCCTCTGCCAGCAAAAACGCAGCTTGGGAGGGCCGCAAATGGTCCTCCCAAGCTCCTTTTTCACTGGCAGAGGTTGCAGGAAGCGGTTGCAGGAAGCTGTTGCAGCCAAAAACTGAGCTCAGGAGCCCATTTTTACTGGCAGAGTACTTGGGCCACCACAGGTGCCCTCGACACGAGTGATGTTGAGCTGGCCACTGCCATCCTGGCCCTGGAAGTCAACACAACTCTGATGCGGCCCTCAATGAAATTGAGTTTGACACCCCTGCTTTAGCTCCTTTTCCCATATTGGGACAATAAGAATCAGCTTGAGATCCTTGCCCACAGCTTCCTTATTGAAGACCCAAAGTAGGTGCTTTCTCTTCTTTCCTGCCTAAGTCCCAAGTGCCTGCTGTCTTAATAAAAATCTTCAGTATTCTTTCGTATTAAAAAAATACAGTATGGAGAGAGAATTATTATTCAAAGCGATTTGTTTAGTCTCAGAGTTTTGAAAGCTTCCAGAGGTAATTGCAGTCACATGCAATGCAAAGCCAGGATTTTTTTAGGCATTGCTTGTGCAAGCCGAGTGTCTACTTATTCAGAATCAATCTAATCAGATTATGGTTTACTGTGGTCTTAACCAGGCTAACAGGCTTTCTAATTAAAAAGCTGCTAATTATTTTGTATTACAAAAGAAGATACGCAGTAGTTGTAGATAACAATGATGATTTCATGATTTTCACCAATTATACTCAAAACTTTGTTTTATATTGCTCATAAAGATACCTGAATATGCCACCTTGTAAAAAAGTGATCAAACATTAATAGCATTCTTTGTATAGAAGACATATTAATAAATGTCAACAAATGAGTGATTCATATATTAATTCGGGTTGTATGTTGCAGAGGTAAATGCATACAGATTGGAAATGGAAGGAATTACAGTCAAGGGTAAAGGATGTCCCAAGCCAATCAAAACCTGGGTACAGTGTGGTATATCTATGAAAATCCTGAATTCCCTGAAAAAGTAAGTAAGCAATATGGAAGTAGGTAGCTTATATATTTTAGGATTAGGAAAAATTGTGAAGAGATTTATTACATTTTGATACCTTTAGATGATGTCAAGCTGTAATTCATAGTAACTGCACCCAAGCCTAGGAGATCCTGAGGATTATACTTCAGCAATATCTGAAGGATCACAAATTCCTGATTTCTGGCATGTGGGTTTGTATAGCAGGAACTGCCTTATAAAATACTTGACTGGAGTTAATTGGTGTTTACATTTTGGTAATATATGAAGTGCTACATCCCCCATTTTTGCTGTACACTGCAAATCTCCGTATTTATAATTTCTTCACTAATCGATAGCTGTAATTTTCTAAAATACATTATGTGAAATTAAAACTGAAAATCAGTACTTTGTTAGAACCATATATGATGTTGTTCATGTCCATAAAGTATCATTTTATTTCCTTTTTAAGACATGGCTATGAAAAGCCCACCCCTATCCAGGCCCAAGCTATACCTGCAATTATGAGTGGACGTGATTTAATAGGCATTGCTAAAACAGGAAGTGGAAAGACTATTGCATTTCTGCTGCCCATGTTCAGACACATCATGGATCAGAGATCATTAGAAGAAGGCGAAGGTCCAATAGGTATGGATCATGTTGTTAACCCAATCACTCATGTAGAGAAACAGGATTATTATGCACTGGCTCCTAAAATGTTCCTAAAAGGAAACAAAATACAATAATAAAACAACTTTTGAAACAATGCAGAGCATAAAACTAATCAGTCGAAAATAACCATATTTTTAATTTCATGCTGGAAAAAGCTTCATGCTGAAAGATATTGGTGATGGTCTTGCTTTTGTAGAAAGTTCTGTAAAATATAACAAAACAAAGTATTTTTTTCTTGTCACTACATAATATATGAAAATCTTTGAGGAGAGTCTCAATTTTATTGAAACTTTTGGTGTGCACATGATGAGGATTTTTAGATTAAAATTTCTGGGGTTTTTTCCAGCTGTCATTATGACACCTACTCGAGAACTAGCTCTACAGATTACAAAGGAGTGTAAGAAATTCTCAAAGACTCTTGGTGTTAGAGTCGTGTGTGTATATGGAGGAACGGGAATAAGTGAACAGGTATGTTATCAAACTTATATCAATCACTTTGATAGAATCTAGAATTGCCAGAACTTTGGATTCAGTCTCCAAAAAGTGCTTTGGAGCATGCATTACCAGTGCAGCACCTGTTTTAAACAATCATACCTTTTGAACAGAAAGGTAGCCACCTGAACCTAGGAAAATAAGGTGATGCAGACACACTGAAGCATCTTTCCTAGATTGTAATGCTGAACAGCTATAATGAGATTGTATTTCCACCTATGGGATAAACAACTTGTCTTTTTTGCAGTCAGCTTTGGCAGTTCCTTCGTAACTTAATTATTAAGGGTTTTTTGTACTTAAAAGTACTGGATTACATTACCAGAAACAAGTAATTTCTGCAGTGAATTTTCCTGATTGTCCTCTTACATCTACATATTCCTCAGGCTGCTTCTGATGGTTAAGAGATACAGAAAGGTCTAGATAGTGTATTATTAACAGAAAAATATTGTTTTCCTAGAAACAAAAATAAGATTTTTGCCAAAATAATCAGATTATTTTTAATCTGATTCCAAAAAGATACTTTAGTGTTACAAATATTACAAATATTGGGCTTCTCTGCACTCTTTAACTGATTCTGGGGAAAGACCCAGTTGCTTTGCAGACAGGGGTAATGTTTGCATTTCAAGGTACCATTTTCAAACTGAATCTAAAAGTCTGCATAGTTTTACTTTGTACGTTCACAAGGACTGAAAAACGTAGATTTGTTTTAGCCAACTTTCCATAGAGAAAGAATATGTACAACTTTACAATATTCTGAAGAGGAAAGTGGATTTGAATTAGTCAGTTGTCCGACAGATGCTATAAAACCTGATTAG
The DNA here is from genome assembly GCA_025802295.1 of Psammodynastes pulverulentus. Classification (NCBI taxonomy): domain Eukaryota; kingdom Metazoa; phylum Chordata; class Lepidosauria; order Squamata; family Psammodynastidae; genus Psammodynastes; species Psammodynastes pulverulentus. Next base: position 74,919,864 of record JAOYMU010000098.1, read on the forward strand.
TGAGGTTTTCTCAGTCTAAGGTTAATACTTAGTGGCTAATTTTTCTGGTAACAAAGTAATATTGGATATAGGTCTACATATCATGCAACAATTGTATTTTAAAAACAACCCTTTTGAAACAATGTAATGGCAGTGAACAGAAAGTAGTAAATTCATTCTTTCCTCTCTAGCTACTTTTACACATTTTTTGAGAGGCAATTCATTTTTCCCTGTGTTTAAGAAGAGGGTGGGATAAGGGAAAATAGATGGATATTATCTAAAATGTGGGTTTCGGTAGAGGGGCCCAATTGGTATGAGCCCCCAGTCCCCTCTCTATGTGCTAGCTCTATATTTCTCTGACATTATGTATCAATATAATAATTGAGAATAAAAGGAAGCATATTTTAAACCATATATTAATAATATTGATGATTTAAGTATTACTTGTTATAAATGGTACACATTAAAATAGTTTATTCTACTTATTTTATATTCAGATTGCTGAACTGAAAAGGGGTGCGGAAATAATAGTTTGCACACCTGGCCGTATGATTGATATGTTAGCAGCTAATAATGGTAAGAAAATACTTTTTATTTGTAAAGAAATTCAGACACATTGTTTCCCTTCCCTTCAATAATGAAATTCATAGATATGTTGAAGCTGTGATATCTATTCTAGTGTAGAATGTAGTCTTAAAAATGACTCTGTTCAATGTCTCCCATTAGAAATTTCAAAAGTATTTGATGAATGGAAACCTTTGAAGAATTTCTTAAAATAAACATACTCATTTTGGGATTATAGCTCAACTTCAGAAGTGACTTTCTAAAACAGCTGTTTGACACCTATCATTTATATTGAAATCACGTTCCCTATCTAATGGTTATTAACACTGATTGTTCACTTTCTGTACAAAGAAGTTTTCATCTCTAAATTTGGGAACAAAACATAACAGTTTGAGTTTTTTAAAAAAGCAGCTTTTTTCCTCAAAATAGTTTGATAACAAATAACCTAAACAGAGATATTGCAGCTTTAAAGTACATTTTACTGCAACATTATGTGCTTATCGCATAATATTTGATTGCTTATGTATTTTACTGTAAAAACTCTTACTAAACTGTTGACATTTGACTTCTGTGAAAAAAGTTCCTTCAAGAGTTTATAGAACTGAGCTTCCAAAGACTAAACCATCAAAGGTAGGTACAGCAATGCTGTTCCAAAGTAATGTACGTTTGTACAGTAAGAGCCAAATTTAAAAAAAAAAAGTGTTGCAAAGTTCTTATTTTGATTTGTTAGAAATAACGTGCTACATAATGTGTTTAGAAGTAAAAGAAAAATAAATGAAAATCTTGTATTTACTTTGAATTACTTATTTTACACCACATTAAAATAGCATTTCCTCCTTCAGATTTTTAAAAAGAGCTATCCACTTGCTTGAAGATGCTGCAGTAAGGTCTAACTCAATCCAGCTTCCAACCAATAAGCATCAGTAGCTGAGGTGAAACTCAGACCTCCTGTATATATTCACTAAGTGAAATAGAAGTGACATGGCTAGGTCATCTCTGCAGATTTTTTATTTGTTTTTAATACATTCACTTTGATAACATTTTATTGAAATGGGAGTAGCCGTTTGTTTAAAGCAGGATGTCAAACTCGCAGCCCGTGGACGGATGCGTCACGCTCTGGCCACGCCCACCCCCAGTTTAGCAAAGAGATGGGAAAGATGCGATATGTCACATGACGTGTTGTCACGAGTTTGATAGCCCTGGTATAAAGTAATAGAAAGCAGGCTGTTGTGGATTGTAACTTCTTGTTTGTGTTAGAAATGACTCTGCTTTATTGGGCTAGATGTATTCTTGAAGTTTCTATAAACTGTCAGCTCTCTTTATATGCAAAAGTAGTCAAGAAGGTTTTCTGTACTCTCTTTAGCTCCATCAAATATTGGAGCAACAGAAACCCACAGTAAAAATCTGCAATTCTTTCCAGTTTAAGGGTTCATGGCTTCTCAGGTCAAATCCTCAAACTTCTTTCTACTATTTAAAAAAAAAATCATAGAATTAAATTCTAAAAGAAAAGCATATATGTATGTTAAATACTCATATATATTCTCTCTACTTTGCCATATAAACCAACAGGGAGAGAATACAATGTACATTAACTAGTGATGGAGAATCACTGATGTATGCACATTGTGCTTTTGGATACAAGATTTAGTATAGAATTGCTTATTCTCAAACAAGTGGGGTTTAGGTACACTTTATATCAGCACCTTTGGAAATCTTTAGTTTAAATTTTTAAAAATATTTTTGGTCTAGATCATTACATAAGGCAAAGAAGTCTTTTGCATGGGTCTATTTGTCACTGTGTGTGGGATAGCTATTCTTAAGATTGAGTTAATTAATTTTAAGCTATATTTGTAGATGAGAAAAAAATGTGCAATTCTGTTTATGTCAGTATGATGGTAGTTTCTATGAATAGGTTCTGTGAACCAGTATGAGACTTTCTGCTTAGAAAATTGGAGATAAAGCTTTTCCGGACTTCAGTGTAATTAAATTTTGAATCATAAGTATTTCCAATAATGACACTAAGATTTTGTAAGGTTTCTTCAATTATCACTTGAATTTGCTTTCCACACATGCGCTGTAATCTCTAATATGTTTTTTTGTAGGTGGCGCTCACAGATAATGGCTGATGTGGCTCGTTGCTTCACCTTAGTCTTAGTTTTATGATGTGTTTTGGTGAGGGCTGTTTTCTGAATTTTGCAGGTTCTCCTGGCCCTGTACTGATATACAAGAAAAGTAATTGACAAAATAATGGGCCTTGTGCATCAGTACACAATTGCCAAAACATTTGCCAGTACAAGAGATAAGGCGCTTAGTGAATTATTTTTCTAAAATAAATAAATGATTAAATCTTTGTTTAAACTCTAGTCAGAATATGTACCATTCTATTTATATATTTTACGAAGAAAAATAGCCTTTAGATTTATTTTTGTTTCCTTTTGTTGTTTTTTCTCCTTTCTATAGGTCGGGTGACAAATCTTCGGAGAGTGACATATGTTGTCCTTGATGAAGCAGATAGAATGTTTGACATGGGCTTTGAGCCTCAGGTAACCAGAGGGCTGACTAGTTTTTACAGATTTCCTAACAAAGGCTCACATCGTATATTTCATGTTCTGCTCTATGATGGCATAGCTATTGATTAGTAGAATGTTATTTTTGTCTACAGTAGTAAATGTATACTTTGGTACTTCAATATAATACCAAAGTGGGCATGGAAGAGTCCACAGTATTGCCTGATACCTACTTATACTACATTGTTGTCTGTTATCCAGTTCATTAAATTAGGTACAAGATTATACAAAGTCAGAAAAAAAGAATGGAGTTTATATATTAACCTCTTGTAAATATCTTAGTAGTAGATAATTGCTTACTACTGGTGTGAACACTGAATATTGTAGAAGAATTTCTTTTCACAGGAAAACAATAAGTATCTGATTTGGGAAAGTCGCTATTAACCCACTTTTGTTCACAATAGGTTATGCGCATTGTAGACAATGTGAGGCTTGATCGCCAGACCGTGATGTTTTCTGCTACTTTCCCTAGAGCCATGGAGGCTTTAGCTCGCCGTATTCTCAGCAAACCAATTGAGGTCCAAGTTGGTGGCCGGAGTGTTGTCTGTTCAGATGTTGAACAGAAAGTGGTAAGATGTAGAAATGTAACCTTTGTATTCCCTGTCTTAATCACAGCCTTCAAAGTATTGCTTTAGAAGAAAGCTATATATCCAAGATAGATTTACTTGTGAATATTGTGCAGGCATTGACTTCTGAAATGTATTAATTGTATAACATAGAGAGTAGTTCTTGTTGTTCTGTGTTTCTTTGATGAGCCATTTATCAAAGCATTAGTGATAACATTTATTTTCCTGTGCTGCAGAGTGATAGCACTTATATGCAATTTTTTGGGGGGGTAAAGTTTATCCAATAATCTGTTGCGTTAAAAAGTTGATACAGTACAGTTGTCAAAGGAATCCTTATGCTACTACAAAGGAACATATTCAGATTGGAACTGGCACTTCACTATTCACAAAGTACCAGATTCAAAGAAGTTTGTGGCATTATGGAAGAAAAAGTTGAACCCAAGGCTATTTTTCTAAATATTATCCATAGCTATTATTTATCAGTTCAGAGTCAGAAGCCAGAATTTACATTTTAGCTTATCTGAAATACAGCTTAAAGCTTACTTTTTTTCACTAGTAGCCCATAGTGAAGTTTACATAGTAAACTGCTTTAGAAATTGGAGATAATTTCAGAAATTATTTCAAATATGTTGTGGATGGCCAAAATACAGGCTCAGCAGTTTCATGGGCAAATACATTTGGCCAGGATGTTCGGTAAGGCTGGTTAAAACAATCAATTTGTTGTAGATGTGAGTAACTGCTGTGTCCTTGTTTCAGTATATTATGCAGTTATAATTTTAATTGGAGTTAAGGTTAATCTAGATATTGTACAATTTTGACATAATGTGAGCTGTCTGGATTTGTATGGGTTGTATGTGTTAGAACAGGTCTTTGACATGACCTCGAAATGACGGTATATCTTTGTAGTACTCACTTTGTACCTAGGCAGTCTTTTTCCCCCAAAGACAAGACTTTTGCTCTGTTTTCTAGTTGCAATTATAGATTATCTATAACAAATTAATGCTTTTTATTGTAAAATTAAAGTAAGTTTCCACTGAACATTTACTACGATGTTTGCATCAGGTTTATTGCTATTATACTGATATCTCCAGATGTTCCATTGGAGATAACTGTACTGCTTCCTTCACCAACTATTCCGGTCTTTCAGATTGTCATAGAGGAAGAGAGCAAGTTCTTGAAATTGCTTGAGCTACTAGGACATTATCAGGAAAAAGGAGCCGTCATTATATTTGTGGATAAACAGGAACATGCTGATGGATTACTGAAAGACTTGATGAGAGCTTCTTACCCCTGTCTTTCACTTCATGGAGGTAGTGGGCATTCCTCGTCTTCTAATTATTTGACAAAATAACTGAACCTTAAATGTTCATCAGCATATCCTTTGCATATGTTTTCTTCTGCAGGTATTGACCAATATGACAGAGACAGCATAATCAATGATTTTAAAAGTGGAGTATGCAAACTGCTTGTGGCTACATCAGTGGCAGCTCGAGGTCTTGATGTAAAGCAACTTATGCTTGTAATCAACTACAGTTGTCCTAATCATTATGAGGATTATGTGCACAGGGCAGGCAGAACCGGGCGTGCGGGCAACAAAGTACGTAAATATTTTTTTCCACTGATGACTTAAAAGATGAAAGTCTCATTCGGATGGGTTATTGCTTTGTTGATTTATATACTTTGATCTAAAATTGTTTTACTAACAATAAAAATGTGCTCATTGCCAATTAAATGGAGCAGTGGTGAATATCCTGAAGCCCTCAGACTGTGAGATCCTTGATTTAATTGTATTGGCCTAATTGTATTGACTCAATGATTTGTACCTTTCATTTTCAACTAAATAGCAGTTTTGTGATTGAAACCAAATCAAACACTGCTGACCATGTGCTTTTAATAGGACTCGGCTGTAGAATTATAATATGTCTGATAGTTTGCATATAGAGAAGATATGTGCATATGCAAAGATCCTGAGCCAATCGCTTTAAGGTTTCCATTCTGTGAAACCTGGTTTGGAAATGTCCCATTGAACCAATACTCAGTTCTGGATTATACAGACTGCAGGAGGAAAAAATGTTAACAAAATTATATTTTTCCTCATTACACTTTTGAGCAACTGAAGATAGGTTTCACTTTTTCATTTACAGGATATGCATTCTGGATCATGCTCTGTATTTTTGCCTTTATTTCAGGTTTATTTTTAAATTAAGTTTTTTTTTAAAGTAAGATTAGAAATATATTATATCCTATTGTTTAAAACTAAACATATTTAATCATTTCTGTAATGTTGCTTAATAGTTCAGAAACTAATGCTTGTTTTCATTGATTTGTATCAGCACCAGAAATTTGCCACAGTATTAAGACTCAAGTCTTTATGCTGTGATTGTTTTTTTACTTCATTTGTTTTGTATATATTTAGTATATATATTTGAAACCATAAATTCAATGCTGCACATCTTTCACATTCTCTTAAAATTTAGTTGATCTCACTGGCTGTGTAAAAATTTGAAAACATAACTTATTCTTCTATGAACATTTTGCATAAAAATGAAAAAAAATGTGATTTATAGTTCTGATAAGCAGTATAGATTATACAAAGAAGAGTAATATGATGTAACTTTAGAGAGAGAAATTCAAATATATTTCTACTTATAACTGCTAAGAAGAATATTGGAAGCCACTTTATATTGTGTTTTTTTTCTTTTGAATTTTTCTTCAGCTTTTTTCTTTCCTGGGTCTTCTTTCTTTTTCTTTGATTTTTTTCTTTGTTCTTTTTTTGTGTGTGTGTTACTGGTAGTTGTATTAGTTTTTATCTTGTTTAAAAATTTTAATACAAATTAGTGCATGTTGGTGTACATATATTTAAATTGATCTAACTATATAGTAACTATATAGGTTGATGTGGATCTGTTTCTTTGAAAATAGAGAAAGATAACATCCCAGCATAATGGAAACTTCACAAAAAGAAAAATAACTTGACGTCAATGTACTTTCAGTTATATTATGTTTATGCTTAATATTTTATTACAGGGTTATGCCTATACTTTCATAACTGAAGATCAAGCACGGTATGCTGGTGATATAATTAAAGCTTTGGAGTTGTCTGGTACCGCAGTTCCGTCTGAGCTAGAGAAACTTTGGATTGATTTCAAAGATCAGCAGAAAGCTGTGAGTTACCCATTTTATAGTTGTTTTCAGATTTCTTATTTAATTCCTGTTTATATTTATGTATGCAAAGAACAACTCTTAAACAGAATAGTTGGGTGCCTTAGGAGTACAGTTTGTACCTTTTCAGACTAATTGAAGGAATTCTTGTGTAAACAGTGTATTCTGATCATAGAAGGGCCTGTTCTACACATTGTATTAGAATGGATTGTGCTAGAACTTTGGGATGATGCTTTTTTTTTAATTTCTAGGAAGTTGTCTTCATGTAACTGGTAACTCATAAATCATTGTACATCATTAACTACATTTAGTATTAACAGCTGACTTCTCATTTTCCCAAAAACTCTCTTTAAGTCTTGAGAAGGTTCTCTAGTTCTTCAAAACAGATTTGAAAAGTAATGGAGAAGATGAATTTGTTCAACTAATTTATGTTGTTCTTTGAGTGATGGTTAAATTTTTGAACATAACTTAATGGATTGCTTAAAATTCCAGTTTTAAATGTACTGTTTTAGTTTTGTGGTAGATACTAAATTCTCACAATTCGTTATCTATTTAATAGTTGGTCTTCAGGAAATTAATACTGAGGTACTGATCAGTTTTTTTCCAGATGTTTCATCTGTATCCTAGTTGGGAGGTTGTTAGGAATTTGTCACATAAGCAACCGATCCAACCATACATAACAAACAGATGAAATGAACTAGTCAAATTTTCAGCATTCATTAATCAATAGTTGCCAGGAAGCCTCCAATCACCAAGCCTCTGATCTCCAATCAGCTCATATCTTATAGTCTGCTTATGCTGCTTTCTATGGAAGATTCTCTGGGATGCAGTGCAAAACATTGGCAGAAAATCTTATCAGTACTTCAGTATTCATCTCCCAAAGAACCCGACTTACGTTAAAACTTTTGCCAGTAAACATTTAGAACATTTTTATATTTGATGGCTGACTTTTGAATATGCATATATAGGAGGGGAAAACGATTAAAAAGAGTAGCGGCTTCTCTGGTAAAGGATTCAAGTTTGATGAAACAGAAGAAGCTTTGGCGAATGAGCGGAAGAAGTTACAAAAAGCAGCGCTTGGCTTGCAGGATTCAGATGATGAAGATACAGCAGTTGATGTAAGTATTTCATACATTTCTTTTAGTTAGACATTTCAGATGTAAAATGTACTGACGTGACACTTTTGTTTTCCTGTCCTCTGGCTGATCTTATATTGGAGTGAAGTTTGAGCCCAATTTCTTTTAAATTGTAGTCAAACACTGTATTATTTTTCATTCATCAATATCTGTCTTATCATTTTCACAATTTGTGAAATATTTGATGTTGCCACAAAAATCAACCACATTTGTTTCCTACTCTTTTACTTTTGATATTTTTGAGCAATTTTTATTTTGGATGATTTTTCAGGTTAGTACTTGAAAAAGAAATCAGTTGCTTAGGTATCTAAACCATAGCATGTTGCTGCTAATCATTTACTATGTTTACCCTAAAAATATGAACTTTCACTTCTCTTTTTTATTAGATTGACGAGCAGATTGAAAGCATGTTCAATTCAAAGAAAAGAGTGAAGGACATGGCATCATCTGGTGGTTCATCTAATGTTCCTGCCCCAACAGCAGGAAATGCAGAGAAATTAGAAATTGCTAAGAGATTGGCATTGAGAATCAATGCACAGAAGAATCTTGGAGCCGAGGCTCAAGTATTGGTCTCTTTTCAGTTTAAGGTCATCCTCTTCTACAAATCAATTTTTATAGTCTTTATGTTAAATGCTTTATGTTTGCTAAGTTTATATAGTACAATCTTCACTATCAGGACAGCTCTGCAGACATAGACATTAGCAGGAAAGAGGGATGAAACACTTTTATTTATTTCATTTAAGAAAAAAAATGTTGCAGTTGAATTAGAAACCCATGAATTGTTGTATTCAGAAAAATATGAATCAGTCCATTATAAATTATAAATTTCTCTTAATTGTGTACATGATACACGAAATTATCACAAATAATGCAAAATATTTTGAATAACATCTGTGTAATGTATTTGGTATAATAGCAAAACACCATCTAGGTATTTGGGTTGGTAGCAGTATAAGAAGCTATAGTACACTAAATCTAGATAATATTCCCAAACCTGTATGTGTGGGATCCAGATAACTGCAATTTTATTATGTATTTATTGCCAATATTTGAAGTGCTAATGATCTGATCTGTAAATTCAAAATATGATTTTTATCAGTAACAAAAGAAATTTATCTAAATAGTTTAATAAATATTTTAGTGCTTTGCAAAGACATAAAAAGATCTAAGAAACATGATTTGATTGGCATTAAATGTTTTTGGAAGGGAAAGGATTCTGATATAAAAAGAAATGAACATTTCTGTGTGAACATTTTTGTAGATGGCTGTTTGCATAACAGCTTAAGAATAACCACTGATAAATAGGCATAAGAATTTACATTTAAAATTATACATGAGATACTTTTGGTTTGAGAACGCCTTCAGTAGTAAACCTTTTTATGCATGGAGATTACCTAATGATCAGGGATTCTGACTTTTCAGAGTACTTATTTATGTAGACAGTTTCCACAGAGATATAAAATCCTTCAGTGTAAGACTTTCACAAGCAAAAGGCAAAAAAAGCAGGAAGGGGCTAGTATGCTCCCTTCCATAGCCATTGAAGAAACTGTAGGGTCTTTTAACTATTTCCTCCCTCTTTTAGCCATCTTCTTTCATTATTTACAGTTCCCACCAACTTGCTCACTTCCATCACTGTTTTTGTTATTCAGAAAATACAAACCATTCTCTGCTCCCTCGAGGTCACTGGTAATTATTTGGAGGAAAAGTTTAATCTTTCGTTCAGGTCCTAGTCAGGTTGAGTTTGGGCCTTTCATTGGAGCTGCTTAGTTGACAACGTAAGGCAAACAAAAGCACTGTTCCCCTGGTTGATTCTGTCCAACTCAGAGCATGTGTGACGTTTCCTAGATTGTACATTTCTGGTGGCCCCACACCAGATTTGTTATGTGTCCTGACATGTGCTGTGCCTGTTTTCTGTTGCCTTGAAAAAAAATGCCAATTTGAATGCTGTAATTATCTGCAGCCCTCTAGATAATTTCTAGAGGGATGGTAATGTCGTCTGTTACAGCAAAGGCTAACATATTTATTTTAGTGAAGTAGATATCATTTCTGCCAGAATAAATTGGTTGGTCTCTAAGGCATTGCAAGCCCTTTTCTTGTTTGTACAACTGGTAATTTATTTATAATAAACCCTTTGTTTTATCTGTTTTCCTATCTATTTGGAGACTGGGAAATGAGATAATTGGAATAGAAATTAGAGTTGGCAACTGTTGCTAAAATGTTATATGAAAAGTTCTGAAATCAGGTTTCTAATTTGAAACTATCATTGTGTTTACAATAAGACAAGGGAGACAATTGACTTTTCCAATTTTGCCTGCTCTTTACATCTTCCTTCTGTGTGCTAGACAGCATGTGGGAACTGATGCTATGGTTGCAATACGAAGCTGCAATCTGCTTCCTATTCCCATCTGCCAGCATTGACAGATCGGTGACTGAAGTTTAAAAATCACAGTGATCTTTGAATCAATCAGAGACTGAAACATTGTGAAGGCCTTTATTTCTGCAAGCAAAGTCATATTAGCATCCCCTTAGATAGTGTCTATGTCCAGTTTTGTTTATTTGACAAGCTTTTTGTTTCTCATTTTGTTCAATTGCTTTATACTGTACATTCTTACCAAAATCTTGATATATTAAATTGCAAGCGATATGTTTCTGAAATTAGTTTTTTTTTTAAATTTTAAATGCCTTATTTCAGGATGTGATGCAGCAAGCTACAAACGCTATCCTGAGGGGTGGCACAATTCAGGCTCCCACAGTTTCTGCAAAAACTATTGCCGAGCAACTCGCTGAGAAGATCAATGCCAAGCTCAATTATGTGCCCATCGAAAAACAAGAGGAGGAGAAGCAGGAAGGCGGACAAAATGAATCTTTTAAGAGATATGAGGAAGAACTAGAGATCAATGATTTCCCTCAGGCGAGGATTGCTTTTCTCATTTTTATTTAAATTGCAGAGGTTTTTAATTGCTATAGCTCTTCTTATAATAATGTTTTTCTGCTCCCATGTAACTAACTTTTTTCTGTTGTGCTTATGTTGCTTGTTTGTATAATTCAGTTGCACATTTAATTGTTAAAGAATGTTGTTGATTATAATCACATTGAATTTTTAAAAGCTCATCAGAATAAAAATTGACTTGTAAGGCAGAACTAATTATAGTCACAATACTGCCTTTGGGTCTTCAGCCTGCCTTTCTAGATGTATCAGGATTGAGTTAATCCAGTAACTATCCAACACCATCTCTGATATGATATAGATTTCCTATAGATTTCCTATTCATCATGTGATGAATCCTCAGAAAAATTGATCTTTTAATGATACTGACTAACCTGCAATATTCCAGGATAAAAAAGAGATTGCATCATTCAGGGCCAATCATGTCGCTTGATTTTCACAATCTAGTGATGTAAAGTCATTGTGATGATTTTAAAACCAGCGACAGGGAACCAGGTCTCTGCCAAGGCTTATCTCATACAGATCCTGCATCTGTGCCTGGGGATCTTGACTAGGTAATCAAAACCAGCACCATCCAATGATGGTTGTCTTGAAGGATCTTTTATTTAATCAACAGTTCTGCAACCAGTGTCACTAAATTAAGAAAACTCCTCAGTTATATGGATAGCCTGACACTGTCTCCTATGTTCTGCTGCTGGCTAATGAGGGTCTGCAGAGCTATATTTTGGAGGAGGATGTCCTGCTATTCCCTTCACTATTGAGAGGAAATCATCTACGTTAAGCGTTTTTATTTGCAAATTGCATAGAGTCATATAGGTGAAATGAGTGATATAAAAATTAGGTAGATGGGAAGAAAGAAAGAAAAGAAAGAAGGAAATAAAACAAAAAAGAGAAAGAAAGAAAAAAAAGAAAGAAAAAGAAAGACAAGACTATAAGTGGCTCAGCTGTAGCAATTGTACTTCAGTTTCCTTCAGATTTTCTAACTTAAGTAGAATATTGTCCTCTACTTTTCCCCATAACAACAATTCTGTGAGGTGGGTTGGGCTGAGAGAGAGTGACTGGCCGAAAATCACCTAATTCGCTTTCATGGCTAAGGCAGGAGTTAAACTCACGGTCTCCTGCCTTCTAGCCTGATGACCTAACCACTAAACCAGACTGGCTCTCAATATGCTCTCATCCTAAATAAAATATGGAGAATGGTGGGGTGTTTGAAAGGCAAAAGATTTTGTTTACAATGAGGGCACTTGGATTCCCTTCAACAGCACATAAATCAGTTTGGCTGTATTGGTAGTGAAAATGTTGTCCTTGGAAATTACAATTGCTGTCCTAGAATTCCAGCCTCCAGTGTTATATGTATTCAGAAAAATACTGCAAGCAATCGGATGTGTTTGTAATATGCAATTTGGAGATGCTTGTTTAGCATCCAAAGGAGCTTTGATATGTGAGTGGTCCCTACTCTTTGCCTTTTTTAGTATTGCAATTTTTTTTAGTGTGCACTCTACATTACTCTGGCTCTTTATCAAGTTGTTTTACTTTATTTTGCTTGCCCTTTGACAGCACACATGCCCAGAATATGGCCCTTAACCAGACTGGTGCATAAACTTTAGTAGGAATACAAAGTCCAGTTTCATGCTTTCAAGCATAAAGCTCTATAGTGCCTTTTAACACTTCCAAATTGTGTTGTTTGCCTGAAAACTGCTTAATTATATAATAAATAATAAATAACTATATAAATAAAAAAGTCTGCCTTTAGTAAATGAAACCCACAAAATCCTGTGGGGGAGATTTTATTCTTTGAATTGAGATGAAGCCATAAAATCAGGGGTTTTTTTGAGCCGGAGCTCAGCGGAACGGCGTTCCGGAACCTTTTCGGAGCTGTTGTCACGTGCTCCGTCTCAACCA
>JAOYMU010000098.1:74972252-74983039 GCA_025802295.1 Psammodynastes pulverulentus
TGTTGGCCTGTGCCCCGCCCCGAGTCCCTTTGGGGAGAGGGAGCGGGATATAAATGTAAATAAATCTAAAATCTAAAAATCTAAATCTCAACTTGTGGTTGTAAGTTGAAGATAGCATGTACAGCCTATGAAGATCTGCTTACTCTACAGCAAAGCTGTCAAACTCGTGGCCCATGGCACAAATGTGTCACGTGCTGGCCACGCCCCCGCCTGGTTTAGCGAAAGGGGGAAAAGTTCCAATATGTCACATGATGCTGCCGTGATGGTACAAGTTTGACACCCATGCTCTAGTCTTTCTATATTGGTATCATTTGTTTTGTCTTAACGAAATGGACACTTGGATAAATTGTGTTGTTATCTAAACTTATTTAGACTTAATTTTTAATTTAAGAACTGCTTTGCCATAACAAAAAAATAATTCTAACTTACTTTTTCTAAATGTATAGTGATGGAAGTTATTATCTCTTTGATGAATGAAATGCCAACAATATTTATGCCATTTATATTTTATAAGCTAGATCAGCATCCTGGTTTCCATTCCTCTTCTGAAACTTAAAAAAAAGATTAATAATATTTTGCATAAAAAGAAACACTGCTTTGGGAACCATAAAATGAAGTATTTCTGGGTTGGTTGGTTGTTTTTTGCAATATATAAGTAAACTTGTCAGCCTTTTTATGTAATTTTAACCTAAATGGATCATTACCACAATTTCTTGTATGCATGTGTATGGAATTCATGTGGGCAATATCTCTTCCTAGAGATCAGCAGAAGTACCAGGCAGCTTTTATTGTGGTGAATAGGATGCCACTGGTTAAATGATTTATGATGTCAGACATAGTTTCTGCAAAATGATTCATAAGATCAAGATTTGTTAATGAAAAGTGGTGCCTGAAGCAAAGCCTCTCTCGTGTACAGCCATAAGTTCTTATTTTTAAGTTTTTGCTATCTATAATGATACACAATATTGTTTCATATAATTGTTGAAAGAAATGTCTATCTGGGTTCAGTTCCAAGTGGGAAGAAAGACACTGGAAACATGGAGACTGCTTGGAAGGATGGTTTAATGGTGAACAGGACCACATTGAGGTCCTGGGCAAAAAAAGCATAAGGGTGAGAGAGGGAGAGAGGTTTATAACCTCTGTTGGGCTTTGAACTTGCTTCCTGTTCCTGTGGCAAGAAATGTATCCTGATTGGTTGTCAGACTCTCATACAGGGGTAGCTTGGTTGAATCTTGCTGGGTGTGATGTAATCTTCCCAGGTGCCATGTGATCAGATGGGTAGAGGGCTAATCCTATCATGACCTGAGGGCCATGTCTTAATCCCACCACCCTGGAACTGGAGGGGGGCAGGGAGCTGCAGGAAGCTGCTTTGTGTTTAAAAACATGTTTCTCCTTTTCTCAGGGAAATATAATATTCTGCCTTTTTACTATTTCCTAGAATATTTCATTTTTCTAGGAGAGGGGTGGGTGCTAACTTTCTACAATAGTTACAGATAGTCTTCGACTTATGACCACAATTGAAACAGAATTTCCATTGCTAAGCAAGGCAGTTGAGTCATGCCTGATTTTATGACCTTTTTTGCCATGTTTGTTGTGCAAATCACTGCAGTTGTTAACTGAATCATGCAGTTATTGAGTGATTCTGGCTTCTCCCATTGACTTGCTTGTCAGAAACCCGGCGGGAAGGTCACAAATGGGATTGCATGACCATGGGACACTGCAACCATCATAAATACAGGCTGGTTGCCAACCACCTGAATTTTGATCATGTGGCTGTAGGGATATTGTGACAATCTTAAGTACAAGGACTGATTGTAAGTCACTTATTTCAGTGATGTTTAACTTTGAACTGTTGCTGAATTATTTATATGTTGAGAAGTTGAGAACTATTATTTCTACAAACTCAGTATATTTCCAAATACACTTTTTCTTTTGTAAAAGAATAACTTTGGTGTATGAACAAATTATTTTATGATGTACTAACTGAGCACTGATGCTATCTGCAGTTTATAAGGTTGCAAAGTAATTTGGGATTAATTTTGATAGTATTCGAAGTTTTAGTTTTACTCTCATTATTTTAAATTATTCATTTGGAGACTTGCTGATGTGTGTATGTAAATAAATAAATGCCTGGAAACCTGTAGCAACCACCCCCAGACTTATATAATATGAAATCGCAGCTGTACTTCCTTTATCATTCTTGAAAGTTATCTCTAAAATGAGTTCTCTTTATGAGCAGCAAGAAACCAAATCACACAGTAAGTGAAAGAAAGGTTTTCATTAATTTTTGCTCAGGACAAGTGGGATTTAAATGAACAAGCCAACTTTGATATCTATGTTGATTTCCATATTCATAAGAAAAATATTGTGTGATCTGACTCTAGCGCTCTTCTGTATTATGAGATCCTCTTGATCAAAAATTAAGAAGAGACCACTTGTCTCAAACTGTATAGGCCAGGGTCTCCTGCTTGAGCAGGGGGGTGGATTAGAAGACCTCCAAGGTCCCTTCCAGCTCTATTCTGATAGATTGATTAAAAAAGACAGGATCAACATGAGTTGCTGCAAAAAGACGGACGAAGGGGGCCCATAGACCACATTTCTGTCCCCACATCCCGCAGAGTGAAAATAAGGAACAAGATTCACTGTAGGGTTTATAATATTGAGCCATTCGTTTCTCCATAGCAATTATAGTATTAATTGGGAAAAGAAGCGCTTTTCACGAGGAAATAAGTGATGTCAATTTTAATTAAAGCTCATTCGGGGAGGGGAAGAACAGGAGCTCCCAAAACATCACGGAGACAACAGGATAGAATACCACCTTTGCTTCCTCTGAGGCTACAATATCCGGGTTGCAGACGAAAGAAGAGCCAGCCCAGCACTTTCACGCAGGGTTTCGTTAGCGTTGCAAAACCGGAAGCGGAAGCACAACCGGAAGCACTCATTTGGTGGCTAGGTCCCTTTTGCCGGGAGCTTTACCGGTGGTTTCTTTGGGGTGGGTGGGGGAGAGCGGCCGGCCCCCTCCCTTGCGAGGAGGATGCTCTTGGCCTCGCGCGGGTGGGGGCGGCACCTCGGGGTGATCTGGCTGCTCGCCTTCCTTGCGGCAGGTGAGGAGGGTTCGGTTGCCATGGCAATGCTGAGTGGTTGGGGGAGGGAGGAGAGAATAGCCCGGAGGAAGAGCTGCCTTTTAGACGCACCTGCCGTCCCGACGGCCTGTTTGGTTGAACGCGTGTCGAGGCTTCCTGGTGGTTTTTTTTCGTGGGTGGGGAAAGAGGCAAAACCGAAGTAAAACGCGGTGGGGTGAACCAGATAGCAAAAATTTATTCCGATCACTGCATTTCCGTGGTTTTCAGGTTGCATTATTCTTCTCTCTCCTGAAATGAAGGTTTTCATTTCTGATGTTAAAGAGAGTAAAGGCAAGGTGAAAGTGTCTAATCAGACGTCTCTTGCTCTATTTAAATGCTGTTGAATCATGCATTTGGCAGAGATGGGCACAAAATGGGAAGCTTTAACCATTCTGGATTAGTAAGTTAATTGTAGTTATGGCTGGATTCTCACTTTGAGCAAATTAAGGATGTGTGGTTATGCTGCATGAAATGTCAAATGATGTATATTTCTCTCTATATGTACACACCTGTATGCCTGTGTATTTTGCAGCAGAAACAGATGAAACTTCTGACCTGCTATCAGAAGAGCTAAGTGAAACTTCCCCACCATTAAATCTGGAAAGCAGTTCTGTCCATTCAAGCAGTGATGGACACAAAGAATCGGTACAGTATAGGACTGCAGAAATTGCTGATGCCATGATGAGTGGTAGCCTTCTTGGGGACCATCATGTCGTATTGTCGGTTATTCCAAGCGACACAAAGGAGACACATCTCTCTGAAGCAGACACTGGTACTTGCGATGCATCAGCAGATGGTGAATGCCATACGAATAACATGGCATCTGTATCTATTGAGCAAGTGTCTCATGCTCAAGAGCCAATAGTACAACCAGCGGTAGTGCTAGAAGCAGTGCATCCTTCATCACCAGAGGACTCAAATAACACAGATGGTATGAAAACCCCAAAAGTGAACTGTGAAGAAAGAAACATTACAGGAATGACAAATTTCACATTACAGATTTTGAATATCTCCCAAGTAAGTGATAAGTATTCTGATGTCTTAAGCTAAAAGTTGGCAATTTGGACTGACAACATTGGTCTTGTTTAGGTGCAGCTAAAGTAAGGTCTGGATAGGACTACAAGATGTGTTCCGTAACCGTGGAGCTTTAAGATGTGTGGACTTCAACTCCCAGGAGTCCCTATTGCTGGCTGGGGAATTCTAGAGGTGAAGTCCACACATCTTAAAGTGGCCAAGGTTGAAAAACAGTAGACTAGAGTAAAAATGGGTCTCTATGCTATTACAGTACTTAATTTGTATTACAGTACTTGTTTAATTTGCATGCTGTTGAATCTGGTTTTTTTTCCAGATTAATGGAATCACAGTATTCCTATTAAGAGAAGGAGCTAATGAACTGGATTGTCGAATTGACTTCACATAATATAACTGAAATGGTTATTCAATTAATCCCTGTTTGGGTTGAATAAAACATTGAACAATAGCCTAACCACATAACCTGGTGTTGTTTTTTTACTAAGTCACAAAAAAATAACCAATTTTAAATATATATATATATTGTTTTCTTACTGTCAGCAATCTACAGAGCACAATGCTATGCAACTTGAGAGGTATAACCATATAAAATGATTCTGAGAATAAAGATGATGGATTCTATTTTTTTCTGAACATTTTTTCATTAAATCTGAAAATTGGTATTTCAACTGATCGAACTTTAATCTCCTAGGAGTGCATTGTTGTTCCTAAAATTGTTAAGAAAAATGTCTATGAAGGATAGTATTTATTTCATAGAATGTTTAATTGAGGTATCAAAACAAATGAATGTTGCTGCAATATTGGAGGCAATGTAGCTCTGCATACTGATTGCTATTCTAAAGGCATTTTGTTGCCTTCTGTGTGAACTGACTCCATTACTGGATTTAGATAGCTTTTAATTTGATACAGCATACTTCTTATGTTCTGTTATTTGGATTTAAGGAATGTGGATTTCCTGTTATGTGTCAATATCAAACTATCACAAAATTTTATGGTTTTGATTTTGTCTTTGCTCTTGCAGGAAACTTCAATAACTGATATTCAAAATATTTAATAAACTAGCTGGCCAGTATGCATATTTATTTTTGAAATTAGGAAATTAGAGCTCTCAAATTCATTCTACACATCATCATGAAAAAATCCAAGTGGTCTCTAAAAGTTGACACTGGCATGTAATTAATATAATCAATTCATACTATGATTATTGTTCAAGTTTGAAACATGTCTTATAATGGAATGGCTAGTTAGAACTTGCACTTCATTGCTTTTCTGAGTAGCACTTGGTTTTTAAAATTAATTTTTAATCTCTTATTTTAGGATTTAATGGAATTTTTAAATCCAAATGGTAGTGATTGCACCTTGGTCTTATTTTATACCCCTTGGTGCCGTTTTTCTGCCAACTTGGCTCCTCACTTTAATTGTCTGCCACGAGTGTTCCCAACACTACATTTCTTGGCCTTGGATGCCTCCCAACATAGCAGGTAAATTTTTCTTTTCTGAATGATAATTGTTAACTTTATTTTATACATTTGTAACGTGTCTTTACAATAATAATGTAATGTAATAAAGTAATAAGGACACGTTTTTATAAATTTTTCAATGAGGAATTTGTTTAGCAAAATTGATTCTTCTGCTTTACTCTTTGCAGTTTATCAACTCGGTTTGGAACTGTGGCTGTTCCTAACATTCTCCTTTTTCAAGGTGCTAAGCCAATGGCAAGGTTTAACCATACAGATAGAACTCTGGAAACACTGAAAGCATTTATTTTTAATCAGACCGGTAAGATGAACTATGAATCAGGAGAATTCATAGCCTGATAAAGCCCTGTCTAACACTAGTAAATACTTATTATTTCCAGGAACATTATTGTTTTGTCTCTAGCTAGGAAGGTACGGGCAAGCAGTTTTATGGTTGATCAATACCTAAGATTTTGGGTGAATATAAAATAAGGTTGCAGTCCTAGCTAGACAAATAATATTCTACTTCAGGTGATTTTGGTTCTGCTGAGGATCTTGACATCCTGTCATTTGCTTCTCAGAAGCCTTATTTGGATAATATGACCATACTTTGGCATCAAAGGTTAATGTTAATATCGTAGTATAATATTGGTTATGTACATATATTTCAGGTCCTCTGTGACAGCAGGAGTTATTGTTTATGATTCTTGCATTATTTTGGGATTGCATATTTGAGAACTGAGAGTGAATGCAAGAAAGGTTATTTTTTTTTGCTGTAGATATTTCTCTTCATGTTAACAAGGAAAGAAACCAGGTTTTCTCAGCTTTTCTTTATCCACAACAGAGGATAAAGTTACTTCTTTCTCTATATGCTGTAGCAAATAATTGGGAAAGCTAAGATAGAAGCAGTATTTTTGATCTGGAGTTGGTTGAAAGATGGGTGGCTGTATGAATGTTTTAAATAAATAAAATATTTTTCTTCACTGCCTCTTGAAAGAGAAAAAATCATGGCACTATTCCCTTTACTGGTATGATTTTAGAGTAGGATATTTGCCTGTTTATTTTCTTTCACCTTCTCCTGGTAACATGAAGAGATAAAACAGGCTAATCAAGTACATATTATGGAAGTTATGAAAACACAAACTTATTGTGCTTGAGGCTGCAAGAGTTCTTAACAAATGAAATGGAAATAGAGCGGCCCACAAAGAATCAAATACATAACATTAATAGTTTTACTGGAAATATATTTGTACTTCAGTGAATAAATTTTAAAGTATAGTAAATGTCTTAGCGGATGATAATTAGTATGCTATTTTCAAATTAGAAAATGGAGGTTTATACATGCAAACAGCTAAGTATGATTTACAATGCTTCATCTTGCATCAAAGTAATAACTGGATATTTCATTTTAGGTATACAACCTAAATCTGATGTGATGGTGAGCATGGAAGATCATGTTGGTCCCCTGCCTAGCACACAGAGTAAAGGAATAGATTGGCTCCTCTTGTTTTCTTTATTGTTTCTTATCAGTTTTATCATGTATGCTACTATTCGGACAGAGAGCATCCGTTGGTTAATACCTGGTCACGATCAGGAGCATCAGGAATGATATGCGATTTGAGTACTGTCTGCTTTCAGTATAAGTTGATAAACTTGTGAATTCGTCAGTGTCTTGTGAACTTGAGTCCTGTTAAGTTTATTGCATATTAAAAATGGCACATTATCATTCAGAAGAAATTTCGTAACATACAACAATGAACACTGTAGTTGGTTAATTAAATGGTGATGGGACAGCTTTATCTTATATAATTTATACTCTACAGAATCCATTTTGATATGTACACATACATACATTTTTCCATTTAAAATATATATAAAAAGTGGCCTGATAATCTTGATAGAGTGAACATATCTCTGCTTCCTATTATAGAAATTCTTCTACACCTTATACACCTTGAAAATAATTGCAGGTATGTAAGATTGCAGAATGAAAATAATAGATTTAAGAGTTAAATGGGTTTAGAAACAATAGCTCCTTAGCTTTAATGAAATACACTTTTTGAAAATTTAATGCAATTTGATAAATGTATAAGTTACTGACACCTTCACATTTGTGCTTTGATCACAGTATTTGATTAAAATGGTTAGAATTAAGAAAGCATTTAATAGGTCCTAATCTTCATGTCATTTATACTAGAAACAGAAGTATTTTAAAAGGACATAAAACAATGTAACAGTAGATTGAAAAGAGGAAATATAATTTCATGTACGATGCTGTGATATTTAAATTAAGTATGAGTGTAAATCTATGTGTTATTTCATGGACATTGCCTTTTTAATGGTATTTTTTTGTTTTGATGTTTGTGTTTGTAAGAATTTGAATCAACAGAAATTAAAAGAATAACCTATAACATGGATAGCTATGGCATTGTGGCTACATTAAACACAGCTAGATCTTTAGAGCTGCTATATCATAATCCATTCATGGTAAAATATTTCAACTTTGAAAAGCTTCATTGGAAGGGTAGCATAAGGAAACAATATAAAATACCACAAATGTGTACAAGACGTAGAAAACAGAATCAAAAGTGAATCAAGATCTGGAAGAGATGATACAGGCATATCTTATTGTCCTCTTACATTTGACAACTAAAGTGCTGTTTACTCATAGCTGAATATTTTTGTACAAAGACTACAGAATGGTGGATTGCTTGTAAAAGTGACTGTTTCCTTATGCTCCTGGGAATACTATGTTTCTTAACTCAGCAGCATTTAGTATAAACAGCAGAGTACTAGATAAATTATATTTTCCTTGCTTCAGACAATACTACTTCCCATCCTTTTCTATGAACTTTCCTTGCAAGTTCAGTAAAAGCGCCACCTGTAGCTGCCACCGCCTGGCTGGGGAAGGTGTCAACTCTGATCACTCATCCGAATTAGCGTAAAGACCCAAAGAGATGCAGGCAGTTTTCAATTCCTACCAACTGAGAATACCCAAGGGCTGCGGCCCTTGATCTGATGAATCCAAGCCGATCATTTAGGCATCCAAGAAAGGCTCAAACCAAGCACTTTTCCCTCGGGGAGAACCAGGGACTGCCACACTTTCTGAGTCCAGCCTGGGAGAATCGACTTGCGCCTCCCAGCAAAGGGCTGCGCAAGTTAGGGAGCACTGGCGCGGGATCGTGACAAGAGGCTCCCCCTAGCGGCCGCCAAGCACTTTGGGGCGGCCGCGGCGCAGGCGCGGGTTGGAGGGGGCGGAGATGCCCGGCTGAACCATGCTGAATACCCGCGGGTCAGAGTTGGGGCGGCTGCTGCTGCTGCTGCGAGGGGGCCTGGTGACTGTGGGAGGCCGGGGCTGCGGTGGCGGCCGGAGAAACTTCTCAGCTATGTCTTCACAATCTAGCTGGTTGAGCACCGAAGAAAGGAACCAAGCTTTATATGATCTTAAAACTGCTGGCTGGACTGAGCTCACTGAAAGAGATGCTATATTCAGAGAATTTGTATTCAAAACCTTTAATCAGCATCACTTGCAAGTGCAGAAGGGATGGAATATGCAGTGAACATCTTAATCCATTTTGTCACCTTCTCAACTTTCCCCCTACCATGGATACCTGTGGGAAGCAAGGTTTAGGGGCTTCCTGATTCATTACTCAGCATTTTAGCACAATGCAAAGAGGTCTTTATAGATAGCGGCGGCAGCGGCAGCGGTAGCGGCGACAGCGACGGCTCTCCGGTGGCGTCTAAGCCCCTCTCCCCGGTTTCTCTCGGTCGCTCTCTCTCTCTTTCACCCCCTTCCTGGGACTTGGCGGCGGCGGCGGAGGAAGAGGCGGCGGCGGCGGGGAGCAGCAGCAGAAGCAGCGGCGGCGGCAGCAGCAGCAGCAGAATTCCCGACCCGACTTTCCAGCGAGATTCCTCCGGCCCTCCGGGGCCTTCTTAGCTCTGGGTTGGACAGGTAAGTGAGGTTCCCCCCTGGCCGCCCGTTTCCCGGTTTCCCCCCAACACACACCCGCCATTTTCTCACCCGGAGCCCTCTACGGGGGCGGGGCTGGCCTCAGCCGAAGGGTCCGGATTTAGGCCCGGTTCTGCTGGAGGCAACTCCGCACTGCGTCTGCCCGGGGGAGGCCTCCGCGGGAAGGGAGACGTCGAGTTTGGGGGGTGGGTCTGCTTCCTTTCCCTGGGCTTTCTTGGCCGGCTTCATGTTCCCGCAAAGCTTTGGGGGGTGAGGGGGGAAAGGAGAGGGGAAGAAGCCGTCTCCCCAAATTGTCATATGGCCTCGTTCCCTACTATCCCCAAGGAGGGAGTCCCGGCGTTTCCACTCCTTTCTGTTTCTGTTTTTCTTTCTGTCAATGAGAGCCTTGTGGCTGTCTCTCTGATAAGCCTTAAAGTTTGCCGGGTAACATCAAACTCCACAATACTAAAGCTCTTGGACGGACACGCCTCTCTTGTCACACCTTGGGTTCGTTGTCACTAAGGGGGTAGCGAAAAGGTAGCTCCCCCACCCACCCAACACTTAAGTATACCGTAAAACTGAAAGGTTTGAATTCATTGGCTCCCTGAACTCTGGTTGTGTGGCAGCTTGGTTTTGTATTGCTTTAAAGGGGGAATGTGAGGTGCCTCCGACTTAATACCTTTTTCTTATGGCTCTTACGTTGGAAAAGCTAACGAAAAGCTAATGTGGCAGATTTATAGAGTTTAGAACAGAATTGGAAGGGACCTTGGAGGTCTTCTAGTCCAACCCCCTGCTCAAGCGGCCCAAATTTTAGCCTCTACGTAGGATCAAACTCACAGCCTCCTGATTGTGAGGCAAGAGCTCCACCTCTAGGCCACTGCACACATACATTAATTGCTGATATAAGTATCTTGAACTCTGTTTTGGCTTTTTAAAAAACGATTGGTTAAAGGAAATAAAGTTACATGTACCGCAGTAGTAGACTGAAAACTTGCCTACTAGGATTATATGTCATCAAAAAGAGAAATGCATTTTACCTTGGTTGCATGTCACTCCCACAAGAACTGGAAGAAGTATCATTTAGGAATCAACTTTTCCTTGTTGGGTTTGATTCTCTACATGTATCAATACATATATGAACATAAGCCATTTAGAGTTATAATTTGAACTGTGTCAAGATTTACTTATTTTAGAAACAAAGGAGGATATGCTTACAATGGAAATAAT
>JAOYMU010000098.1:75001385-75015265 GCA_025802295.1 Psammodynastes pulverulentus
TTCAATGATCTATAAAATTCAATTTCCAAACACAAGGATAATCAAACTCCTGATACTAAAAAACCAAACAAAATGTTTGGTTGTTAGGCTACTACCGTTTAACCTTTGATTTGCTTATTGTGGTTTACAATAACAATTTCCAATCTTTTTTTTTTTTGGGAGGACCATAATATGATCTAGGATTAGCAACATGGGTCTATGGACAGCATGACATGCATGACTCTTTCAGAGCAATATTAGGATCTAAACCTAGGATTGAAAAAAATAAGTAACTCAAAACTTTCAGAATCTTGTAGCTTTTTTGGCATTCTTACCCAAAATCTCATAAGATATCAGTTGGAAACCTCAAATCTAGAGAGATTTAATAATCCCATTATATTTTTGCTCTTTGTTATTTTTGGATGCCTATACAAGAGGCTAACTGGGTTCCCTTTGTTGATCACCAGTGGTCCCTGAACTAAATGTACCGTCATTGGTCTTTCAAATAAAACTTTCCTTTTGTATAACTCTCATTAGTAGTTGAAGCATTTTCTTCACCAGCATGGCTAGATACTCAAGCAAAGAGATTTCAATATTAAAGTAAACTAAGTAAATATACATATACATATACATATACATACGTGTGTGTGTGTGTGTGTGTGAGAGAGAGAGAGAGAGAGAGAAAGAGAAAGAGGTAGGTTAGATAAAAATTAAGTAAATGGGGATCTATATTGTAGTATCTATTCTCAGCAATATCAATGGAGATCTTTAAGGCAGAGGAATATGGATTAATTCTCCTTGGACAGGAACTCAATGGGTGCATTGTCCTCAATCCAAAGAACATTGGGGAAAAAAGGACCTGACTTGTACTGTTGTTGGCAGTATCTTTCCAGTGTCTCAAGCAGATATAATTTTTTATCACTTGCTACCTAATCATTTTGCCCATAAATCCTAAAGTTAAGCAAGATTTAGTGTTTGAGCTACTGGCACATTAGATTTGTTAGAACATTTTCAAATCCAAGTTAAAGGAAAAGTCCCTTGAATCAAGAATGAGGTTTGATGAATTAATGGACACAGCCATGTAGCTATAGTTTGTAGTTGTAATTTACTGTTGTCAACTTTTGCATTGTTTGGCTGGTTGGGGTTTTTTCAGCTAATACCACTGGATTTTTTGGGTGATCTCTGAAGTGAAGAAATGATACAATTGTGCCCTATCTATTAGAGCTGGTTTTCTTCCACCTCTCTGTTGAATAAAGGCAATATAACTTCAAAATTCAGGGATTAACTACATAAATAATCTCAGTGAGAAGGGGACAGCCAGTCTGATGCCTATTTTGTTTACTTACTGTGTTCATTAGGAGTTTTTTGCAACATGGAAGTTGATGTAGTTAATTATACTGAGAATTATACTGATTATTTTGATTTTATCTTTTTTTATTGTATTGTATTGTAGTACTGTAACCTGGAAGTGAGATTACACACACATTCTAGTAAATAAATAATCACAATGGAAACATTAGTAAATTTCTATTAAAGAGTAATAAAGTAAATGCTCTAAATCATGCCATTCATTAAATTGTAGAATTGTAGAAAATACCTTAATTTATTAGTATTAAAAAGGAAAGTTCATAGTGTTTCAAAAATAGTTTCAGAACTTTTAAGTTTCAAAATTGCTTTTTATAGTGGTTTGACTTTGGAATTCAATTCAAAATCAAGTGAAACAATGGCTGCAATTCTGTGATTCACTTGAGAGCAAATAATTTCAGTTGCCAACATTTTGATAATTTGTACATGAAAAACATTGTTGGGATAATTTGCTCTGATTGTAATGATTGCATTCATCTGACTGGAGAAGTGATTTGCAGTCATACTTCAGCAGAGGTAGAGGAAAAAAATACTGAAACTATTATCAACTATTATACTACTTCTTGATTATATGTTTAGTCAAAATTGCTGTCAAAGGGTTGAACCTGGTTTTTCCCCTGCAAATTTTTATAACGAGACTTTAGAATATTTGATAGATAGGTGGACTTTGAAAGATCATACTTAATGTATCACAGATTTATTGCTGTTAAAATACTCTTTCAATTAGGTTTTTAGTCTTATTTTGAGAGCAGTTGGTTTGGTTTTAGCAAAGGAAAATCACTGTATAATATTGAATTCTTGATACTTTAAGCACTCATGTACTGTGTGGATGTACTGTATGTAAACTGTACAATTTGTTTTGCACAAGATCAAGTGGGTAAAATAAAGCACATACAATTTTGCTTTGTTTGATTTGGATCAAATCACACCTGTTCTTAACACAGATAATTTTCTGTAACTGTAGTGGAAGGATACAAACATTTGCCTGCTTCATCAGATTTCTGTAACAATTTCTGAAATAATCTCTGTGACACACTTTCTTGGTATTATTCTCCATTACTAGTAAAATTTAACCAGGATTTTGTTTGTTTCAGAACTGCATCAGGCCTATACATGTTTGCTTTTTTTTTTACTGTTACATTTTGACACTTTTTCCTTCTGGCATAGGCAGAATATAATAAAATGCTTTATTTTAAGAATTACACATGCATCTTTTTTTTCTTTATGCAGGCCTTTGGTTTTATGACTCGGGTAGCTCTTCAGGCTGAAAAGATGAATCATCATCCTGAGTGGTTTAATGTGTACAATAAGGTAATAAACTAATATTAATGAACTAGTAGTTTATCTCTTTTCATTGGTGATTATTTTGTAACCCTCCCTCCCATAGATTAAAAATCAGAGCATTGGTCAGTCTTATTCTGTTTGTTGGAATCTTTTTCAAATTATTTCCCTTTCGTTCCCCACATTTTTGCAATGATTGCTTGCTTCCATATTCCCTCATATAGCTGGGGTTGGTTCATTGAAGTAATAGGAAAAATCCACAAAGTCTTGTTTTACCAGCCTTGAAAGTATAATAATCCTATCTTTCAGGCAGTGGCAACTTCATTACCTCAATGCTTTTGTCATAGTGCTGAAAGAAACATAACACTAAAGCTCCACCCCTTTGGGGGCTTGTGTGAAGTTGTGACACATGCAAGAAATGAGCAGGGCTTGCATTGGGACATAACAAAGCTGGTGTCACTCTGCCTCTCCCTTCTTCCTTATGCTCCCTGAAAATGTTGTTTATTCCAGTTGTGCCTAACTTCTGTGGACTATTCTTGACCTTTGAAATGTATATTGGGGTCTCACACAGAAAGTAAGCAAAACAACATTTTTTAAAATTTAAAATCACATTATATTAAATTAGAGTTAATATGATTATTCTCCAAAATGTTATTTAATTATTTCCCCTTCTGCCATATATACATTTTAATTTGGTAGCACATTTTTGAGATCTTTAGGAACTGATATTAGGTATTTGTGACCCCTGTTGTTCACACTTTGCAAACTATTGGGAGCAGCAGATTTTTATTGGCTTTCCAGATTTATTAGCTTTTGTTTTCTGTCCTTAGGAGCAGATCTTCTAAAAGTAAAGAAAAATAATAGTATTAGATATTCCTGCTTTCTGATATTGCAAGTTAATTTTCCAAATTACAAAGCCAAGAAATATTTTTGAGAACTCTAGATTGCTTGATGTAGTTTCAAAATATATCTCCAGATTAAGTAATAAAATAAAATTTCTGAATGAGCATGTTGGTCTGTGAGGAACCGACTCAAAATTTTTATGGATCTTGAAATGTTCTTATGGATAGACTCACAATTAGAATTTATCTATCAATTTATTAATAATTCTTAAGGAGAAATTCTTGCTTTTAAATCTGTACATAATTTTAAACATGTGCAGACAGGAGTTTTGATAACAACTTCTATTCTATTGTGTATATATTTCTCAATACTCCTGATACAGTTTTAATTTCTGAGAATTAGACTAAATCTTTTTCTTCCTCCCCCAGTAGCTTGACGATACAAAGAAATTTAGCAAAGCAGAACATAGTATTCTGCTGAAGATATGTGAATAATCCCTTGGAAGAAACATCAGAACTACTCTGTAAAGTGTTGCCACTGCAAGGCTCTTCACCTTTATTTTAAACTGAACAGTTTCTCACTTGCAATTGGTTATAATCCAATTTTCTTGTGCAGTGAATACGTACAAGTACTTTTAAAAGAAAATATAATGTCAATTGGATAGCATCCACCGTTGAACAAGGCAGCATTTGCATGATATCTGGGATACTTTCGATCTTCTGAAGCCCAAAGAAGTAAATTAGGTCCTTGATAGTATGAATTCTGCCACCTATGGGTTTGATCTGTAGTCTTCCTGACTTCTTTGGAGTGGGGGAGGGGGCATGAGCAGCAAGCTCCAGGAGATAATCAGTATCTCTTTGGGTTTAGACATAATGCCTCTTGCCTTGAAGAGGCCTTCCCTAGGTCTGGCTGTCTTTCATAATGGTCACCAAGTTTACAACCTGTCCTTCCTTGTAAAATTGGTTTAGATTAGAAGGGACTGCAAATCAGTTACAGAGAATCCTAAGTGACACAGAATTTTTGTCAGGATTCAGGACCAAAACAGCATTGGTCACCTGGCTCAGTGACTTTTGTTGGGACCTTCAGTGGCATTCAGTGCCATCAACTCTGGTACCCTTTGGGACAGTCTGCACGGCCTGGGAAACTGGAACAGTTTTATGCTAATTCTTCTAGAGAAGCTTTTTGCAAACATGTTTTGTTATAGAACTGTCTCCAAGTTCTGTCTATACCTGACTGCTGAGATATATAAAAAAAGATCAGCACCATTCCAGTTTTTGAACAGCAGAAAGGTACTTTTTAAACTAAATTTCTTCTTCTTCTTGTGCCATATCTGTCATCGGATGTTGGCAATCATGTTGGTGATCCTATTTTTATTAACAGCCGCATGAAAAAGTGCTGTTGAGTTTTGTCCAAACCAATCCCTTAGATTTTGAAGCCATGATCTTCTTCTGCCTGAACCTCGTTTGCCTTCAATCTTTCCTTGGAGGATTAAGTGAAGTATGCCATATTTTTTCAGGCGTCGCATCACATGTCAAAAATATTCTAACTTTCGGGTTTTTATGGTTTTGATGATTTCCCTTGGTTTTCCCAGGTGGCTTATCGCCTCCTGATTTTGTCAACCCAACTTATATATAACAGTCACCTGTAAATCCACATTTCAAATGCTTCTAGTCTCTTCAAGTGACTTTCTGTCAGAGACCAACTCTCCAGTTCGTAGAGCAGGATATAAAAGATGTAGCATCTGACAAGCCTAAATATACAATAAAAACTAAATATACAGATGTATCTGAGATATTCATACTAAATCTAGTCTGTAAGGAAATATATTAAATTGTGAATGATTATGTTCTTTTTAAAAAAATGTATTTAGTTGTAATTTTTTTGTATATGATGAACTTGTTATCTTTCTTCTTTCTTGTTCAAAGGTCCAGATAACTCTCATTTCCCATGACTGTGGTGGCCTGACAAAGCGAGATGTCAAGTTGGCTCAATTTATTGATAAAGCTGCTGCGTCTTGTCTAACAACTGGGTGCTAAAGTAATCATACAAAAATTCCATAATTTGTTTATTTAGTTTTCTCTATTAAAAATAGTTAATCCTTAAATTTCCTCATTCCTGCAGAAGCTTTTGCATAGATACATAAAGTTTTTATCAAATAGATAAAATACTAAAATTGCTGCATTAAAAAGTTGAGTTTGTTTAGTCTGTGTATCAGTGACAATTCCCCTGTGGTCATCTGCCTTCAGTAACACTGACCATTGGGGCAGGAATTCCTCCAAAGAAGAATGATTTGAGCTTATTAGCAGGTCAGGTTTGCATCATATGTACCTTGTGCTGTATTTTATTTTTTAGATTCTATAGACCAGGGGTGTCAAACTCAATTTCATTGAGGACTACATCAGGGTTGTGTTTGACTTCGGAGGTGTGTGGCCAGGAAGCGTGGCTAGCTTGACATCACTTGTGTCGAACACTTCTGTAGTGGCCCAGGTGCTTTGCTAGTGAAAATGGGCTCCTCAGCTCCGTTTCTGGCTACAACGGCCTCCTGCATCCCTGTGCCAGCGAAAATGGAGCTTGAGAGGGCCGCACACAGCCCTTCTGAGCTCCATTTTCGCTGGCAGAAGCACCGCAAACTGGTCCTTCACTGTTTCCATGGTGGCCCGGCAGGCCAGATCTAAACACCCCGTGGGCCAGATCTGGCCCATGAGCCTTGAGTTTGTCACCTCTGCTACAGACAATGATAGTGGAACAGTTCAACATGAACATCTGAATTTTTATTCAATAATTAATTTGGGGGGGGCAGTGACCCCACATTAATATGCATAATTGCAAGGAATATAGTTGAGAGAAAATCTCCCTTACTGATACACTTTCTACTTGTTTAAACTTTCAGGTATTCTCTGGAATAAAATGACCACAACTGATTGTGTGACAAAAATCATGTAATGTTCTTGGAAATTTTGGTCAACATAATACAATAATCACAATGAATGTTAATTTTTAAAAAAACTGGTGATACTTTATATTGAGCTAAGTGTATTTGTCAGATTGATTCCATATGCTTTCAACTTTTAGGCTAGATCCAAGGGGGATTCCCACTCTCCTGTTTCCTGAGGCACAGATCTGGCTCTTTCTAGAAAAACAAGAGTCTTGGTGCAGCGTATTGTAGTAAAAAGCCAGACTCTCTCCGAATTTGTCCCCTTTCTTGACCATTGATCATACTGATTGGAGGACTGTGTTCCAATCTCCTTCAGGGCAGCGGTTGGAGAAAGATAGTCTGAGCCAACTTTGAGGCTCCTTCCAGAGACAGGAATAGTAGAAACAAGGTATAAGAGTAGACCAAAAGTCTGACTTACTCAACAACCTACGGATCTGGAGGAGAAAGAGGATGAAAAAGGACTGTTTTTTTCACATTTATTGTAGGCACACACATTTATAATTAAAACTAAACAGAAATCCTATTTATTATGGCTAAATAGCAGGGAAGTATCATTTCATTGTTATGTTTATCTGTGTGCTTTTAAGCCAAAATTCAGCTATTAAAAAGGCAGTTTAGAGCCGAAGATTGATACCGGAAGAAGATATTTTTAACCTCTCTGACTCAATGAATTCCATTTTTGACTCCTACATGTATCCATGTAGGAGTAGTCAAATGCCTAAGTAATTGAAACTGGGTGGAAAAGAAGTAATTTAATATTGGTAAGAGCACAACTAGGGATCCAAACATAATTCTCTCATAAAATGCTCTGAAAAGACTAGGCAGGAATCCAGGATGGACAGGATCTGAGGCTCAACAAACTTAGGATGGCACAACACTTGTAAGACTTGAGTGAGCACAAAAGACCTGATATAAAAAAACCACAAATTCCTTGAAAGAGCCTACTAGCATACCTTGTTCTCAAGTCTTTGCCTATAACTTTTGCTTTATCTTAGTAGAGAGGGATTCAACCACCTTCTCCAAGCAAGCTGGTTCTGACTAGTCCCTAGGCCTCAAAAAGATTGCAATTTGGAATCAAAGTTTTAGGAGCATTGACTCCCTAGAGATGTCTGGATAGTAGTTTGGCACCTTGTCTTACCCCCAGTCCAGAAATATACAACAGCTTTTAGTACAGGTCTCAGATTTCTCAGGGCTGGGCTGAGAACCTGTTGGACAAGCCAGGACAACTTTCTTTGCTCACACCCCTTGAGATTTGGATTTTGCAGTCAATATGATTTTTTTCCGCCTGTCTGTGAGGCATTTGGGATATGTATATTGATTTGTTTCAGGCTTCCCTGCCTGGCTTGTATGCAGCCTAGATTGGGAAAGTCTGGGTGAATGTGATGGAGGAAAGGGCCTGCCGTGAGTGAATGGTTGAATGAATAAATGACAGTTTGTCCATTCACTACACCAGGGGTGTCAAACTCAATTTCATTGAGGGCCGCATCAGAGTTGTGTTTGACCTTGGGGGCCCAGGGTGGGCATGGCCAGCTTGATGTCACTTGTGGGGCACTGGTGATGGCCCGAGTGCTCTTCCAGCAAAAACAGGCTCCCAAGCTCTATTTTTGGCTGCAACGGCCTTCTGCAACTCCCTGCCAGTGAAAACGGAGTTCGTGAGGGCCGTCCTTCCAAGCTCCCTTTTTCGCTGGCAGAGGCACCATGGGACAGTCCTTGGCTGTTTCTAGGGCGGCCCTGCGGGCCAGATCTAAACACCTTGAGTTTGATATCTCTGCACTATATTATGCTGACTATGCCATATTAGGGCAGTACTGTATATTCATGAGATCACAATGAGTAACAAAATAGTTTGTAAGTGTTGAGTTCTCAAGCATCTTTGTCAAATAAGAAGGTTTGCAGAAGAAAAACATAGTTGAGTCTTGAAGCAATATGTTGCTATTTAATAGAATTAGTTTTCAAGCAAAATACACAGGTTACTTGTTAGATATAAAGACTGACCAGTTTTGTGCATTTCTCTTTTCTGTTGACAAAATTAAGTATATTTTTGGTAGCAAGTCAGAATGGAAATCAAACTGGATAATTTCAGTTAGAATCTGAAGAGGATACAGCTTTAAAAGTGAAGTCGAAGCTCCTGATGCTATAGAATCTTTATCTAGAGATGGGCCCCACGGTTGTGGCGGCAGAATTTGATATTGCCCAGTTCATGTAATTTACATGCTTACCTTGTTTAATTTGCTATATTTTAATTTGAATAAACAATTCATATTACTCTTTCTAAACTCTTGTCTCTGGTTTCTGATTCTGCTAATTCCATATGGTGCCTATTTTCCATAATGATAAAAGTCTGTGAAAGTATTTTGATTGACATTTCTAAGTGGTCCCCAATATGAACGACACATGGTCCATGTTTTAATGGGTGCTATAAGACTGTTCATTGTTTTAGCTGAAAAACTGTTTTTGGTGAAAAATCGCACACTTCTGCACATGTTCCCCTAGACATAAAACCTACTGTAGTTAGAACATGGATAAATTAAAGGTGTACTGGAGAATAATTCAACATGCAACCTTCTTTATGGATTTTGATGTGTTCAACACAAAGGCCTTGAAATTAGATTTTAGCTAAGCATTCTTCAATAACTGAGAAGTCAGTTTCTACCCAGAAAGCCTTTTCAGAACAAGGCACTGAATCTGCCTTGTTCTGAAGATCAAACTGAAACCTATCCTTGCAGGAATGGATGAGTAAATTAAATATTAGTGCTTGCATACATGCCCCCCTCTCCACTTTTAGCCCTTCAAGTGTCCAAGTCAAGACCTGAATAAAAGCTTTAGATTTATTCTTTTGAAAAAATGTGTTTTAATATTGCACTCTAAGAAATCAAGTACTTCCAATAATTTGTTTAAAGCACCTGTCAGATATTTGTGTGGATTTTAAAGCCTCTCAGAATTTCATTTTACATGTGGAAAAATCATGTCAATATTGAAGTTAAAATGCAAATAAACGTTCTGTAATTGCTTAATACTTTTTATTCAAATGACAAAGTAATGGAAGGATGACTTCCAAGATACATTGTTTGGTTCTTTTTCTGAATTAATAAAGAAATTGAACCCAACATTTAGATGAGAAGTATGGAAGTCTTATTTTAAGCTATAGAAAGGGATTGATTGCAGTTAATACCTCCAAAGACAAAAAATATTACGCCAGCGGTACCAATAATTATGGCCTGATTTGAACACGCCTGATCTAATTGTATGTTTTGATGACTTCCCAAGTCATTGTTTCTCAACTCCCAGAATCCCCATATTTATGGTATGCTAAACTTTTACCACTCCTCTGTTAACTCTTCACCAGATTTATTTTCTCTTTCCTCCTCTTTTCCTGGAGAGGAGGAGGAAGAGGGAAACCTTTCTTGAGCTTTCTGCAAAGCCAGCACCTTGATTGCATTTTTCCACTGCTCCTTCTGTTTTTTCCAATGTGGGTCTAGTTTTTTTTCACAAGCCAATCCACTCCACAGATTTCCATTTCTGATCCTACTTGCTTCTGCTGGGTTCTCAATTACATATTCCTCCTTCCTCTGAGGTTCCTCTAACTGTTCAATTGTCCTTGATAAATGCTTAATACTTCCAATCAAGAAAGAAACACACATCACAAATAGACATGTGTTTTATCTGACAAATCTGCCCTTTTAACATTTTAAAATGTTGGAGCAGACACTCCTGCTTAAAATTGCTTTAAATTAAGCCAAGACGCTTCCTTAACTGTCTCTGTTGCATTTTTCATGCAACTGGTAACTAGACAAAAGTGTAACCTCAAGAAGGCTATAACCTAGTTACATCTTAGTCAGGGCACCTCAGTCTACCAAAGTCTTGAACAATTGATTAATTTCGAAGTATTAACTGCAAATTCTAAAAATTGTTTTGTGCAAACAATTGTAGTTAATCATTTTCCTCCATACGTTGATAGCTGAATCATTTCCTCTACAGTATTCGTACTAGAAATTAAAAAGAAAAATTACAGCACTATCAAACTGATGGAAACATTTAATGTGCTTTCCTCTAAACTAGGGTTGTCAAACTCCCGGCCCCTGGGCCAGATGTGTCATGCCCTGGCCAACCCCCCCCCCCCAAACCGGCCCGGTTTAGCAAAGGGGAAAAAAGTCCTGTGACACTGCGGTGACGATGTGAATTTGACACCCCTGCTCTAAACTGTCAAAAACCCAAGCAGTAGAATTTAGATTTTGCCTACGCCATTCTAAAATTGTGAGGTCACAATGTAAGTGAGGTCATATTGGCACTTGCATTCTTCTCCAGGTAGACTTTCTCTTAATTTACAGTGCTGGTTGTGAAAAGATAAGCACAGTTCGTATTCTGGGAAGCATGGCTATGGATTCTGCAGAAATACCTGATACATCTCGACTGACTGAGAAGCTCTCATTTGAGGCATTTAAGTCTGGATCTGAAATTGAAGTGGCACGCTATGCATTTGGATACCGGTAAGGTTTCAGCCAGGAATTTTTTTAATTTTATATCACATCTCGAAACTGTTCCCTGAAATTTTGAATTGTGTATTACTCAAAACTATTTCAATAACTTATGATAATTTTGAATGTCATATTCTTGATGGAATGATGTACTTGTCATTATTTTGTAGCCTACATGAAAAAGGTGTTCTTTTTAATTTGATGGAATCCATTTTTCTTTCAAAATTCCTTTTAAAAGAGATTTTTAATGACTGTTGGAGTAGTTTTTACAGGTCAAGAAGGAAACATTGGTTCTTAGTTCTGTATGTGAATATTCTATTATGCTGTAGAATCCTTTCTCCAACAGCTTCCAGGCTTCCTGGATTTTCATACTTTATTTAACTCTCTAGGTAAGACATGATGTTGATCTTCTCCAACTGGGCTTTTTCAAACAGTAAGCAGCCAGAGAGGCTTCAGTGCGATGGAAAAGGCACATAATGGAAAAGGGCAGCAGTGGGCAGTAGGAGACTCTTATCTACAGTGAGGCAGGATGTGAATGTACCATAAAAGTATTGATAAAAGTGCCAAAGTTATACTCTCCTAATGTTGCAAACTTTATAATATAGGGAACTTGCTAAATGTAACGATGTACGTAAATGACCTATGTGCTAGATATGTCCTAAAAGGGAACATGTTGCAAGGAGGGTGCAGAACTTTAGTAAAACAACCAATATTGTATACTTCTTTTTCTTATGCTCTGTTAAAGCTAGATAAGAGTAACGCCTTAGGAAGGGGGAGGAAGGGTGGAGGTTGCAAAATACATAAAAGTCACACCTTGGGCATAGCCCGGGATTCAGAATTTGTCACGTTAGTGCTCTGAACCTTTGTGCAAGTAAAGATTTTTCTCCAATCCTTCGTGGTTTTGTCTTCTGCATTGATAATTGAAATTATCTGCTACATACTAAATCAGTGGCACATAAGGAAAATCAATACAAAATGTTTTATAGGTGGCATTTAGCACTGACAAGATTGGCCAAAATTCATTCTAGTGTATCACCAAATTGCTGGAAATGTAAAAGGAATTGGGGAACCTACTTTCACATGTGGTGGCAATGCCCCAAGGCAAGGAAGTACTGGACTAGAATAAAAGACTGGTTACAGCATATGATAAAAATTCAAATTGATTGGAAACCAGAATTGTTTTTACTGGGAATAATAAAGAGGAATTGTAGTAGAGAAAATAAATACCTGATTTTACATGTAACTACCTCCGCAAGATTAGCCTTCGCATACTATTGGAAAAGAGATGTCACACCGCCAGAGGAAATTATAATTTGCAAAATTTTAGAATGTGCCGAATTGGACAAATTAACATTAAAATTAAATGATAAGGAAGGATCTTTATATTATATGGTCTGGGACAGAGTATACGAATGGTTAAATAAAAGATACAAAATGGATAAAGGATAAGAAAAGTAGGGGATTATAAAAGGAAAGAGGTCTAATACAATTTTGGTTAGAGCTAGTGGACGTGTAGAATGTAAATATTTAAGATTAAGTAGTATGTGTATATTGTAAATAGTTAATGTAATAGTTTGGAACCAACTTGTATAATCAGTACCACAGCTATGTTCAGGGTGTACAAGAGAGTGTTGAAATTGTAAATAAATAAAAATAAAGTTTAAAAAAAGGGGAGAGGAACAGGGATAGAATCAAAATCATGTGAAGTATTAATACCACTTTATAACACCTTGGTAAGAATACACTTGGAATATT
Organism: Psammodynastes pulverulentus; assembly: GCA_025802295.1. NCBI lineage: Eukaryota > Metazoa > Chordata > Lepidosauria > Squamata > Psammodynastidae > Psammodynastes > Psammodynastes pulverulentus. Next base: position 75,014,019 of record JAOYMU010000098.1, read on the forward strand.
GCATCCCATTTTGGTCTAGAAAAAGTGCAAAGAAGAGCAACAAAGGTAATTAGGGGCTTGAGGCTAAATCATACAAAGAATGGTTGCAGGAATTGGGCAGGTCTAGTTTAATGAAAAGAAGGACTAGAATGTGACATAATAACAGTGTTCCAATATCTAAGGGGCTGCCACAAAGAAGAGGGGGTCAACCTATTCTTAAAAGTACCTGAAGGCAGGACAAAAAGCAGTGAATGGAAACTAATCAAGGAGAGAACCAACCTATAATTAAGGAGAAATTTCTTGACAGAACAATTAAACCAAGCCCAGTTGCCTTTTGAAAAAGCACCTTTGGGATAACCATGACTTGGATGACTGAGAATCGCCATAGACATTAATCAGTGGAACGACTTGCCTCCAGAAGTTGTGGGTGCTCTAACACTGGCAGTTTTTAAGAAGATATCAGACAATCATTTGTCTAAAGTAGTATAAGGTTTCTTGCTTGAGCAGGAGGTTTGACTAGAAGACCTCCAAGGTCCCTTCCAACTCTGCTATTCTGTTATTCTGTTACTGGTTTCTTAATTATGACACTGAACAGAAATATTAGAAAATATATAATTCTCCCCCTCTCCCCATTGGAGTTCCTCAAACATGGTGACGAATCAGACAATTTATTTCTATTAATTGGTATGTAGGATACGGCAAAGAATTGAATGAACTTTGCTGTATTAGTATCTTGAGACCCAGGACAAGTGTTTGATTTGATTTAGATTAAATTTTTAAAGCAAGTCATGAGTGGATCCAGCTATCCCTGAGAGTTAATTCAGTGGTTTGGGGTTTAATATCCCAACTCCTGAAATACAGTCATTTTGAATAAAATAATTTCAGTTTTTATGAGCTACAATTTGGCATTTGGCAGGACATCTACTTTCAATCTTGCTATTTATATTGACTCCGGACCATTATAAAATGATAAATAGACATGAAAAGTCTTACTTTGGCATGGTGTAGGTATAAATTATTTGCAAATGCTCTGATATTTTTACAATTTTGGGCCAGTAATCTATCTCTCTATCTTATTGTCTTTTTCAGTGAAATGTAGTAACATCACAACAATAAGAAAACAAAAGGAGTGAGTCATTCCTATATTTTCAAGGGCAAACTAAGCAGTTCCAGGGAGGAGAATTGATTCTTCCCTTGCCAGCTGCCACCTCCCACTCCCATTTTGCAACCATTAGTATCAGCTGCCATGAACTCTGGGGAGGCTGGAT
>JAOYMU010000098.1:75047936-75058353 GCA_025802295.1 Psammodynastes pulverulentus
AGATAGATAGATAGATAGACAGACAGACAGACAGACAGACAGACAGACAGACAGACAGACAGACAGACAGACAGATATAGATAGATGATTGAGATGCTATACAGGAGTCCTATTTCCATATATTGTAGACATATTTTTGTGAAAAACTATAGGTTTGAATTGCTTCCATATGAACGTATGGAAAAATTTGAACACAATGAACATTGCATTTACCATGGGAATTATATTGAAAAACCTACCTTCTATTGAATGAGCCTCACTTCAGCTATAACTTTCAGAAGCATAATATCTTTTAAAAAATTAGCTTATTCCTATAATTTTTCCTCCTTTAAAAAAGCAGCACCGGTTGTAAGAAAGAAAATCCAAAATCTGTATAAAAGCAATATTAGGCTATTAATATAGGTACTAATCAGCGGAATGACTTGCCTCCAGAAGTTATGAGTGCTCCAACACTGGAGATTTTTAAGAAGAGATTGGACAGCCATTTGTCTGGAATGGTCTGCTTGAGTAGGAGGTTGGACTACAAGACCTTCAAAGTCCCTTCCAGCTTGTTATTCTGTGATGTTCTGTAAAGGTTAAATCAAAGTGATGAAGCAACATACAATTTCAGTTTTCCCAAGACTTTTTCACCAAGTGTGATAGGTTTAAAAAGGGAAAGAAAAGAAGTGAGAGGGAGGGAAAAGGAAAATATGACTTATGAACAAATATTACTTATGAACCTATATATATGGTTCTTATTAAAAAAGGATTTTGATTGAAGTTAGGATCTTCCCAAGATTAGGAAATTTTCATTTCCTTTATCTGAAAATATAAATTCTACCTGTTTATTCAATTCTGTTCAGTTCCTTCAGTAACCCATAAATTCTTGCGTAAGTGAAAAACAGATATTGTGGGAAACTAGATAACATTTATATTAAGATCCCTGGAGATATTAGGACATGTTGTACTAGATTTAAACACACAGAATAGAAGCCAAATCAAGTAGCATTAATTCTCAGGTCCAGATAATATAATCCTAACTAGGAGTTCATTGTGTTGTATCTACTGAGGTGCCCAAATGAAAATTTCACCCTTTACTTCTCATCTTATGTTTTGTCTCACTTTCAGCCATTATCCTATAATCTGGATAATCCATTTAAAGACCCAAAGCAGAAGTACAATGCTCCAGAAATGTGTTGGAGGTTTGTTTTACTTTTGTAGGATCTTCTTTTCTTTCTGGAGCGTGGGGAAGAAACAAAGTGATGCCGAACAGATGAAATGATCATCACTCCCTCAGATTGGGCCTTATGAGCATGCATGTATGACTTCTGGGAGGGAGGAAGGAAGGAAAGGGTGTATTAAAAACCTCAAATTAGCATATCTTAAAAGTTAGGAGGAACCTAGTCTGTCCATCCCCCCCCCCCCGTGTGACTTCTTATGATGTCAAGAGTCACAGAGTCCATTCTCCGTGGCTCTCAGCTGCACATTTCTTTTTTAAAAAGAGTCACTCTTGAACACCTATTCTCATTTTGTCATAAAATGTTTGAAAGGCTTCTATTTTCAAATTATATCTTCTTCTAGCGTAATCAGTGTTGCAGATCATAGGATCCCCCCCCCATCATTACAGAAATCCAGAGAAGTCATGTCAATGAATACTGATGTGTTTGAAAACATGAATGCTGGTTGTTTTTAATGGGTTATTAAATGGAACTACATTGATCCTCTAAGTGCTTGCTAACCACAACCACAGTGTAAGTGATAATTGGAAGGAAGAAGAAGCTGACGTAAATGGGATAGTTATATAACGGTCCAAGCATATTGCATCATGATCTACTTACTTGATGGGTGGTCCAATAAAACACACAAAAACCCCCTATGCAAGGCTCTTTGCAATTCTGCAAACAAGACAAAAATAAAAAAATAATGAATTGAGAAAAGCCATTCTGAAATAACGAAGAGCCTAGTGCTTTTCACCTATTGTTTTACATTTTGGCAAATAATTTGGGCAGGAATTACACATATAATACTCATGTTCATTTGATTCTTCAGCCAGCTATAAATATTTGTATGGAAACTCCTAAGATGAATATTCATAATGCTATAGGCTATAGTATAATCCTATAGAAAGGCTTCTATAGGATATAATCCTATAAAAAGGATTATATCTGAGGTTAAACTGGCATATTTAAATGTGTTAACAACAACCTACCTGAATATTTTAAATAGGTGTTGGCTGACATGCTTAAAAACTAAGAGTGATGAATGCTTCATGTAACCATTCAAAAGTCAGATTTACTATTATGTTTTAATTCATTAAAGAAAATGTCTTCCCTAAAATATTTTATTAAATCACATATGAGTTTTCAAAGAAATGTTCATAATTTTCCAGATTTGACCTGGGGTTACATTAGGCTGGTAAATGAAGGCGGCTCAGTATTGTTTGTTGTAGACATGACTGAATTAAAATTAAAGTAAACATTTTATATACTATTCATCAGGAGACCATAGAGCATTTCTGACAAGTGGCAGTCCAAAAATGGTGTAGAGTCTCCTGCTTGGGCGGGGGTTGGACTAGATGACCTACAACTTCCAACTCTGATTATCTGTTATCAGAATATATTTTACAATTTTGGACTTGATATGGTTCAAGACTAAACATTTTGTTTTTAATTTCAGCAGGGGCAAAAACAATTTTTAAGTGATTTTTGGAAAATGAGGGTGAGCAACATACAATTGGAGAGCTGCATGGAGTTTCTCAAACTCCTTGTATCTTTCTGGGAGACGTATAGCTTCAGAAATTAGGCCACTGAATTGTAATTGTAAGCATGAATTATTAAGCAATGGTACTACTAGCACTGATTTCTAGGGCAAAAGTTGTGTATGAAAGGAATACTTGCATCTTGAAAAACACTGATTATGGTGACCAATTTTAGACCAAGTATAGAATAGGAATAGTTACAGTTATAAAAAATATAGACGAAAGTAAGTTAGAGGAGATTTTCCAGTTACTTTTCCCTTGTGATCACTATTATTTTTTGTGACTCGGTAAAGTGCAAATCAATGTCTCCCTGTGAACTTTCTCTCTCCCCTTAGCAAGTTAAATACAGTACTGCATTTTAATCTCATAAAATAGATATCTGAAATCTAATTCATCAGACAGTGTTAATCTCATCTCATTCCAAGGATTTTGTAATTTCAGGAGACAGTCAAGAGATGATAATATGGCAAGAAATCCTTCAGCAGATTAACAGGCAACATAGTTTTTTCTCTTCATATTCCAAAGGATCCTATACTAAGCCTGATTAACTAGTTCCATTTTTTTTCTTTCTTGCTCACTCTAGCTGGGATTGTTCCCACATGTTAACTTCCTAATTTTTATCCTGCTATTATCCAGGAGCCAGCTGTTAGGTATTAAATATCAGGTTTGAGAGACACAACCCCCTCTAAGCAAGTGTGGTTTTGACATTCTTGAATAGGGGGATGTAGAAGGTATTAAGTGCTCTAACACATTTAGTTAGTTATGGTTCCTGTTAGGTGGACTCTACTCCTGGTAATTGCGTGGCCAAATGTTCACTATATTGATCTCTCCCCAGCACTACATCATAACTCTCCCAAGGACAGTCTGTAGGCTCCCACAGTGGTTTAGAAAGTATATCAGTTGCTGCCTTTATATTCAGACTATGCTGACATTGAAAAATGTACCACAGAAAGTCTCTATTTTCTGACAACATAAGAATTGAGAATGGCTGCCAAATATTTTTTGACACTTGGGTAAACCACAGGTGTCAACACTTCCTTAGTCAGGGATAGTATCTGCTCTGCAATTTGTGCCTAATGAGGCACTGAATGAGAGTAGACATCTGATCAAGTGTCCCATTTTCCAAGGTCTGTAGTGAACAACAGACTATGAGAATAAAGGGACCAGTGTAGGACAGTAACTTAGCCTAAGGATAAATGAGGGAACTTGGTTTTTGAATTTTGTTTTATAGAAAGAAAGCCCATTAGCAAAGTGACATTGCAACATTATTTAACCAGCCCAATCCTATTCTTCTCCATTGCTGTCTTCAAGAGGAGGCTGGAATTATAGTTGCCAGATATACTTTATGTTTATACTTTGCTTTAATTTGGATTAAGCAAAGGCTTGAATTTAAGAGCTGTGGTAGCGCAGTGGTTAGAATGCAGTACTGCAGACTACTTCTGCTGACTGCCAGCTGCCTGCAATTTGGCAGATCGAATCCCACCAGGCTCAAGGTTGACTCAGCCTTCTGAGGTGGGTAAAAGGAAGACTCAGATTGTTGAGGGAAATATGCTGATACTATAAACCACTTAGAGTGGGCTATAAAAAGCGCTGGAAAGCGGTATATAAATCTAAGTGCTATTGCTATTGCTTAATGGCCTAGGTGGCCAATGGAATTCTACTGCACTCCATAGCATCTGGCTAAGGGATTCATCCTCCTATTCTGATGATCTTGATAAAGGACTTGTTCAAACTTGATAAAGGAATGAACTTGATAAAGGACATATCCTCATGATGTCATCTCCATCTCATTCCGCAATTTGCTGCCATAGTACTAATATTTAGCTGTTCTGCTGATTTTACATAAATTTTGCTCTTCTGTTTTCTTCTACCAGTACTTGCTACATAAACAATGCATGATGCCACAGTGACAAGGCTGGGGTGGTGGTGACATGGGACAGGGGTCTCTAGCACTTCTGGCTGCCTAGATCTGCAGTGACCATTCTGCCTTCCCATCTGATTATAGTGTACCCTCTGTGAACATTTCAGTCTGGTTTGTGAAAGACTAGACTCCTGACTTGCACAGCCTTTTCAGTGTTGTTGTTGTTTTTACTAGAAATGCTGCAATCAGAATAACTCTTCAGTACAACAATATGGTTTAAAAAAACAGTACCGGAATAAAATAGCACACAATCAAATAATCTCTTACCATACCATTCATGCGGTTCTTTTTATAATCTGACACAGTTTTTTTCAGAAACCGTCCAACTATCTTGCAAGTAAGGTCGTGATTCTTTTGTGGAACAAGAGCAGGGATAGAGGTATACTTTCCAAAAGGGGACTGGGGGGAAGCTACAGAAAAAGCTTGGTAATCTTGGTAATCCAGGTAATCTGTTTCAGACAGGGTTCTCTGAAAGTGCCAACACTTCTTCTCAACATTCCCCAGGAAGATAAAGTTAGAGATAGGCTAATGCCTATTTAAAACATTTGGGTGAATGATGATTATTTCTTCAAGACAGGCAATATACTACCCTCTCTCCCAAGGTTGCACTAACTAACCACACTCCTCATCCAACTTTTTGTAGCTTCCCTGGGAGCTTTCACTAACTAGGTAGGGCAAAGATGCAATCCATAAGTGATGAAGCTGAGGATTCAGATGACCTTATTCACGGGATTAACTTTGGTTTGTTGTCCTTGGATTGCCTCTGTCATTTTCATTAGATTTACTCAAGCGGCATCTGGCAGCCAGCTAATATGAATGATTTTATTTTCCAGATGCCTTCCATCAAATCACATTAGCCTGATAACCAATTTCTGCCACATCTTCCCTAGAAAAGCATGGGTCATTCTAAACAGGACTACTGAATTCTAGGAGACTGATGAGTATGCACAAAAAAACAAAACAAAAAACCCTGGCTGATAGGTTTGGGAGGGGACTGTAAAGAAAGCAGGAAGGGGATATGTCAATCTGTCTGTGGGCTCCTTCCTAGATGACAGAATAAGGATTTTTTTAGTATATATAATGGATCTGTCTTCTGAAATACATTTTTATTTAGCATAAGAATAGCAATCTCCTATCCTCTTGCCTCACACTGAACTCTGTGTTTAGCCATATATATGATATAGGACTGGCAGTATCCCAGAATTGTCCTACAATTGAATCAAATCTGCTTGACTTGGTGGGGCCTATGAGGAGACTCAGTTGAAGCAGAAGAAAATTGTGGCCTGATCTATCCCAAATGACAAGTCATGCTTTTTGTTTTTTCTTTTACTTTTTTGAAAGAGGACTACTGATCTGGAAGGCCAATAAGGGAGAAATCTAGGTCATTTTATCTCATCTCACATTATTTCTTTCTTTGTTTCCTTTATTATTTTTACAAATAACTTGAGGTTGTGAACGTTTCTAACATACTTTCCTCCTCCTATTTTCCCCACAACTGTCCTGTGAAGTGAGTTGAGCTGAGAGAGAGGGATTGGTCCGGGGTCATCCAATTGGCTTTCATAACTAAGTGGGACTAGAACTCATGGTCTCCCATTTTCTAGATTGGTTAAACTACTAAATAAGCTTCGAATTTATCCTAGCATTTTCCCACAGGTTCAAGGGCTGCTTTTTATACCAACAATTGCCATTTCATGCAACGAAATACAGCAACTGAATGATTTTCATGTCCGTGTTAATTGTGTCTTGCCATCTTTGCTTTGTTTTTCCATGCGGGTATTTTCCATCAATCTTAAAGTGGTATGTGATGCAGGTGACAATGGGGAATGCTACTCATAGAATATGGTCATACCACTGTATGTGCTTTTCCTACATTTTCTCATATTTATGCAGTGCCCATCAGCTGCTGGACTGACAAGGTCAAGAAGGAAAATGCCCAATGATGCAGCCTGGTTGGTGGTTGCTTTTTCTGCTAGTAGGTGACTCTGGGTGGGAGCATGACTGCCTGAAAATTAAATCCTGAGAAAGTGCCCCCCTCCCCAGCCTCATTGTTGAGAAACTGTAAAACTCAGCTATGAGGGTAGGGCAAATTATATTGACGTACTTGTTTGCCCATTCAAGGACAGAAAGAATGCATATTAAGGGGGATGTGAGGAAGTGCCCATTGTCATGATTATTAACCAAGCAGCTGGTAAGGGAGGAAAGGAAGAGAACTTAGTCCCTTGCAATCTATTTACTAGACTACTATGAGGTGATTTCTTTGCCTGCTTTCCCATTGACCCAATGGAAAACAATATTTAGCTGTCACAGGAATGTAGTAATAAGCGTATTTCCTTCCCTTTTTGATCACACAATACACGAGAGCTTTCATCTCTTTTTGTAGTTTTTGTATTTATGCAAAACAAAAATAGAAAACCATCTGATAACTGGTGGGCGACTCTTGGAAAACATAACTAAGAGCTGCAAGACCTCGGTGCAGCCATGTCAGAATTCTTATCTGTTATTTTTTAGGAGGTGGGGGGGAAGAGATTGTAAAAACAAGCTGAATTCATCTTTTTGCTAAACACACTTCCACTGAAGGACAGTGGTTGTATCTTTTTATTTTGTTTTGCAATTTTCTTTGGGTAGGATTCAGGTACAATGTCTTGTTGGAGCTAAATTGAATCCCTTTGGAAATGCAGCTTGGTCTAATCTCTCCCAGCTGCTTTGCTTTGTTTTTGCCCCAGAAAGGAGCCCCTAAAAGTCTTCTCCATAATCCTGCAAGATGAAATTTAATCTTTTCTGAAACACACACACACACACACACACACACACACACACACACACACAGAGAGACACCTACATACACACACTCCAGACTTTGAGCTTGGATCTTTGAATGTGGGGAACATTGAGGAACAAACATCTTCTCTCCCTTCTCAATGTGGTAAATCTCAAATTTAAGTCAAACTCCTCTGCCCCCACCAATCCAACTCACTTAATTGCACTAACTAGGAGTCTTTCAGGGTCATCTATCAAACAAAAGACAGCTTTGAGATTTTTCACTAAGTGGCCATCTTTTGTTGCTGTTGACAAGGACTTGCTGGTTTCTGGTTTCTGTTTCTGCTTTTATTAGTCAAATTGAGATGGGCTTCAACCTGATTGGTAAGGACATTTTAATGCATCGTTCTGGCTGGGAGCTGTATGTAGCACAATGTATGTTGTGAGCTCAAAGATCTTTAGGTGTATCTTAAGACAAATTTATGATCCTTCTCTAAGTGTTTCTCAAAGGCCTTTCCTCCAAACACTGGCAAAGTATTGGAATTCTGCATGTTATTCTTTGCTTTTTTCTTCTTAGTGTTGTCCTACTGAATCAGCAACAGTGTCATGTGATAAATCTATTCTTCCCTGATCTGGTTTGCCTCTTAATACTTCAGTGGATCTGAAAGCTTTTAGAGTTTATTCTCAGTTTTATGACACTTTCAAATGGAAAGGTCTCTCTCTTCTTCAAAGGAGACACAAATGTTCATACACAAGGCTGAACTTTTAGTTGTTCATCTCTGGAATGAAAACAGCATGCTTGTGGCACAATAGAAGTCGAAATAAAGTTTGCAAGAGCACCACTCATAGTTTTTGGAAATAGAGCTGTTCCTATTTGGAAATGTGGCATGATCAGTCATAGCTCTGATCTAATGTCCAAAATCCTGTCATTCTACATTCTAAAATAGTTAGGTTATAATATACACCAGATGCTTTCTCATAAAATTGCAGCATGTGAAAGTCAGAAGATACCTTAGAGATTATCTATACCACCTTTGCTGAGAACAGAAAGCTACTTGCTGAGAACAGAAAGCTACTTGTCAATTGCATTCATCCTTTTTTTAAAAGAATACTTCCACTGAAGGACAGCTCACCACTTCTTGAGATAATTGTTGATCTTTCTATTTTGAAATTCTTCCAGATATCCAGTTGAAATCTGCTTCCTCAAAATTTAAATGTTTTCTTTCTTCTGTTATGTCATGTCATTGAAGAGGTCCAATTGGAACAGAGATCCAATTTCCCACATGACAGCCATTTGCTCCTTGGCCAAAAGGAAGGATGTTGCAACATCCCAATATAGGAAAGACCTTTTAAGACCCCTCACCTCAAGAAAGTAACCGTGGATTTGTGTAACTTTAAAGGCAGGTTTATAAGTGATGTTGATTTCAAGAGGGGATTCTCCTAACTCCTTACTCTACTCAACCGATGTTTCATAAATCATGAATACAGTACTGTATGGGAAGCTTTGTTCGGAGCTAATGCAGAACAACATTTCCCTCATTTAATATGAGATAGTGAAATAGGATCATCAGAGTTGTCAGGACCCAGTGTTTACTCTGAGAATAGGACATGGTCAGTCCACTTTTTAAAAAGTATAATTTCTCCAAGACCTGTGCAGATAATTTGTTCTTTTTTCACTTTCGCAGTGGTTCCTACTAGACCAGGATATTAGTAGGAACAATGTGTGTGGTAAGAATACTTATCTTTACCTCTATGTGGATATTGCATCTAGTAGATCCTTGACTCTCCCACAGCATCCATCCTTCTTGTCCTGATGTTCTCAAGACTGAAGGAGTTAGCCTAGGAAGACAGTTTCTCCTGTGGATATCTCCTTTCAAATCATGAAAGAGAGAAAAACAATGCATTGTATAATTTGGGTGTTTTTCCAAGGATAAGATTGCATGGATCTTTTTACAAAGGAGAGGTCATTGGTGCTGTCTGAGCTTGCTTGTTTTCTTGCAGATGTTTCAGTAACCAAACTAAGTAACATCATCAGTGCTAGTGGCACTAGCACTGATGATATTACCTAGTTTGGATAATGAAATGTCTGCAAGAAAACAAGCAAGCTCAGACAGCACCAAGGACTCCTAATTTCAAACCTGAGCCACAAATATTCTCCTTTATTTTTACAAAGGATTTGGTAGACTATGTATTGCTGGGTGTAATTTTTTTTGTTAGCTTGTTAGCTTTAAATAGCATCCTGGGATATAGTGGCAGTGGCTACTTAAAAAAAACAACCTTCTCTCTCTATATATATATTTAAATGCTACCACAGTCTAGCAACCCCAGTAATATTTTACACAGGTTTATGATTGTTATGTGTGTGGCTAAAAGTTACATAGCTTCTGATTCTGAAGATTAACTTGAACTGCATGTACTTTGGAAAACTGAGATTTTGCATTGTGGGAAGAAATATCCATCTGGTTCAGTTCCAAGCTGAGAGAAAGACACTGGAAACATGGAGGCTGATTGGAAATAAGGTTTAATGATAAACAGAACCACCAAGCACATGGTTCTGGTGCAGCTGGCAAAATGGAGTTGAGAGAGAGGGGTTTTAATATCTTCTCTTGGACTTTGCACTTAAGCTTCCTATTCCTGTGGAACAATATTGGCTGTTGTCAAACTCCCATGGGGCCATGTAGGGATTATGTAGGGCTCATAGCTGGCTCTATAGGCAAAGTACAAATCCTAGGAGTTTGTCTGAGCTCCCAAGTTTGGTTGAAGTTTGGACTACTCTGAGATGATGCAGTGAGTGAAATTCCCCAAGGAGATTGTGCAATGTAGTGAACTCTGTGTCTTCTGCTAAATGGTAGTAGGTTAATCCTATTATGTCCTGAAGGATCATGTCCTGTTCTTCTTAATCCCATCATCCTGGATCTGAAAGTGTTTTGTAGATAGGCTGGCCCAGTCTTTCTTAATGGGCACAAAATATCTGCTGGGGGGAGGGCTATTAAGAGTGAGTC
>JAOYMU010000098.1:75058453-75076183 GCA_025802295.1 Psammodynastes pulverulentus
AATGTATGGCTGTGAAAGTTGGACCATAAGAAAGGTTGAGTGCCAAAGAATTGAGGCCTTTGAACTATGGTGCTGGAGAAGACTCCTGTGAGTCCTTTGGATTGCAAGGTGATCAAACCGGTTGGTCCTAGAAGAGATCAACCCTGACTTTTCTTTAGAAGGCCAGATCACGAAGATGAAACTCAAACACTTTGGCCACCAAATGAGGAGGAAGGAATCACTGGAGAAGAGCCTAATGCTGGGAAAGATTGAAGGGAATAGAAGAATGGGACGACAAAGAATGAGATGGATGGATGGAGTCACTGAAGCAGTAGGCATGAGATTAAATGGAATCCAGAAGATGGTAGAGGACAGGAAGGCCTGGAGGAACGTTGTCCATGAGGTCACGAAGGGTCGGACACGACTTCGCAACTAGAAACAACAAAGATAATTTTGCCTTGTGTCACACTAAAATTTATTATTTGGTATTGCCTTTGGTAAAAGACTGTGGAAATTTCGCCTAAGACTTTGGGAACTATTTGTCATTATAAAAATCATTTATTATTGTTACATACAAATATCAACACCCTTCATTTATTGAAGATCTTCCTAAATTACTAGACTATGACTTGCATACATTAGATATTATTAAGGGATGTACTTTGTGCATTTCTTTAAGGCTTTCATCTCTTTCCACCATAATTTGCCCATAAAGAGAGGCCAAAATTGAAGAAAGCTATCAAAAAATTAATCATGCTAATCAGAAAGTAGATTATAATGCAGATTTCTAAGGGCAGGAATTTCCAGCTATCTGCTGGTCTATAACATCTGAACATTTGACACCATGATTCTAATTTGGATGACAGAGTTATTGCTTCTCACAAGGCAGCATGTTTCAAATGCTTTCAGATAATCCAGCCAAATATAACTCATTGTAGCATTCACATAATATTTCCCTTTGCAACTGAGAGCCAGGGAGCTGGTCAGATCACAAATTGTTCCACTAGATATGTTTGAGGCATACATAATGAGAGCCAGTATCAAAAGATAAAGCAAAAGGGGCACTTTTATGCAAAAAATAAAATAAAAATATATGCATGAACATAAAAGGAAGAAGTTTATTTCTCCCCTGTAAACATCTTAAATTATAAACTAGACATGGACAAGTATGGCATGTCCCATAGATGATCTGTATCTCCTATATCTATTTTATTATTCCAATACCTCCAAGATTACACCATTAAAATGAAATAATAATCTGGATTTTTAATCAGCATGATGATTTCTGTAGTTTTTTAAATAAAAAGTAAAGGTTTGGTATAATGTATTATATTTCATCTTCATGTTCATATTTTGCCTAAATACAACCATAGAAACAAAAATCAAACCAAATCAAAAATACGTAAATTCACTCTGCAAACTTGAGCCTGCCTTACTCCAGTGACATGATTTATTTCACCATCACACTTTTGTGGCCCTTGCTGCAATAAAAATAATGAAAAGTTCAGGCCCTTGATAGCAACAAATTACCCTCTCTACAGAAAGTAGAAAATAAGCCACATTAGCTTTTAGTGGAATGCTTAATACTTGAATTTTCACTGTGATGTTGCATATTACACCAAAATCTTATTTTAAGAAATTTTATCATTAAAGTTACAAACTGGCACATTTCTTTATGATTTTTTAAATAGCGTTTTATTAAAATATTCTGAAATTAAGAATAACAATGGAAGAGTGATTAAAAAAATACCCAGCACTGAACTAGCAGACTTGGTAACAAATATAAAGGGCAGCATCTTAATTGACAGTTCCAGGTGCCTCTTTGTGAGAAGTGATCTAAAGATCACTATTCTCCCCACTTCATTTCTGATGTGCCTGCAAACTGCAGAGGACCTCACCTAAACAAGTGGTAAGAAAGACCCATTTTAGGATAGCTCATTGCACTAGGCTGTACTTTTCTCCAGAAATTGTGCTTGTCCTCTATGCTCTAATACGGTAATCTATTATTATTTTGAATATTGTATTATTGACTAAACTGCTTTGTTGGCTGCATTTGTTCACAGGTTCTAAAGTATCTGAATTCATAATCGCAGATTGAACATTTGGTAGATTACAATTTTAATGTTGTAGAATGTAGCAAGTTTGGAATCTTTTTGAGTTTTATTAATTACAAATTAAAAACACCTTTAGTATTTTCTGGCCATTTGCAGTGTCATTAGCTGGACAGCACAATCTTATCACCTGAGCATATACTCCACTGTCTTCAAAGCAACTAGCAACAGCAATAGCACTTAGACTTATATACCGCTTTACAGTGCTTTACAGCCCTCTCTAAGTGGTTTACAAAGTCAGCATATTGCCCCCAACAATTTGGGTCCTCATTTACCTATCTCAGGAAGGCTAGCCACAGAACTGCAATTTGAATCAATCAGTTTAACTAAAAGTCTTATTGTATGATTCAGTGAGAGATTTGCTTAGAAAAGAAAAATATTGTTTTTCTCGATAAATTGTTAAAAGAAAACTTATGTTCTGAGTGCCAAGTTTGCAAATTACCAATGTATTTTTTTTTATTTCAATGGAAAATATGGCATTCACATACTTTCCTTTTGGATTTTTTTTTCTTGCAGTCATGTTGCTTTTTCTGCAGACCTTGGCAACAATAAATTCACTCATATCTTTTAGCAAAGGAACTGCAGAATATCTGTATGTTCCCTGAGGGTTGGTGACATCATGATACATCATGAGTTCAAGGATAACATTTCCACTCATTTATATCTGTATAAGACGGGTATACCATAAAATGAAAAATGCATATGTTTTCTTGTATATCTTGACTGAAAGCTTTCATTTTGTTGATTAAACACTCAAATGGGGATGCTGACTCAGTTTTGATATTAGTGGCTTAGAAAAAGTGAGATGCATGCCTAATCTAATTCACCTCTTAAAATTCCACATCCTAAAATGGGTCAAAAGAAAGTCCATTGTACTTCATGTCCATCTGTCCCATATATAATCACTGATGAACAAAATTTCAGAAAAAAACATGAATAATGGGACTAACTTTAACATAAGGCACCATACATAATATTATAGCCCAGCATTTTATATATCTATAAAATATATTATTAGATTCTAATATTATTTCAGGCTTATGCTTTAAAAACTCTGGGGAAGTAAATTAGGAATGCTGATTTAAAAATCTAAATGTTGTTTTCCTAATGGAATGTATCATCTTTTAATAAATGTACTACAGTTTGTAATTATCATGATACAGCAGCTTATTATGATCAACTTAATATAAACTGCTCAAAATAAGTGCCAAAGAACAATCAAGCCTTGTTCTGCATATGCATTGTAGAACCTGATCCTATATATATTTACTTAGAAATGGAATGCTTTCATAAAAATGCATTTATTGACTCACTCATATGCATGCCAAAGTAAGTAAAGTCGTAATTTACTCACTGAACTTTATTTTTGAAATTAAATTATAAAAGATAGTACTATGAGCGGCATGGTGGCCTACTGGTGAAGAAGCTTGCCTTCCATTCAGAAGGTTGAGAGTTCAATTCTAGGTAGCGGCAGAGGTGAGCTGATGCCGATTTGGACCAGTTCACCTGAACTAGTTGTTCTGATTCTCTACAGTTCAGCGAGCTGGCAAATCGGACCACTGGCTGGCCCCACTCCTGCCTGTTTTGTGGCTAATTTTGGCCGTTTTTCAGGCAAAAAGTGGCCAAAAGCAGGCCATTTTCAGGCCTTTTTCTGGACCATTTTCAGACCATGTTAGGCCATTTTTGGTCCCAAAACAGCTTGAAAAATGGCCTGAAAATGGCCTGAAAATGGCAAAAACCAGGCCATTTTTCAAGCTATTTTCAGGTCATTTTGAACCAAAAAAAGGCCTGAAAATGGCCAGAAAAATGGCTGAAATTGGCCCCAAAAGGGACTGTTTTGAGGCATTTTCGGCCAGTTCTCAGGCCATTTTTCAGGCTGTTTTTGGACCAGAAAACAGCCTAAAACAGGCAAAAAACAGCCTGAAAGGGGGGGTGTGTTTCTGTGTGCTCTCATTTCTGTATGGCACTCTCCCCTGAATGCTAGTGCTTGCCACTGTCTCCTTCTCCCTCTCTGTCTTCACTGCTGAGAGATCCCGTGTGAAGAAGGGGGCTAGCAGAGAGGAGAGACTGCGAAGTTGCTGCTTCTGGGATGAGGGGACCCAGGAAGCGTCTGGGTCTAGCTCCCTCGGCTTCTCTTCCTCTCGCATCCAGATTTTCCCAGTCTAGCTTAATGCTTCCTCCCCAGGCCCTGTCCATTTCCCCTGTCCAGACAAAGCTAGGCAAAAAGCCAGCCCTCACTGGTGCCCAGCCTCACTGGCAATAGGCTTGGAAAGGGCAATGTGAACTGCGCTGCCACCTGCGACAAGTTAGACTGGGGAGGGAGAATGTGAGCCAGGCAAAGGGGCAGAGGAGTAAAGCTAGAGGTGAATGCGTGGAGCTGAAACCCTGGCAGAGAAGCAGGCGTGGCCAAGGGTAGGAGCTGAAAAGTTGCATTCCGCCAGCACAACTGTCTTCCCTTTTGTACTGTTCCAGATTGTTCTGCACTGAATGTCTCTTCCAAGATATTCTTCATACTTTGTCCTTTGATTTAGTGGAAAATTAATGCTTTTGACTTTTTTCCACACTAGAAAACAAGTTTGAAGAAATCATTACGGATGGTGACGTGGGTTATTAGAGTTAGTTATGAGGTGGCTGAAGAATATTAGTGACCTATACAGTCCAGGGGTCTGCAGCCTCCTTGGCCTCCTACATTTTAAATGCAACTCAGTGTCAAACAAGGGTTTTTTTTCATGCCTTTCCCCCCTCCCAGATTACAGAGAATGGATCACCTCAGAGGCTCTAGAACGAATTGGCTATGAATGGCTACCAATCAAACTGGAAAAAATAGTTTGATCTAAGTTTAATTTCATTTTATCACTGTTTTCTTTTTAATTTAGGATGGTGAAAACTATTAAAAGAAATACTTCATAGCACATGGCAACACATATGAAGCATCTCTTTTAGAATAATTTCAGCCGTGTTGTTTGCAAGGACTGTGCAACTGCTTCACAAGCAGTTCCCCATTGTCTTTAGCTGCATGCATGTTCAGAGGGGAGAACAAATACTAAAAAATTAAGAAAGGTGGGCAAAACTGTCTCATATACTTATGCAGCTAAGGATCAGAGTGCCGCTTTGATACTAGCATAATGGTTGCTATATCCAGTACTGAAACGGATGCCTTTGTAGTTGGTATGGTCAAATAAAAACATGCTGAACAATATGCATGATAGAGAAGTTCCAGAAATGCAGATGCACATGTGGTTGCCAGTCACTCCAAGAGAAACTCTATTAACTTTGAATAATATTTCAAAAGACAATGGGATTGCAGACTGATAGAATGGAAAAGGTCAGCACTGTCTGCCACCCTGTCATAGGATCCCCCTGACATACAAATGTACTGTTGTGGATAACCTGAAGCTGGAAAAGACCTGGTTGGGGGAGGTGGAGAAATGGTAAGGTATTTCACACAGTCTCTCTGATGGGAAGGAGAAGTTGAAATGGGGTAAGCAACTGGCAGGAAACCAGCAGTGCTGGAGTTAAATTTCGTAAGAAACTAAAAACATATCTATTTACTCAGGCCGGTCTGCCCTAATTTACTCCCGATCCAGACCCTTAGTTTCTTACTAATTTTAGCTTATTTAAGGTTTATAATTATACTTGTTATTTTAATTTTATTGTATTAACTTTGTTGTACCTCGCCCCGAGTCCCCTTTTGGGGAGAGGGAGCGAGTAATAAATCGAAATAAATAAATAAATAAATAAATAAAAAATGCAACAAATGAAGAGTGGCTAACAGCTGGTCAAACATACTTGATAATGAAAGATTCAGAAAAGGGCACGGAACCAAGCAACTATCGCCCAAGTACTTGTCTGCTAACAACGTTCAAACTTTTTACAAGAATACAGCCTGGCAAATTCAATATTCAATCATCTGATGGAAAATAGTTTGTATCCAGTAGAACAAAAAGGATTATAAAAAATCAAGAGGAACAAAAGATCAGCTGCTCATTGACAAAAATGCAAAACGAAGAAAAACAAATTTAAATATGGTGTGGATCAATTACAAGAAGGCATTTGACTCATTACCCACAGCTGGATTAACACCTATCTGGAATCAGCAAAAATATTTGTATATTTTTGAAAGCAAATATGCAAAAATGGAAAACAGTTCTAACAGCAAATGGGAGAACATTGGTGAAGTCAACATCAGACGAGGAATCTTCCAGGGGAACTCACTTTCACCACTACTGTTCAACATCACATTAATTCCATTTGATAATGCCAATAAGACAGGAAGGTGATTATCATATAAGCTCAAGAAAGAAAGGGCGAAAAGAACTATACAACAATTAGAAGGAAAAAAGGGAGAGATCCATCATGATAGGGAAGGGGAAAAAAAAGTGGTACGCCAATTCTTTGCTGATTTATACAAAGGGGATAGTATTGAAGAAGAGAAAGTGAAGAAATATTTGGAAGAAAATATAGGGATAGAATTTCCAGAGGAAATGAAAGGAAATCTAGAGAAGGAAATAACAGCTCAGGAGTTACAACTAGCGATCAAGAGACAAAAGAAAAATAAAATGCCAGGTCCCGATGGAATTGTTGCGGAATACTATCAGGAGATGGCTGACCTTGTGGAACCCCACCTCCTGAAAGTATATAACAAGGTACTAACAGAAGCCAGGATGCCGGACTCATGGAGGGATGCATATATCTTATTGATCCCTAAAGATGAGAGTGATTTAACAAAGATTCAAAACTATAGATCAATTTCGCTGTTGAACACAGACTACAAAATATTTGCAAATATTATAGCAGAAAGACTAAAACCAATATTGAATATGTGTATACACCCTGATCAAAATGGTTTCCTACCAAGAAGACATATAAAGAATAATACAAGGATAGTACTGGATGTTTTAGAATACTATGAGGCCCATCCGGAAAGACAGGTGGCCCTTGTCTTTCTGGATGCGCAGAAGGCCTTTGACAATCTCAATTGGAAATTCATGATACAACAAGTAAAAAATTTAAAATTAGGACCCAAATTTGAAAATATAATAGAAACAATTTATTATAAACAAAGAGCAAGTATCTTATTAAATGGGGAAGGTTTAGACAAGATTGAAATAGCCAAAGGAGTAAGGCAAGGTTGCCCTATGTCACCTCTGCTTTTTATTTTAACATTAGAAATACTACTAAATAACATTAGAAATAATCAAAATATAAAGGGATTAACAATTAGGAAGGAAGAATATAAACTGCAAGCTTTTGCAGATGATTTAGTATTTATATTAGAAGACCCTTTGGAAACTGGGAAGGAACTACTAAAGGAATTGGGAACTTATGGGGATGTAGCGGGGCTAAAAATCAACAGGGAGAAAACGAAAATGATAACGAAAAATATGACAAAGAAACAGAAAGAGGAATCAGAGAAGAAGATGGAATTTCAGTTGGCCCAAAAAGTAAAATACCTAGGGATCTGGCTTATGGCAAGATGCTCATCTATTAAGGAAAATAATTATAAAAAATTATTGCACCAAATCAAAGGAGATTTGGAGCAGTGGAATAAACTCCAATTATCATTATTGGGCAGAATTGCGGCGATTAAGATGAGCATCTTGCCGAAAGTTCTATACCTATTAGTGACTGCCCCGATCAACCCAGATAAAAAATTCTTTGCAGAACTCAATAAAGTTACGATGAAATTTATTTGGTTAGGGAAAAAACCTAGAATTAAAATAATATCACTACAGGATAGTAAAAGCAGAGGTGGCATGGGACTTCCAAACTGGGAATTGTATCAGGAAGCGGCATCCTTGCTATGGATTAAGGATTGGATAGAACTCACCAATAAGAGATTGTTATTCTTGGAGAGACACAATTTACAGTCAGGGTGGCATGCATTTTTATGGGATAACAAAAGGCAAGCATACTTCAATAGACATTACATTAGAGACGTTTTGATTCAGATCTGGAGGAAATGGAAGCAATGACATATCCAAATACACTTGACCTAAAAAAAATGATTAAATACAAAGACTTACTGGATATTCAAGGAAATTTAAAAGGAGTTGAAAGTTCAGGGTATAAATATTGATTGGTGGCCCTACCTCCAGATAACTAATAAATTTAAGGAGGATTCAGAAAAATTCGGAATCTATCTAAATTATCAACAGACTGACAAAATATTGATTGGAACAACAGAAAAGTTTATATCTAAAATGTATAATTATGTATTGGAAGTAAATTGTGAAGAGGAAATTGTTAAGGGAAGTGTGATTGCCTGGGCACAGAATGTTGGACACAATATCGATTTGGCAGATTGGGAAACAGTGTGGAATGAAAATCAAAAAATTGAAAAAGGAGAAACAGAAAAAATGGATAGGTAAATTGCAAGATAAAGATGGAACTCTACATTATCAAATCAAGGGAAAAAATAATATTATCTAGGACATTTTTAGGAAACTATATGATAATGAATACTCTGAGGAGAAAATAACACAATATCTAGGAAAAGCCAATTTGCCTATAGTGCCAGAAACAATGAAATCTATGCTGAATGAGAAAATAATGACAGAACTAGCAGAGGCAATCCAAACACACACGCACACACAAAACAAGGAGACACCAGGCCCAGATGGGCTATTGGCAGAAATATACAAAGAGTTACAAGATAGCCTGGGGCAATCATTAGAAGTATACAATGCAGTTCTATCTGAAGCGAAGATACCACCTTCATGGATGGAAGCTAACATCACTTTGATACCAAAAGAGGACTCAGACTTAACACAAATAAAGAACTACAGACCAATATTTCTATTGAATACTGATTATAAAATATTTGCCTCAATAATAGCAGAAAGATTGAAGAGATTCTTGAAGGAGTTTAAAAACCCGGATCAAAATGATTTTTTGCCTAAAAGGCAGATAAGAAATAATGAGAGTAATATTGGAAACATTGGAATATTACGAAGCACATAATAAAAAACAATTGGTATTGTTGTTCCTAGATGCTCAAAAGGCATTTGATAATGTGAACTAGCAATTCATGCTACATCAACTAAGATATATGAACTTTGGAGATAAATTTTTAAATATGTTCAAGGCAAAATATACAAATGAGAAAGCTAAAGTGATCATGAATGGTGAGCTAACTGAAAACTTTCCAATAAGAAAAGGTACAAGACAAGGCTGTCCATTATCTCCATTGTTATTTATTTTAACACTGTAAGTACTAAATACAAACATCAGGCAAGACGAGCAAATTAAAGGAATGGAGATTAAAAGAGAAAAATATAAACTGCAAACATTTGCAGATGATCTAGTTTTCATTTTAGAGGAGCCATTGAATCAGGCCCGAGACTCATAGAAAAATTAGAGGAGTATGGAGAGGTTGCGGGATTAAAGATAAACAAGGAAAAAACTAAAATGAGTTAAAAACCTCACAAACAAACAAAGAGATGAATTAATAAAAGAAATGTGTATCCAGATAGTGAAAAAAGTGAAATACTTAGGAATCTACCTATCAGCAAGATATACAACAATCAAAGAGGACAACTATATAAAATTAATGAATCAAATAAAGTCAGATTTGGAGAGATGGAAAAACCTGCAACTTTCTATGATGGGTAGAATATCCACAATAAAGATGAACATGTTGCCGAAGATGCTTTTTCTATTCCAAACAATACCAATAAAATTTGAGGAAAAATATTTTGAGAAATTGAATAAAATAGTGTCAAAATTTATTTGGCAAGGGAAAAAAACAGAATAAAAGTGAAACTACTGCAAGAGTCAAAAGGGAATGGAGGCTTTGGACTACCAGACTGGGAATTATACCACCAAGCAGCTGTACTTACGTAGATGAAAGAGTGGATAACGTTGAGGCATAAAAGACTATTGGTATTGGAGGGTCATGACCTTCGACTAGGGTGGCACATGTTTCTTTGGTATGGGAGAAATGTAACACACCGGTATTTTCAAAGACATTTTGTAAGGTACACATTATCAGTGTGGGATAAAATTAAACAACAAACTACATGAAAATTCCAGTCTGGGTCTCCATTCTAGAAACACTGATACATCCAAATGCTATAATTATGGAAAAAATTGTTTCTTATAAAGATATGTTGAATGAGAATGGTGAACTGAAAACAAAATTAGAATTAGAAAACCAAGGGGTGGAACTAGAGTTGTGGACGTATCTGCAAATACAATCTCACTTAGTGAAAGATGTAAAAACATAGGGTTTTTATAGAGAACTAGCGACATTGGATAAGTATTAGTGGGGGCAGATGACAAAGTGATAAAGAGGTTATACAATTACTTATTAAATGGAAGAAGAACAAGTCAAGGAGACGATGACAATATGGGCCAAAAATTTTGGATATAGTATATATTTGGATAAATGACAAAAGCTTTGGGAGAGAAATCAGAAACTGACAATGTCCACATTCTATAAGGAAAATCTCTATAAAAGTTCTATAGGTGGCACCTTCCCCCAGAGAGACTAGCTAAAATGTATAAAAATATGTCCCCAACTTGTTGGAAATGTAAACAATCAGCTGGTACATATTACCACATGTGATGGACCTATATAAAGGCAAGGAAATTTTGGACTCAAATACATATGTGACTAGAAAAAATGACCAAACAACATACAGATTTCAAACCAGAACTGTTTTTACTAGGTATCACATCAGAGGGTTATGATAAAGAAACAATATATTTAATATTACACGTTTTGACTGCAGCAAGAATTGTGTATGCACATTAGTGGAAAAATGAAAACACCCCATTAGAGTATGAGAGGATAAGAAAGATACTAAACTGTGCGGAAATGGACAGACTAACACTAAAAATAAAAGATAAAGGAGATAAAGAATACTATTTAGCATGGATTGGGTTTTATCATTGGTTAGAAACACGAGGTAGAAATTGGAAGATGAAAGAATCAGGTGAAGGAGATTGGGAAAGAGATACTGTTTATATTATTGACAGAGGAATATTATTGACAGAGGAGTTTTAGAATGACAGGAGTTGTCATATGATGGTTATAAATTTTTGTACAAATATTTATATATTTAAATTTGCATTTATGTTATTTTGTTTTTTACTTCTGTTTTATGGCAATTGGAATGCCATGTCCAAATACACCGTATTCAACACATTTATATGTAAATATATTCAAAAAAAAAAAAAGAAAAGAAAAGATGCAGTGGGTAGCCACCACTGATCCCAAAACTGAACAGCAAATGATGGCTTTATGAGCATCATCAGATTTAAAGAAAGAAAACACAAACTATTGAAATAGCTTTGAAGGAATTAAATGGTTACCAAATTATTAATTTAAAATAAATGTGATAATAACAATTGGATATAGAGAAAGGGTGGATTTGAAGGGGATGGTTTTAAATTATTATTATCAGAATAGAAGCATAAAAAGTTAACAGAGTTTGACCCAACAAGGTAATAAATAAATACAATATAGTAGGTTGTGATTTGCCATAATGTAGACTAGCATATAGCTTGGTGTATATTATATTCTTTAGTTGCCTAGAGTTAGTATTTTCAAGTATAACCATAATATTACGTAGCTAGAGCACAGCCATGTTGATCGATTTGTGACCGCTCCTGACTTGAGATATGTACCAGGTACTGAATTTGTACAGAAAAACTAGACAGAAATGCTAAGGGCAGGAGAACTAAATGGGAGTTGAAGGGGAAGGGTGCTTAGTGACACAGATCTAATTAAATCTTAATGTTTATGTAGAATAGCATATAAGATATAATCTCCTATAAGGTAGAATACTATATAGTTTATGAAATAGATACTATACATTTATATAGGATATACCCTTTGTTTAAACTATTTAAAGTTAATATCTTAAACCTATAATCAATTCCTTGTAAAGGGGTCTCTTTTTTCTTTATTTCTATATTTGAGAGCAGAACTGACTGGGGTAGCAATTAATCTGTTATCAAGTCTCCATCAACAAAGAGACTAGTCAAGCCAAGCTTTGACCGGGGCAAGAATGTATATAATTCAAACCCACTTTGACATCTCCCTATCTCATTTGAATGTTGCTTTCACTTAATTGGTTTCTCTCTCAAATGCTGTTTTTATTTAATTAGTAACTATGGTATGATTCTTGTGTAATAAAGGTAACTGATCAAAGAGATGAATTTGATTGCTTAGCACGTTTGGGTGATATTAACTAAGTTTATACTTTTAGGGGTAATAGTGGTCGGAAAGCATGTGACTGAATCAGGCCTATCAACTGGGCCCGGCTAAGAAGGACCTACAGCCGGGGAGAGAGATGAATGAAATGTGCTGAGATCTGTAATTCGGTGTGGGCTTCTGTTGTTGTACAAGAGAAGTCTCACAGCTCATAGAATAAAAGTTAGAAGGTACCTTAGAGGTCATCTAGTCCAACCCTCTGCTCGCTCTTTGAAAACAGTTTTCTAATAAATCTTACTTCTGGTTGATGCAAGTATTGTGTGGATTTGTTACATGGAGGCTGATAGGAAAGATGGTTTAATGATGACCAGACCACCAGCATTTATGGTTCTGGTGCAGCTGACAAAATGGAGTTGACAATGAGGGGTTTTTATACCTTCTTTGAACTTTGCACTTGAACTTCCTGTTCCTGTGCAAGAACCTGTATTCTATGAGCTGTTGTCAGATTCCTATGGGATCATGTAGGGGTTATATAGGGGTCATAGCTGGCTCTATAGGCAAAAGAGGAGAGACAAATCCTAGGTGTTTGTCTGAGCTAAATTTTGACTGCTCTGAAGGGGTGTTGAGCATTCCTATTGTGGCTTAACAGCTTTCGTCCCCTGTTGGATCTTGAGTGAGGGCTAATCCTACCATTCTGCCCTTGTTTCAAAATTCTGTCTTGAATGGATTACAAATCTGAATTTCTACAAGGTGTCTTCCTCAGTTTGATTTCTGAATAGACTGGCCCAATCTTTCTTAATGGGCACAAAATATCTGCTGGGGGCCATTAAGAAAGACTTGGGGGCTGCTTTCTGTCTCCAAGAGCATGTTTCTCCATTTCTCCTTTGGGGAAATATAATATTCTGCCTTTTAATATTCCTCAAAATATTTCATTCTTCTAGGAGGGGAACTTCCCACAATATCCCTCATTTTCACCATAATATATGTGGGTAACACACACATTTTTACTTGCAAAAGATTAAAAATTGATCAAACTGTAGGTGCAAAGGGGAAGGCATTGATAGAGGCATCAGAAAAATATCCCTTCAGTGGCTCCCAAAAGGAGAGCTTTCAACCCATGAAGGTCTACATTTCTCATTACTCCATTTCTCATTTAGGGAAATATAATATTCTGCTTTTTTAATATTCCTCAAAATATTTCATTCCTCTAGGAGGGGGGCTTCCCACAGCATTAATTAAAAGATGCTTTTCCCACTTTATTTTTTGAATGTATGAATGCATGATTTTTTTTCCAGTTTCTATTTGATGCAATAGAAAAAATTGAGAAGACTCTACTTTTCTATTTAACCATCTGTCCTTTTAAGTTCCATGTATCTTTCTCCCAGACAAGGGATGATGATGACAATATTAAGATCTATAGGGACCACAAACTTTTTAACCGCTTTGCCAAAACCATCTTATATGGCATATACTGAGCTTTGGATGAAATATTTGAAGAACTTTGTTTTCATATGTTTAGAGATGATTGAAGTAGCCTTGCCATTCTCAATAATATTGCTATATTTGATTTTAAGAGCCAAATCAGAGAACCCCTTCAATGTACCTTCTTTTTCCTTTAAAAATGTCAGCTGGGGATAAATCAGAATTAGGATCGTAATGTAAGTTTATTCCTCAATGTTTGCACTGTAATTACACAGAGAGAGGGGGGGAGGGGAGAGAGAGAGAGAGAGATTTCTATATATTTGATGTTATTGGCACCAATTACATGAGCCTTCCAATAGATTCGTAAGTAGGGAAAAAATTTGATTCTGCTGCTCATCCACTTTGGTCTTATTCCCTGACTTAGTGCCATCCCTTGACTCATCAAATGATGAGAGAGCATTGTAAGTCAAGCTTTATCACATGTGAAATACTTATTAAAGGAAGTAAATCCTTTAGAAATTAAACATGCAAAGGTTTGCACCATATCAATGCAATCCTATACACGTTTATCCAAAGTAAAGCTTTGTTTAATTCAGTGGATAATTATAGAATTGCAACCTAAAGTCCTTAGATTAGTGGTAATATATAAGGTTCTGAAGATCATAAAGAAGTTATAAAACAAATGAAAAGGTAAAAATGTAATATTTTCTATTATTTTATTTGGCACATTAAAAGCTAATGTAGCTTTAATTTTAAAAATATTGAGTGTTCTTATCAGGATTGTGCTTTTTAATATTTGCTTTAGCAGCAAGCATCACCTTTAAATATATCTTGAAACCTGCTGACAAATCTTAAGTACTGAGGTTGGAGTATTGGATACATGCAGGGTGTCCCGATTACTTTATTAATGGAGTGCAAAATAAAAGGAGATAGGGCTGGATTTCATGTTTCAATAGTTCTTTTAACATAGGGTCTTCATCACAGAAAATTTGACAGATTGTCATATGACAAGGCATCAGATTTCAACCATGTAGTACGGTCATAAAAGATCAAAAATAGTAGGGAAGACATGAATGAAGAACTCTTATTTCTCCCCTGCTATAAATCAAGGACCAGGGTGAATATGATGACATGAATAAGTATCAGGTTTAAAATAATTAGGTCATGTTCCATGCTGTAAGCACTTCTGGAACCTACTTTCAAAGCATGTTGTTAAGGCTGTATCATTCAATTCAACACAGATTTAAACAAATTCATAGTGATTAAATGTTTTAGTGGCTGTGGGCCAAGATGACTGTGGGATGCAATTTCATACTCAAGTATTTGGAAGTTTCTGCTTTGTCAAAGAGATGAGTACATGGGAATAGATTATTTCATAATTGTTCTGAAATATCTGGCATCAACTGTTGCCATATATAGGACACTGAGATAGATTGTCCATATTTTTTACTTAGTGTGTAATTTTCATTGAAGTGTATATTATGGCATTGGACCAGAACTGTTCACGAAAAAAATTGAAATATTGGAACTTGTATATCGAAGTTGAATGCTTATGGAAAAAGAAATCCCTTGAAGACATAGAATATTACCAAACATGGACTTTAATTTACCAGTGGTTGGAAAAAAGAGGTGAAGATTAAGAAGGTAACCTGTACTGTTAAGCAATTAAATAACCTAGACAACACGATGTTTATTAAGCACTAACAAAATGTAAACAACAGAAAATCAATAAAAATTGAAGAAAAAAGAAAAAGAAAAACCTTGTTATACGATTGTGGCTAAAGCCCTTGGAGCACTATCTAAAAGGCTTCCTTGATAGCTAGAAATATTGAACTTATCAGACCTGAATACCCTATTAAAAAAAAAACCTACTTGCAACTGCCTATATTCTTAGACACTATCTTAATAATTCTTAGGTCCTTGGTTAGGACTTCAATTATTAAGTTTCTATCAGTTTTAAACTTTGAATCTAGCTGTAGATTACCTGCACAAAATGATGGAAATATAAAGGAAATAATTGATATGAACTATAAAAATGATAACTGAGATATACAAATGATAATTTAGAAGAGCAATAACAGTAGTATCATAGGCCAGCACTGAAATGTGTGAACTGACAAGAAAAATTAATAGAGAAAATTATGGCACATGCTGATCACCAGTAAATGGACAAAGACTGCCACCATTGAAAGTAGTGCCCTAAAAAGATCTGGTGCCTATAATGAAGGTTGTAAATAAGGTGCTTTCAAGGATTAAAATAATGTCTATCAAACAGACCAATCAGCTTGCCTACTGTACAATGGTAGTAGCTGCAGAAGAACTAGCTATTCTAATTAGAAAACCAAAATCCCAAATTATATTCAATCTCAAAGTGGAAGATCAGACTTGAGGCCAAACTAAATAAATAAAGCAGGAAGCAAGTAATTTAAAAAACATGAAGGAGCAAAAATTAAAGAATGTTAAGGATCAAACAGATAATAATAATGATAATAATAATAACGATGACTGGATAGGTGAAGAAAAATGCCATATCCAGTCTAAACATCTCACCAACATAATGATAATTGCCATTGGTATTGATAAAATCATCATTAGTCAATTGCAAAAGTTAGCTTTACTTGGAAAAGCTTACATCCTGTGATGATATCTTTAATACCATCAAACATCAAACAGTCAAAACATCTGGCTGATACTGTGACCAACCAAAACGACAGAATTATTGTAGGCTTTGCCATGGGAAAAGTAGATAAAGACTTGTTCTATTGCTACACAATTAGATTTAATTTCTTTTGTTCATTTCTTCAAAACTGTAAAACAAGAAAATGACACAGTTGCAGATGCAACTGTTTTATTTTTCAGCTGTCTTAAATATAAGTGATTTTTAGTTTTTTAAAACAAATTTTATATAATTATCATCTGTCTGTCTGTCTGTCTGTCTGTCTGTCTGTCTGTCTGTCTGTCTTTCTATCCATCCATCATCTATCCATCATCTATCTATATCTCAAGGCAATTTGATGTCTTCTAGGCATATAAAAATGTTTTGGAGCAGCCAAAGATACTTCTGTTACTGGACAGATACAAAGCATGTGTAGGAACTACTTTCTCAGTCTTGTTTGCTAAACATTATTTTTGCTTGCAAAATCACCATGTAATTTAATTTTCAAAAATTGAATGAGTAAACCTTGATTTATATGTTAGAATTTCAAGCTGTTTTGAAATTATCAGATTCTTTTTTTCACACACTATTTGCCAACTGGGATATAATGTATCTTTACTGAGTCTCGTTTTAATCAGTAAAGTCTATTTTATTTATATAATTCGAAAATAGAAGCATACATAGTGTTTGAATTGGTATAGTAAGCACCAGATGTTTCTTTTCCTATTTCCAGAGGTGTTTGATCCACAGTAATTCTTCTTTTAAATCGGTGCCCTTAAACTGTATCTGCAGAAGAATTGTTTCACATCCTTTGGAGACTACTGAGTAAGCAAAGAGTGTGTGCAGGAGTGTTCAATAAAGACTTTGTTTGTGTAGAAGCAAATATAATCACAGGTAAATATTTAAGATTTGCTCCATATTATAATTCAGCATGGAGTCACATAAGTTCTTAACCTTTACAAAGCAACAGTAGCAAGGACTATTTTTTCATTCTACATCTGTTTTGGATTGAGTCACTGTTACTTACCATGCTATGTTATTATCTACAATAAAGTGTAATATATGAGGTGAGGTCTGCCTCCATCCTTCTGGCCTTCCAGAAAAGCGTTAAAACCTGGCTCTGCCAGTTACCCTGCGGTCCTGATGGGAGCATTCACTGTGGAGGTTGCTGGTGGTTTAAACTATGAAGATGCTACCATCATACCAATCTTGCCTTTTTTCCTTCTTGTTTCTGTATTTAATTTTGTAAAATATTTTTATGTTTATGCTTTTAATTGTAAGCTGCCCAGAGGAACTTTTCAGAGATGGACAGCTCATAAATGTAATAAATAAATAAATAAATAAATAAATAAATGAATGAATGAATGAATGAATGAATGAATGAATAAATAAATAAATAA
>JAOYMU010000098.1:75088067-75098742 GCA_025802295.1 Psammodynastes pulverulentus
GAGGGTCTGAAGGAGGGAATGTGGACTATTGGATTGAACCTCTTGGTGGAGGAATCTAAATTAAAGCATCAGATGGCTGCCTATCCCTTCTTGAAGATATCCAACATCCTACATTAATTTGGAAGCAATCCTTCCCTCCTGAAGCCAAGTCCGGCCTCCAGATTAAAGTATTAGGGTCAATAACTTTGTATGAAGTGCTCCTTCCTCACAGGGCAAACTCATTAATTCTCTTGGCACTTCAGTGAAAAAACAAAATAACAACCCTGTTGATCACAGCAGGATTTTACCCCTATAGCAATTAATTAGATCATATCCTGAATATAATTTGGGGATGGACAGAATGGGCCAAATGGCATCAATTGCACTTTATTATACAAACTTTGGCTGAATTGTGCCAAAATTAACCAAAAAAAAGTGCATTGCTGCAATCTTTGGGGAAGTGTATCTCTATTGATGTATTCCGAATGGGAATTTCTCACTGATGTTGAGAGGCAAATGTGATTAGAAGTATGTTTTTAATTTTTTTGACTTTCAATGTAAAATGCCATTTCTTTCAGCATGCTAAGTCTCCCACCCTCCTGTCTTTTATCACAAAAGCACTTTGCCATGCAATTTTCAAAATGCTTCATTAAGGGGTAGCCCCAAGGCTATGTTAAAAAGAGGAATCCCCCCCCCCCCAGTGTGGAGTGTAAGCTCATCAAAATAAGTATAGTTCAGGCTTTGGAATGATTGGATGGTTTACTATTTTTCCTTTAAGGCAGCATAACTAATCAGCTGAAATATAATGCTAAGCTTAGCAATTCAGATTTCTCTGCTGACTTCAAGGTACAGAAACAGTGCAGAAAAGAAAATCCATAGAACAGAAGTATGGAAGAACATGCTTTGATACGACTTTTGCCCTTAAAAGTTTCAGGAAAATCTTGGGTAGACTCTTAAGTTCCATCCAATTTCCTCTCAGTAAGCAGCTGCAGGATTGAAAGCCAAGGCTGTCTTTTTCTCCAGGAGAAAAACTTTATGGAACTTGGTGGATCTTAATTTGAAAGACGCAGGAATAGGCTACAAAGTTCTAACTTGCAGATGATAATAATGAGGAACCTCTCGATTTTCCTACAGCCTGATGTTTAAAGCCACTTAAGTCTCTGCTTTTCTGCTAGCTTTTGGGATGGGGGGTGTTTGGCGAAGACTTCTTGGCAAAGCTAAGTTTCTGTAGATCCCATTTGTGGGTGGAATGTGAGGCTCATATGTCGATTTTAAATAGAAGCCAACAATCTATGTGGACTTAATAAAGCTCTGATTTCATTTCAAATCTAATAAGAAGATCTATATATAAAAAAACTAAAACAACACCAGGATGATCTTGGTTAACAGTAGATCTTTTTCCCTGTGGGCCCCAATAAATTATAGGGAATCCTCAATAACTTTTTATCTCTGGAATATTGTCAGACCTTTAGGGTGATCTCCATTTAGAACATATTAAATAAAGAACTACTGCATTCATCAACCCAATATGAATTAAATACACCCACACCTTCAGAAGCTGTAGGATTCATTTGCCCTCCTGAAAGCATAAAGCAAACTATGAAGTTGAGGGAGGGAGACCCAAAAACAATAAACCAAGAATCCAGCACACAAAACAAGCAAAGAGACTGACTAATAAAATGTCAATCCTGTTTGTTTTGAAGGTTATTTCTGACACTGGATCCCTTGAAACAAACATCAGCAATTCCTGCCATTGAAGGCAGGAAATCCCTGACATTCAGCTCAAGCAGCCATGTCTATCTAGAAAACATTTAGTGATTTTGGAATCTCAAATAATCCCATCCTCTGATGAATTTAATCTTTCTCTTGTCCCTGATTTGGAGGGTCTATTGATTTTAACAAAACCTATTACCCATCAATTGTTCATATGCAAGTGTACATCACTCCATTGCATTGTAGTGATGCATCTTTGTATAAACTCCATATAAATTGAGGGGCACAAAAATTCATATATAATAACTGGTTGCTAGTATTAAAATGATCAGTGTATGCTTGTTAAGAAGTAGCTAAATATCATTCCAAATACCTATCTCTCCTCCTCCCCCCTAATGTTATTTTAATTTAGTTACTCTTTCTTGGTTATTTTTAAATAATTAGTGCAGTTCTTATCCTTGTACAGATAAATTAATACAGCTCTCTGAAAACAAGGTGCCTAAAATCTTTCAATTCACTATGATTTACTTCCATTATTAGACACAATTCTGCCCAATTCTGTTGGGTTTTATGTCCATCTCAGACACAGTAAACTGTGGTTTGTTTTATCGTGGTTTATTGTATTATTCACAGTTGGGTGCATCTGCACAACAGCAATATACAAATCACAGAATGATTAGATGCGCACAAAACATTACATTTCAAAGAAATATAGTTTAGCTGAGCAAGTTACAGAATCCTGCTTATTGACCCAACTTTCCCGATAGTAATGAAATTTGACTGTTCCTGCCTTTACTGTGTATGCTGTTAAAGACACACTGACTGCTACTCTGTCTACTTTGTAGTGTAAAAGTCTAATTAAACATGGGATTACTTAGTGTCACCATGAATAAGATAGCAACTTAACCTGCTCACTGATTTTTTTCCCCATTCCAGAACTAGGTACAATTCTTTTGAAATTAAGCTCCACTGACCTCACAGGACATCTGCTAAAGTGCTTATGACTGGCTGGATACTTGCCCAGTATATGCTCTGTGTGTGTGTGTGTGTGTGTGTGTGTGTGTGTGTGTGAGAGAGAGAGAGAGAGAGAGAGAGAGAGAAAGGAAAACGAAAAAGAAAGAAAGAAAAAAAGAAAGAAAAGAAAAAGAAAAAAAGAAAGAAAAATTGATTTGCCGGTTAAATCAATCCCAATACTTGCTGCGTTTGTTTTATAGCCTACCCTACACTATTGGCCTTGTCTGGGGTTCAGAGCTTAAATATCTGCTATTATAGCTCCATTGAGGGGTCAACCCTTGAGTCATGATGGGAATTTTTTTCAGTTCTTGCCCATCGTTTTCATGTCGCCTGGCCCATTCACCTCATGCTCACACATAGCTGCTCCCTAATCTATTGCTATTCCTTTTCCCCTTTATAGTCAGCACCAATAGAAATCTATAGAAGGCTATAGAAATCAGGGAAGAAATTCATTTGCGTTCCAGAAGCTTCCTTGTCCGTTTCCAGAAGAAATTACATAGCCTTCACCAGGGTTTCAGGAAAAAAAAATTTTTTTGGGTGTTTTTACACATTTCCCCTTCCCGTGAAAAAGAGCCGGTCCTCAATCACAAAGCCCATCCACCCGAGGCTTCCATTCTCTTTCCCTCCACCCGGAAGATGAACCAGAATTGCTGTTGTTATTAAATGGCTGCGTTTATAATCAACCCAGAGGAAACCGTAAATCTTGGGCGACCTTTGTCTATTTTGGGCAAAATCCTGCTTTTCCCAGGCCACCAAATCAATAAACAAATAAGCAAAAAGGCTTGTGATTCTGTTAGCGTTTTCTTAGCAAGGCTATTCCTTCAAGATGGAAGTAAGGCAGGAGAGATTGCATTTCAAGCCTTTTGGGGAATAAAAGAGCATCTTTTCCCACCCTTTGCGATTAAGATTGTCGTTCAAGATCCGCTCATCCCTTGGCTTTTGAAAACTGCTGGGGGGGGGAGAGAGAAATTCTCCCGAGAAAAATCTCAGCCCGGTTTGGATGCTCCGTTCAGTTCTGTCGAAGGTCCGCTTCGAAGAGACGGCAAAACTTTACTCAGGACTGACCCTCCACGGAACTGCGCGGCTGAGATTTAGGAGCACGTGTTGGGCACCCCTTCTTTTGACGGATTTTTGGGAGTCTCGTTTAATAAGCGTCCTGAGGATTGGACACAACAAATAATAAAAGATCTAACAACTAATCAAGGAATATTATTTAGAAGGGACACCCAGTGAAAACGAGATTTAGCTGTGTGGACAGACAACTCCGTTTATTCATTTTAGCCTCTCTCTCTCTCTCTCTCTGTGTGTGTGTGTGTGTGTGTTTAAAGTAGTTCCCAGATTTGCAGCCTTTTCTGTATATATTTATGTACTGGAAAGCAATGGGGAGGCACCGGTAATCCTTGAGCTTACTTCAAAGAAAGTTAGAGATCCTGGTTCCTAAGCAAACCTCCATGGGATGAGATTCTTCGACTAAAATGTGGGGAGCGCCCGAATTTAGGCAACAATCCAATAAACTCTTGCTTGCGCCCTAATCGAGGCCTGATAATATTGGAATCCCTATGCATGTTACCAAGCGGGGGAGGAGTGAAAGGGGGGAAACCTTCGCTCGATCCAAGAGGATTTACGCCTTACTTTTGCTCATGTAATTGTTGGTTTTGTGTCTTCTGTGGGCTTTTCCCGAACTGAGAACTTGAAGCGTTTGAGAGCCGGGGTACGCAAAGCGAGGGAGAAGTTACACAGCCTATGCTTTCCCTGATCAGGCCTCCATCGGGCCTAGCGTCTCTCCGGCTCCCTTTAAACACAGCGCAGCAGTTCTTAGCCCCGTTGCTGCAACGGAGAAGGCTGCAAAGACGGGCTCGTCTTCTGTTCGCATGCAAAGATTGATTCCCCGGGCCGCCTCCGCGCCCGCATCCCTCCAGCGCGGGGATTTTTGCCTTTCACACGTCCGACCCTGCTACGAACGGAGGGATAAGCCTGCAAGTAAGCCTTAGAGCTCTTTGGATCCCACCAATTCTCCCTCCCGGCTTTCCTGGCTCCGAGACACTTGCTCATGAGTTGCTCAGTGGAAAGGGATGGGTGACTTCCGGGCAAGGCCCGCTCAACCCGGGAAAGGCTGAGCACTGCGACGGAATAAGCTCTAAGAGGAGTGACCTTTGCGTAGTCTGCAGACAGCGGGGCAAGTGGGAGTGGGAGAGGAGAGGAGAGAAAGCTTTGGAGAGCGATCGCGGAGGTGGCTCACCCTGACTCTGGGCTCCGTGAGGTTGGTCCACACCGCGATCTCCTCCCTCATGCTCATGTCCGGGTAGCGGTTCCTCTGGAAAGTGGCCTCCAGTTCCTGCAGTTGCTGGCTGGTAAAGTGAGTCCTTTGGCGTCTCTGCTTCTTCTTCTTCGCCGGGTCGTCCGCGCTCCCTTCCTCGCTTTTCTGCACGCCGCTTGGCTCCTTTTCTAGAAAGAAAGAGGGCCGGGTAGTTCGAGACCACAATCAGCATCGGTTGGGGTACGAGTTAATAGTATTATTACAAAGAAAAATCAAAGGACTTCCGCTAGGCCTTTTAACCCAAGACGGCGCAAGCAACCGTGCTTCTGCAAACAAGTTGACTAATACGAAAGTCTGTAACCCGAATCTCCCGTAAATTATACATAATTTCGCAGCAGCGAGAAGGTTTGGATTGGAACCAGCTCCTCTGTCTCAAAAAGTATGGAGAGAACCGAAAGGTTTGTCACTACAGAAACAAGAGATGACCTGGAGCTGTTCTGCATAGAACAGAAAGCTAGAACATAAGCTATGAAATAGAGAGAAAAAAATACTTTTTAAAAATGATGCTTTTACTTGTAATAGAAAAATTCGGACGACTTGAAGTTTCATTTACAAATCAGAATCTTTCTTCTCTCAAAAAGTAAGACATTTACTGCTCACTTTGATCGTTTTGGGGCATTTTTCTATTATGCTGAGGATTTAAACTTACAAAGGTTACAATATGCGCTTCTCCCAGGAGTGATATAACTACATAGAGAATAACTTTTTTTCCTCTTAAACTGAAGAAAGGACAGGAACAGCTATGCCTTGGGAATTCAGGATGAGTTTTCAAGGATCCCCTTTTATATTTAATTTAATTAAAAGGACATAACATTAAGAAAACGTTTTTGTTCAAACTATTGAGATAAGGATATTTTGCAAATTTGGAATTTATCTCTGTTCAAAAATACAAACATTGCATTTGTACACAAAGTTTTCCAGAAAGCATAAAATGTGTTTGTAAGTAATGGCTAAAGTTTGTACAAGTTTGAAGTGACATATCAATTGGCATGACCTTTCCTTCCATCTAATCTTTCATATAAATGGGAGAGGGAAGCAATCAGGACTCACTCAAGTCCCAAGTTTTACAGGCTTTAGTTCAAGAAATGTGAGGGCACTCCTATTTTTAAAATGTAGGACAGTCTCCAAATACAAACAATTCACATTAGTTCCCAGGTTAAATTGACTGAAGATTTTCCCCACTATATTTTGGAGGGCGTGAGATACAGTTAAGAATATCCATGCAATTTATTATTTGTGGAACTGAAGTGAATGATTAGAGAGCATAAGGGTATTCTTCTGAGATATTCTCCTGATTGTCGGTTTTATATAGCGGCTAAGGCATAAGCCTGGAAACCAGGAAACTCTTGAGTTCTAGTCTAGTCTTGGGCACGAAGCCAGCTGGGTGACTTTGGGTCAGTTAATCCTTCTCAGTCCTAGGAAGGAGACCATGGAAAACCACTTTCCAAACCTTGCCAAGAAACTGCAGGGACCTGCCCAGCCAGCCATCAGGAGTCAACACAAAAAAGGATCTAAGGCCTAAATCCATACCTACTGAAGAAAGAGTAGCTGAATTCAGTGAAACCCACCACTTTTGAAAAGACTTGATATTCAATTGAACACAATTCAGCTAAATGTCTCTTAATGCTAATACTTTTATAACTAAATTATAATCAAACTGGCCAATTTGCAGTCTATAAATTATAGTAAGTCTAATGGGACCTGGAAATGAATGTTTCCTAAGTTGAATTAAGGCAGAGTCTTTTTGGTCCAAGTACTTATAATTACATTGCTTGTGCAACAATCACTGTGAAGTAGTTCAGGCTGTAATGTGATGGAGAGATGGAAGCAACAGTCATCCATCTTCACATTCTAGATATGCAATCAATTTCTAAATTCATATTGTGTAAGTATTTCAAAAGAGTATTGGAAACTTGCTTATGTGTGGCCATTTGCAGTTTGAGTATATTGTAATTAAAACTACACAGAAGATTCTGTGGAGGGATCTGCAGTTGACCTGGCTAATAATCCACATTGTTTGCTTTCTTGAATAGCCTGCTTAAAATATAAAGTAGGACTCAACTTAAACTGTGTGTAGTAAAGGAGTTGTGGGTCTCCAGCCATGTATTTCTGGAAAGTGAGAGGGATTTTTAAAGAGTATTACCTTTCTCTTCCTCCCTCCAAAGACATTTAAGAAAGTCACCTTATTATCATATGCATCTACTATATTTATGTGCTTAAACAGAGCTACACCCTCCCACATTAATATTTATACATCCTTTTTTTATATTGAAAAGTCAAACTGCAGACATGATCCATCCCAAAATAAGCCCTTTTATGTTCCCCTGATTTCAGCGGATTACAAAAGTGCTCTGCCTTTCTTATTGAAAAGAACAAGGAGCTCAATGGCTTAATTTCAGCAAGATCAGATGCCACATAAAAATGCAGAAATTATTTATGCTTCTTGAAAGAAAGAAAAGTGGACAAGGAGCACGTGCAGGCACCGGCAAGATTAAATTCGCATCGATTCTTGTACAACAAGCTGCTGCTTGGGGAGGAAAAATAAAACTCCACCCCATAAAGTATTAGGCAACTCCGTGGTGTGAATCGACTTGGGAGGCTATTCTGTACACTGAAAATCTAAATAACACGCGCTACAATCTCTCCTCCTTTTGAAGGCCTGAATTTGATATTCTTCCCCCTGAGGACTCTGATCAGAGAGATGTGTCAGTGCCCAGACAGCAGCACCTAAAGGACAAATAGTTCAGGAGAAACTGCATTTCTTTCAATGCAGCTCAGATAGGAGGGTCACTCTTGGTAGGGAAGCAGTTCACAAAGCTCACAAGGCCTTGGAGCTGCCTAAGGAAACTGCAGCATCCTTCTCCTCCCTATCCTCCAGGGCCTGACCTAGGCCTGGCTACAACCCTCACCTTTTTCCTAGCAAGGCCACGGAAAAGAGGGCTCAGCTTGGGACTGGTTTGGTGGCTTTGGCTTTTTTTGTGGCGTTGGCTTTTTTTTTTTAAGGCTGGACCTCAGGGAATCTGTGGGGGAGACTGAGAGCAAGGCCCCCAAGCGACCTTACATCCCCATCAGTCCTCAAGGGTGGTGGTGGTGAACTTTAACTGTCCTCTGCCAATGGGGTCTCCCCCCACCCCATATCACTCACGCTACCTTGATGGCCTTTGCACTGTTTTCCACTGGCACAAGAAGTGGGCCTAAGCAGGGAAGGTGCTGCTTGCTCGAACCCTTTTCCCCATTAGGGACTAGAGTTGGCACAATTATAAGGACCTCAACTTACACAATCATAAGGACCTTCAGCTGCGTTGGTTCTGCCACGGAACAGCCGCTTTAAACAAAAATGGTGACCTGACTTGGCGAGGAGGAGGCGCTGCGTTTTCACTGGGCCTCTTTTACCAGCGCTCCCTCATTTATCTGTGGGCTTGTTAAGAAGACTAAAATTTATTTCAGAGGAAACCTAGAGGCAAAGGTGTTGTTTCTCAGAGCAATTTGACTTGCCCTATTATTGTTCAAATTCCCAGGCTCCTGTTTAATCTGACCCCTTCTATTAAATGGTTCCCTATTTAATTTTCCCTACTCTGCATTATCGGAATGCATTGTGTATCTTGGAACCCAGTCTCTTCACTCTTTCCTCTCTTGCTTGGGGAAATCGTTTCTCCAACTGATGCAACTGAATATGTAAACATTATGAGGTCCCAGGATAGCACAAGCTTAAATTCAGCAGTAAATAGTGGGATTGACTTGAAGGATTGCGTCTTAAAATTTATTTCAGTTTGGGTGAACTGGGCCAGATTTATTCAGAGATGCCATTAATTTCCGCAAGATCAGCTGTCACATTAAAATGCAGAAATTATTTGGAGTTTGAGGATTAGATTCCACTCTTGTGCCTCATAATTTGAAAATTAAATCCTTTCCCAAAGAAATATATACTATTTCACCGAACACCTTTCTAGCCTCAAGACGCCTCCACTGAAGCATGAGTGTCAAAGTGCACACCAATGCGGCACAAGGCTTTCTTGGGTGTTTTTAGGTTGCCGTCCACAACACAGTTGCTGGGAAAGGAAAAGTGTGAAGGATTCACTCTCGGGTTACAGCCTGTCATCGAGGCGTTGCTCTTACTCATTTTTTAGGGAGTTAACTTTCCCAAGATTTGAGCCGTGGAGCGCTCGGAGGAACTTTCTCAAGCAAGGAGCGCGGCTGGGCACTTGCATTTGGCTGCGCGCGGGGGGAGAGGGCATTTTGCAACCCCCCCTCCCTTGCCCTGAAATCGAAGCGAACCACTTCTTCAGAGCAAAAGGCTTCTTCGTGTATTTACGGAAGAGCTGCCGGCGTTGGACAGCATAACTAGCGTTACTCTGAGGTTGGCTATTGACGCTCGTTCACCTGCAAATAAGGCTGACGGAGGGAAGCTGCCGCCGGTGTCCTTTTACACAACCCTCTCCTAAATATGCCTCTCCTCCACAAAGACATCTCGGATTAAAAACAACGCCGGGCGGAATAAGATGTCTGCGCATTCCCTCGCCAGGGCCTGAAGCTTGCCTTCCTTTCTCCCCCACATTTTTCCCTCTCTTCCCTTTCTGAGTTTTGATGGGTGCCCTCCTCCGGCCCTACAGAGAGATCCTTTTCCACGTTTACGCTTTCCAGACTGGAAAATAAACCCAAACAGGACTTGCCGTGAGTTCGAAAACCCGGAGCCCGAACGGGAAGGGCTCGCAAACAAACTCGAGAGCTGCGTTTTTGGGAGAAGAAGAAAAAAATAAAATAAACGTGCCAGTTAGCCTGGGAAATTTGAGCGCAAACTCCGCCACAACCGGGAGGACGCGATGAACCTCACCGCCCCTCGTTCTCATGCCGAAACCAAGGGGTTCAGGAGCTCCCCTAACGTGCTTCTGCTTTGAATGGGGATCCTCTCGCCTGATCGCGCCCTCCCCGATAGGGATGGAGGAGAGCCGAAGGGTGGGGTGGGGTGGGGGTCTTTTCTGCTTACTTCCTGTAAACCGCGGCACCCCAGCGCCCCGAGCGGTGGGTTTACCTGGGACTTCTGTGTCCGAAGATTCGCTGGCCGAATTCTCGATCGGTTCTCTGCCTTCGGAAGATCTCTGCAAATGGAAGCTGGAAGCCATGTCGTGGGACGCCTGCGGGGTCCTCAGGTTGTCGGGAAGCCTTTCCAAATTCATCCCACCTTTAAAGGAATCCATAAGCAAGAAGGAGGCTGAGTCGATAGCCTGCGCGCGTGCCCTTTTTAGTCTGCGTGCTCTCTCGGCTTGCAGGGTTTTATGTTCATGCAAACTAAAGAGGAGAAGGAGAGCTAACTAGGACAGCGAGAGGCGGCCGAGGAGGGTTCCGCCGGAGTCCGCTTTATTTTATATTGTTTACTTTTAAATCCACTAAAGATTCGGCTTGGCTGACTGCAGGACAGGCACCGCCGAGCTTCGGAGAGGTCCGACTTCCCGGGGAAAGCGGTAACGGCGCCCCCCTTCTAGGTAGCGCGCGCGGGGAGAGGGGGGGCGAGGAAACCAGGCGAGTCGCTTGGGGTGGCCGAGATTCAAGTGACCTGCCCTGGAACGAACGCCTGAAAGTTGAAGCAAGACTCCGCCCCTTCTTTCTTCCTTTCCTCCCTCCCTCCCCCTCTCTCCCTCCCTCTCTCTCCCTCCC
>JAOYMU010000098.1:75116248-75126495 GCA_025802295.1 Psammodynastes pulverulentus
TGGGAGTTGAAGTCCTCCAGGCTTAAAGTTGCCAAAGGTTGAAGACCCCTGCTTTAGAGCACGCAGCCCGCTCGGCGCGGGTGGCCGTGGCGCTCGGAGCCCGGTTCCTCCCAAGGCGGCTCAAACTCAGCGCCCCGCCCCGAGGGCCTTGGCCTGAGAGACGGCGGGAGCTGGAAGGGGTCCCGTCCAAGCGATTGCCGTCAGGGCAGCCAGCCAGCCAGCAGGACTTTCCGAGAGTATTTCCCTTCAGGCGTCCATGTTGAGAAGAGCTTTCCGAGGCTCAGGGCGACCGACCCGAAAGTGAACCTTGGCGGCTCTCCGTCCATGCTTCTTGCCAGAAAAGCAGCGGTTCTGGTGGTGGTTCCTCAGCCAGGGCTCCTTCTGACCGAGTTTGGCCGGGTTTCCCCTCAGTTGTGCGCACGGTCCACAGCCGCTGTAGAGCCTGCTGGCGACGGTTGGGCAAAATCACCCGGGGGGGAAAGAAAAAGGCGGGAAAGTACCACAGTAGCGCCAGGCTTCTTGTGGGAGCGCCAAGGCCAGGATCTCCCTGGCGGCTGGCCGGCCCTCTTTCCCGGCCAGGAGTTCAACTCCTCTGGTGAAGCCTCGGCCCTGCTGGGAAGCCCCTGACTTTTAAGAAGGCGGGTTCCCGGAGGCAGGGAGGGAAATAAAGAGGGAATCCTCTGGCCGACTAAGCGGTCCAGGTGCCGTTGCTAGCCGAAGAGAGTCAGATCAGCAGCGCTTAAAGAAAACAAAATGGGGCTAAAGTGGCACCTTCCTACCTTCCCGCTTTCGGCCGGGTCAGGAGCCCTTCGCACGTCCTGCATCACAAACCCGGAGCTCCCCTCCCCCCCCGCCATTCCCTCCTGGCACGAATATCAAAGAAAGCGGGAGGAAGTCCCGAGGAAGCGTGGCTGGAAAGAGGAGCAACCCCAAGCATGGAAGGTCTTCCATTTAGGTCTGCTACATAGGGAGGGGGCCGGGCAAGAGATTTTTAATAATATACTCGCAGCCCCGAACAAGTCTGGGGGGAAGAGTAAGAAACAGCAAGGGCTAAGAAATGGGAAATTTAAGGGCTTTGGGTTTTTTGACAGAGACAAATAACACCCCAAAGCTTATTTTCGAAGGAGCCGGCTGCGCTGATCCGCCTTCACTTGAAGCCAGAGAGCTCTTGGGTGATCTCAGCCACTTAGCCGAGGCGGCCCTAGCCAAAGCTTGGATAGGGACCACCTGGTTAGACCAGGAAGTCCCAAAATAAACAAGCAAGCAAGCAAGCAAACAGAAAAGCGCCTCAAAAGAAGGCAACCAGCAGCGACACCTTGACTTTTCCAGCGGTCAGTTTCTACCGGGAGACGAAGCAACTATGAACAGCCTAAGGCACGGCCGTCTCTGCAGGCCATTTCCAAAGCGCTCCGATGGAAAAGAAAAAAAACCTGCCGCCCCCCTGAAACCTGAAGGAGGGTGGCAGGTTTGGAGCCAGACCGAAAAGTTTGGGGGAAAGAGATGCACAAAGGCCTGGATCGCTCATTCGTGTTTTTTTTTTTAAGACAGAAAACAAAGAGAAGGTGAGAAAACATCTAAGGGGTGATCTTGTCCGAATAAGACTTAGCAACAGGAAGCTTAGCTAATCAGAAGTCCAGTTCCTGAAATTTCCTAGGTGAGCTGGAAAATATTCACGAATCCGGTCTAAAATGAGGAAGAACAACTGCGTGTACCAACTTGGGAGTTCTTGGGATGGGCATTAGTTCCCATCATGCCCATCAGCTATGTTGGCTGAGCATGAGAGGAGTTGAAGCTCAAAACATCTAGAAGACCGTAGCAGCTGTAGAGATAGAGATATCGGGGTGCCATAGGCTGGTTTGGTAAAATCATCCGCTGACCTCCCATTCAGTAGACTAGAGGTTGCCTCCAAGAAAAGTCCAAGATTTAAATAGGGGCAAACAGGCTAGTCATGGTAGCCTTCCACTTCCATCTTGGACAATTTGGAAATGATCTCAAACAGGATTAACACTACAAACCTGGAACCCCCACACCCACCTTTTAATGGGACGTCTAGCTAAGATGGAAGTAGTATTAAGCAGAAGGCATCAGTGACGCATTGCCAGAATCATGTCCGGGTGATGCTATAAATTACTGACATGGAAATGCAGTCAATGAAGAATTATTATCAGAAGGAAAGCAAAGGACACCTTTTCATTCAGTGGAAAATAAAATCAAACCCTCTTTGGAGGGTACCAGTTGATGGCAAACCTTGTTGGCACCAAATCCTTTCGAATTTGGTTTTAACCTGCTTAGAAACTCAGCTCCGGATCACGAGGCTACACTTTTGGGTCTAGACTTGCTCCTGTTGCAGAGTCCGATTCCCTGGAGCCAAGGGCCTCACTAAAAGACACCAATCAAATAGTCTTCAAGGAAAAGCAAAGCCACCTATCACCCTTTAGGGCCACAGCAGCCAATCCGCTTGCCCAGACCAGCTTCATTGGTCTACTTTGGGCATGGCTTCCAGGGAACTCCCAGACTTGGGACCACGCAATCTGTA
Organism: Psammodynastes pulverulentus; assembly: GCA_025802295.1. Classification (NCBI taxonomy): domain Eukaryota; kingdom Metazoa; phylum Chordata; class Lepidosauria; order Squamata; family Psammodynastidae; genus Psammodynastes; species Psammodynastes pulverulentus. The sequence goes on from JAOYMU010000098.1 coordinate 75,118,785, forward strand.
ATGGAGCCGAAGGAAGATATAATTGCATACATGAGAAAGTAATCGCGTGAACCACCTTTAACGTGAATTCCATGCAAATGAAATCGAAGCCCATGTAGTTCTTGCCTCGGCTGCACAGGCAATTTCCTATCCATCACTCCGGGGCCAAAAGCGGTCCTTGGCTGAGCCAGAGATGCCTATTCTTGATCTTCAGAGGAGAAGGGCTTCTGGAGCGAAGGGGTGGGAAGGAGAGGCAGAAAAACCCGGGAGAGTGGGAAAGAAGGGCAGCAGGATCGGGAGCCCTGGAGAATTCCTGGCTTTTCCCCACGGAGAACATGCCTTTTAGATTAATTGCATGCATGAAGAAAAGGGGGCAGAGAGTTTGTAAAGCGGGCTGCTCAGGTTACTCGGGGCATCTCTGAACTTGGAGCGCCTTTGTGGGCGTGGGGGGTATGTGTTGAATTAACAGTCTCTCTCTGATCCAGGGTAATCAAAGGCCGAAGAGCCAGCCTTTCCTTTTCGTTCGGGCCCTTTCCCAGGCTGAAAAGAAAGGCGACGGGACCTCGAGAGATTATATTTCCTCTTTGGCTCTATCTCTGCCTCCCCTCCATCATCTCCACGCTTTCTCCCCTCTCTCCTTATACATGCTTAATTCGAGCAGCCTCTTAATTGCTGGCATGTTTGCAAGCGGAGAAGAAATTCTCTCTTAACGGGACATTTCCTGAATAGGCGAAGTCTTCTAATAATGCCCAGTGTTTTAATATGCTCAGAGTCAACTCAGAGGCTTGAGACAGCCGGCGTATTTCCTGCCATAAGCAGATAAATAATTAAGCTTCGTCTGGAACCGGCTCAATTTTGCGCGGAGGAGGAAAACCTAAGAGGTTAAATAAAAATAAGCTGAGAAAACAAAGTTTCAGATCGGGAGAAAAATCAAGATAAAAACCCATAAAGGTCAATGACAGACGTTTCCCCAAACTTCAGCGGAATGCCCTCCGAATAAAAACGTCGCCTTAAAGAAAATAATCATTTAAACGAAAACAAGCACAAACGCAAATCTAGCTCAGGCCGTTCGATCACAGGGCAATTTAAGATAAGCGATTTACCGAGGAAATTTACCGGCTTAATTTAACCCCAACTCCGCGGCAGTCCAGTGGGCGTTTCCCCTAATCAATCTGATTCGGGACTGCGCCGGATTTTGCCTCTTGCGGCGGGAAACACTGGAAACTTCATGCCACGACAGTCCCAGGAAGGGTCACCCACCCCAGAAGGCACCACAAACCGGGTCGCACCACCGATAGATTCCAACTAACCCGCATTTCCCTTGAGACAAATAAGCCCTTTTCAGATCTCCTGACCCGGGTCATCAGACTTGGTGTGTCACTTGGCTCTGAGTGCCTCCAGCCACGGAAGCCACAGCCCCGGAGAGCCAAAACCACGATAAAAACCAGGGTTGCTTCTGCCCCACTCGTTTCCGTGGTTGCATTGTAAAAACCGCTTGATCTTAATGTAGGTAATCACTCGCTAAGGACTGGGCAGGGGAGCGGGAGGAGGAGCAGGAGCCGGGACGCTCAGCCGCTGACACCGGCCTGTGGAACCAGGAGACTGGAAGCAAATATAAGCAACGAATTTGAATCGCGTCTGAGCCTTCTCGGGCTTTATTAGGGCATGAAAGGAATCGCGGATCTCATGCTTCGAAACCCCATTGCCCCCACTCCACCCAACTGCGGAAATACCCCATCTTACCTAAATCCGCAAAGGGAAGGATACTTTTGGACCGACCGTGCTCCATTGCACAAACTCTGTGAACAACAAAACACATCGTGATTAAATACCTATTTTATACGGTTTGCTTTTGACAGAACTAATAAATACAAACGCCCAAAAACCTCCAATTTTTTTTTAACGGAGGGTGCGTTTCGGAGATCCCCTTTTAACTGAAATACCCCGAAAAGGCCAACATTCAATAAAGTACAATTTAAGATGGGGTGGAAAAACACTCTCCATTTTTATTGCTGAATTTAAGTCCTTCTTGGGCCATTTGCTCACTTAAGATTCGTAGCGCGATCCAACCATCCCTGTGCAGCCATGGGGGAGCCGGTCCAGCTGTCCTAAACAAAAAAAACGGCTCAGTTGTCCCTCTGATGTCTGTCGGGTTCAGTTGGATGAGTTCTGCCCAAGATTTATCTGGTAAGGACAGCCAGTGCTGTTAGTGAAATGGGAGGCCAATATCCTGTTTTAAAATGGCTGTGGCAAATCTCTTACCAGCAACTCCTTTTAAATCTCTGTCACACGGAAATCCCCCACTGGCACTAGCAAATATGCAGACCTCTGCTCACTTTATTCGGAAGGGGCATGTTCTGAGAATTAGATCAATGCTACCTACGATTAGCAGTGGGGAATTCTCACTTTCAATTAGCATTTGTCAACCTTAGGTCCCAAAGAGTAGAAAATTCCTGAATTTTTCCCAGGACTATTACCTAATGGAGTATCAATGGAGTGGGAATAGGAACAGATTTCCAGAAAACTTGCAAACTACAGGAACCTAGTGGAGTAATTCTGAACTAGGCGATAGTCAGGAAATAGAAAATAAAGCAAAAGTGAACAATTGAAACTAAAAACTCTAAATATTTATATAATGCCAAAGGCAGGCAGTTGGCAGAAAAAGCTAATATTATAACAGCAGATTCCAGTTTATCTTATAAACAATATTGGAAACATTATATGCCTCGGTGTATTGATATGAAAGTCTTCCCCTTCTTCCAGTGTAAAGATTAATATCATACATTGTCAGGTTATGTGCTATTTTTAGATCAAGGTGAACAGATTGAAAACTGTGTCACAGAAGGGCGCATATTGAGATACACAGCTTTGGGGAGCGGGGTGGGGGGCAAACTGTCATATTCCAAAGAAACATGTCAATTGTTGATTGTCTACAATAATTGCTTGTGTACTTGTTTTATTTCAAGGAAAGAAGTATTTTAAATCCACAGTCCATTTAAGCCAGAGTTTTGTTTGGATTTAAACTGATTGTGGGATTGGCACTCCAATTTGAAACACATGTTTGTTAAAAAGCAAGTACCCTTGATAGAACTGGGATTTACTTCCAAGTAAAACCGTACTCCTAAACAAACAAATATGGGATCCATCGAAATAATGCCAAGATATACTATCAACATGTGCATGTTTTAAGTTAAAGACAACGATTTAAATCTAAATCTGCTTAAATCTAAGTATTCTGTCTTAAACTAGATGTAGAATACAAAAAGTCAAACGAACGAGGAATTTCTATTACAAGGAACAGCAATTTCTGTCAAGCTTTGAATTCTGGAATCAACTTATTTGTGTTCTTATTAGTACCATAATTTCTATCTAGACTTTTAATTTAAACAAGGAAAGTTTGATTTCTTCCATATAAATAAATACTTTTTATTAACTTTTAAGTTTGCTGAGCCTTTGTATTTTTTTTTATTAAAATGACATTTCCTATCAAGTAATGTAAACAAAGATTAATTTCTCTTTATTAAAATTATCTTTGCAAGGATTGAAATTTCTTTATTTCCATTTGGGGTGGAACATGTTATGTTTTATTTGGCTTATAAACATCAACATTTGGCAAATTATCGAAATCTGGCAGAAAAAAAACGAATGTCTGTAAGAAAACCATTTGGATTTTCATAACCTCTAGAAAAACACACCTGTGAAATATTAGTCTTTTCCCATTGCAAAATACTCGAATGTGTGTTAGAAATATACATAATCCCATACTCCAAGATCAAGTAGCTGTTGCCATAAAAGAAAACCGAATTCCATAAAAAATATAACATTTATTAGCGACGTCCCAGCGTGCTCCTTGTCATGCTGATCCAGCGGGAGCAGCAGGGAATAAAAGTTGTTCTTCACAACCTTGACGCCAGACAGCCTCGTCGAGAGTTTCCCCTAAGCAAAGGCGTTCTGGTTTGATTTCAGACTTCGCTTTATGCAAAATGAGGTAACCCCCTTTGGAATTATATTTTTCGGGTATATTTGTCAGCTTTGACGAAGCGCAGGAACCTTCGAGAATTTATACAAGGTATAAAGATGTCAAGGACTTGCAACTTCAAGGCTAAGCCCAGGCTGCAATTAGGGAAGCCGCGGGGACGACGGCGACTTTTGAGTGAGGGGAAAAAGTGCTGAGGCAGGGAAGGGAGCGGAGGGCGGCGTGCGGACCGGATTACCCAGCCGATCCGTAGCTCCCCTCACCGGGGAGGAGGTTGCCAAGCTCTGGCGCAATTAGACGGGGCGCTGAGCAACTCCGCTCGATGTGGTTAGAAGAGAATTTCTCCTGGTTTGGTCGCGGACTAGTTCTAGCCGCGGAGACCCTCTTGAAGCATGACAGAAAGACAAGACCAGCGAACCCCCTCCCAAGTCCCCGCACCCCATAAGCCAGTGGGGTTTGAGCACTGCCCTCTGGGGTTAGGAGAGGGAGCTTAAGTAGGGAGGGGACACAAGGACTGGGATCGGGCGGGGGCAAACGAGAGCTGTTCCCAATAACCCCAAACAACTAATGGAGAAATCCAACTTCCCCGGAGGCTGCAGCGGAATCCCGCAGTTCTCCCTCCAGTCCGTCCGATCCTTCCTCCCGCCTTGCCCGAGAAGCGCTTACCGGGTGTTTCGATCGTCTCGTTCGCTCAACGATATTTATCCCCAGCCAAGAAAAGATTGGGTAGCCTCCGCTCAGAGCGCTCTGGCACTACTCCCGGGGTCCCATGTAGACTCCGCTCGCGGAGCCCTGCGTGAGAAGGGGCGGCGGGTGGGCGCTCGGGAGGCCCTTCCCTTTCGCTCCCTCGTGGCCCTGCAGCGCCTGGCCCCGCCTGCTCCTGTCCGAGAGCCCACCAGTCAGGTATGCTCTGCCCGAGCAGGGACTTTAGGCTTTTTTTTTCTCCGGGAGATCTTCACGGTTTCTTCTGACGTCAAGCAGAGTAATAAACGCTGTCGAGGGGGAGAACGCGAAGCGAGCCGGAGACGCACCGAGATTTGGGCGTTTGGGGATGGTGGTAGTGGTGGGGAAGCCTGGCCCCGTTTGATTGATCCCGCCGCACCTAGCTGCACCCACCGCCCTTCTTCCGCCTGGCAGCCCTTCGCCTCCCGCCCCGTCACCGGGGATCGCCTCCCGAGTCCGGAGTGACCTGGCTTCCGGGATGTCTCGACCCCAGCAAAGAGGTGTGCCAATTCCTGATGCAGAAGGCATCAACCGAGACCTCGCCTGGGAGGATTTCCTTTTCTTTACCGCTGGAGTATCCTCCTCCAAGGAGGAAAGGAGGATGGCCCGTCTATCCAGCGGCGGCCTTCCTCTAACCAGCGAACCCACTCCTTTCCTCCCTCCCGCAACTGCTTTCCTGATTGTTATCCTGACCCCGGGCTGCCACCTCTTCCTCCCCCGCTCCTGTCCGACGGCCTTCATGTGTTTCCACCCCTTTCCCAATCAGAAACCAAACGTGGAGGCCCCGAGCGGCCCTGACGAGGCGCAGGTTCTACAAATTGGCTGCCTTCGTTTCCTTCCCTCTCGGCGTGCTTAAATTGCCCCCTTTCCCTCCCCCCCGCGCCCTGCCACAATCGCCGGCTCGTTCCCGGCTTCCTATTGCTAGTGACAGACCTATTAACATTTTCCCCCTCTTGCTTGCTGGGGGAATGATGATTACGGAGAGCCTCACTCGGGCAGCGGATAACAAGCTCTTTGCCTGGGGATTTGCAGGCGAGGATGCCTTTCCCTCGCTAGGCCTAATCCTCCTCCTCCTCCTCCTCTTTCTCAAGTTAGCGAGATTTTTAGCCAAAGCGCTCAATGACAGGAGGCGGGAACCCTCCGCGAAAGGGAGCCTAAGCAGCCGGCCAACGAGTGGGGTCCGGGGAGAAGGGCTAGGTGGCTGGCTTTTCTGTCTTGACGGGCTCGAAGCCTCTCCTGCTAACCTTGGTTTGGCTCCGCACCGATACAATTAGTGTCCGGAGTCTACTTAAAATAAGCAGCTGAACTCCTAAGCGGGTCCTTTTTCCTGGGTCACCGGGCACAGTTTGCCCTTCCAACCCCCTGCCCAGGCCTTCTTCGGCCGCTTCTTGGGGAAGCTATATTATTTTGCAGTACTTTGGTGAGGCGAAAGGAAGTTTCCTCTCTAGTCCGACCTGCCTCACGAATCAACAAGCCTTTTGCCGTGGCAAGTGGGGCTGAACGGAATCGGCGCCCCATACAATAAGAGAACTTTGTAGTTAAATCGCGTCGCTTGATCTCGCGATAAGAAAGGCGGGGATGAACTGCGACTGAAAGGGTTGAGGAAGGGTTGATTCTGCAAAGTTGGGAGAAGGCCCGGGTTAATGCCTGGCTTGGCGTGGCGGGGAGTTGGGGGGGGGGTGTCAGGCGGACAGGGTGAGGCCTGTTGTACAAAGGCAGTTTCAGTTTAAAGAAAACCTGAATTTGGCATGAATGTGAGAACAAAGGACCACATGTTGTAATATTGAATCTGAGCCCTTTTATTAATTCATTTGTGCTTATTTGCAACATGTCCATTAAACTGCTGGGTAACCTGATATCACTCAGAAGTTTTAAGATTACAATTTGCAGAGTCCCGAGTCATTGATAATGTTTGTGAGGCTTATGGGAGTTGTAGTTTAAAGGATCTGGAGCAGGAGCTGGACCAGTTTCCCCATTACGTATTTGTTAGAAAGTAAATCCATTGTACACTGAAACTGGTTGCCAAATTGCATTACAGATTAAATTATGCATTTGTAAATAATGGAATTAAAAATCACTTCTATCCTCCCCACATTTTGACATATCAGTTCAGTAACAGTCCCAACAGGATAATCTGTACAAAGATGAAAGCTGGGTTGACACAACGTGCTCAGCTAAACTGTGCAGCGAATTTCAAATTTGAGCAGATGACTTAATTCAAGGAATTCATTTTTTATGAATTTCAGATAATAATTCAGGAAATAATGTATTTGTACTGCATAACTGGAGATATAATATATGAAAGAGATTCTATAAAAATAGAATATACTATATGAAAGAGATTCTAGAAAGATCAGTTCCAGTAATGTGTATTATGGGTTTAGATTGATTTTCTCATACAGCATTTTTTAAATATAGGAGCTGGCATCCCACACTGGGGTAATCTATATCCACTGAAATAAATAACAAAGCTATCATAGATTAAATGAAAAAGGAGCACACCGATATTTGGGAATTAGACAGACTGAAATGAGAAAAATTGCATACGCTCATAATGGCCAGAATCTATCATGTAACCAGCTTTCTCAAATTTGTTAAAGTGATCCCAATCTCATGCTGAACTGTGTTCAGAAAGGTGAAGTTCAGGATATAAACAACATAGCCAAAAAATATCTAACTTAATCCGTAGCTTTTTCTCGGGTAATATTGAACTCCGGTACTGACTAGACCATACAAAACGTTTGCTAGACTAATTCTCGAATACAGCTCATCTGTCTGGAACCCGCACTGCATATCAGATATAAATATAGTTGAGACAGTCCAGAGATATTTCACAAGAAGAGTCCTCCACTCCTCAACAGAATATCTTATACCACCAGACTTGAAATATTAGGCTTAGAAAACCTAGAACTACGCCGCCTTCGATCCGACCTAAGTGTAGTACATAAAATTATCAATTGCAATGTCCTACCCATCAATGACTACTTCAGCTTCAACCACAACAATACAAGAGCACACAATAGATATAAACTC
>JAOYMU010000098.1:75132549-75145151 GCA_025802295.1 Psammodynastes pulverulentus
CTTAAAAAAATCCTTAAACATGTCTCTGATATCTTTTTTGAGTTCTTGGGTAATTTGCTGAAGTATCTCCTTTGTTACAGTTTGTAATTGTAATTGTGTCTGAGTCACAGCCATTTTTTTTTCCTTTTAAAAAAAATCCCTTAGTCTCAGTATTAAATCCAACCAAAGAAGGAAAAAAAGAGAAAAAGAAAACTTAAAATTTAGAGTCCATTAATTAATTCGAAAGGAGAAAAAAAACCCTTTAAAGCAAGCCTAGTAATTCCAAAGCACGATTGAGTTAACAGCCAATACACATTTCCCCCGGCTTTCACTCTTCATTCCTTTATAACAAAGCAGCGCCATCTTATTTCCTTTTCCCCTCCGGTCTATCAGCTTAAAAAGAAGAAAAAAAGAAGAAAGGAAAGAACAGCTTCCATGGAACAGAAGATAATTATACTTGCAAATATATAATCCACTGCTTTGATCCGCCTGCTTGAGTTTTCTATTGTTAATCATTTAAAAACAGAAGTGGTCGCGACGTCATGCTCTGCTGATGCAGAGGCAAACCCAATTCCGGAGCAACGTCAGGCTACTAGGGAGCTCTCCTTTCGAACCCCAAAATTAATTCTGGGGTTCCTGGAGAGCTCTACCTATGACCCGGCCAAACTCACTTTTTCCTCTTGTCCCGAAGAAGAAGGATCTTAAACAGTTAAACAGTAAAATAATGCTGTTTTAACTGTTTACAAAAATTGGGGCGGGAGCTCCAAAAAGGAGTTTCCTCAACATCCTGCGGCACAACCTGGAAGCCTGGCGGGAAGTTTTGTATAGAACCATAAGATCTATGTTCGGAAGCTATCTGGGGAGGTGGCTAGAAGACTGGCGAGAAACAAACGAGTCCCAATATTAAAAAAAGGTTAAGAGGAAAGGCCCAAGACACTATGGTCCCAGTCACCTACAACTTTTTACACCTGGGCTTCTGTGAATGTTGAATGCAATCTTTAGATTCACTTGAATTAAACTAAAAAAAAATGGTGAAGTCACTAAGTACTTAATATGGCTGTTTTTTAAAGTGGCTGATTAACTAAAGGTATTAAACAAATGTTCAGATTTTCTAACTCCCAATTCCCAATTGGAGAATCAAAAGCTGGCTCTTTTAAATGTATTATAGGACTCAGATATAGCTCTAGTTAACACTATTCGTTCTTCGTAATTTTGTTGAGCTTTGTAAACAAAATCCCAAACGCCTTGTGCATTTTTTGTAGGGAAAGTCCTTATATGAGGAGGTTTCCCCCCTGCATTTTCTATACAAATAAATATTGACTATATTTTCTTTCTTGCATTAGGCCCAGAGCACCGTTTGAGATTATTTCTAAATCATTTGATCATCTACAATATTGAAAAATATATGCCTTTTATCGCAAGATTAGTATTTGGTGTTTTTTTTGTTAATTTCCATCTGGTCTCTAGAAACACATCTGAAGCCACCTATTTATTATAACATCTTTTATTTGCCATCCTAAATGGTTAGATAGCATTTGGGAAACTAGCAGCAGTCCTGGGATAAAATGCATGAAGGATTTGGAAAGCATGAAATGTGCTGGATACTAATGAGCAGTTGTTGCTGCTGTTGTTGTAAGACAATTTTCTATCACTAGCAATCCCAAGGGTCAGTTTGGAAATAACCGTACAGATCTCTGCCTGCTTTTGCTTTTCAGACAAAGGATAGGATTTTATGGATTTAAGCACTTGTCCAAAGAACTGGAGCGTAGACATTGATCTATCTATATAAAATGTCATGCAATGTTTAGACAAAACTTTCTTAATGGCTATTAAGCATTATATGGAGCTTGATTGTATTTAGTAACTGTTAACTGTTTGATACCATTACAAGTATCACCATTGCTGTCATGAAAACAGCTCATAAAAGCATGCTGGTTTTATATAAGAACCAGCTGAATGGTGCATGCTAAGGTGTTGACCCTTTGATTACAATTGCACTGTGTTTGTAGCATCCTTTTGAAATCTATTTGAAATAAGCAGATTGTTGAATTATTTATTGATGCCAATCATGCACTTTCTCCAAAGGATATAAAATGTGGAGTTTGGTTTTAAATGCTGCAAAAACAACTGATGGATGATGGCCCAAGGTAATAAATGGCTAGTAGTACATAAATCAGCAGTTTGGACTGGGGCAAATCTGCATAAGCACAGAGACCTGTAAATCTGGTACCCTTTTTTTAAAAAAGCAAAATTAAATTTCCATCTCCAACAGTTCTTGATAGTTGCCTTAAATAGATCTTTCCATCTCTTTCTAGCCCTGGGAACTGAATGTAGCAATTTCTGAGCCTATTGGAGACTCACAATAGAAGCAATAGAGACATGGGAATAAGAATCATAATCTTCAGAAGATGTGAAATACAAATTTTGAGCTAACACATTTAGCAAGTCCATGGATGGTCTAATAGATTTTGTTGGTTGGGATAAAATGAAAAAAAAAAAAATGAAGATCAAGGAATGGGAATATAAATCCAGTTTGTGCTAAAGCTCCATTATATTTTGCTTCCAGCATTTTTTTCAATAAATCATTTATAACATTGTCCAAATGTCCATAATTGCCACATGAATTTTAAATATATAGGCATTTTTCAAAGCTCTACTTTAATGTGGATCCGACCCTGGAGTATGTGATGAATATACTGAGAGCAATATCATTGAGGTGCTGTCTTTCTGTTCCTTCTTCTATTGGGAGTGTAGTGGCCATAATCCCTATGTGGATTTGCAACAGGACCCTTTGATTAATTTTATTCACTGTATTAAACTATGGTTTACTGAATTAACTACGGTTGTCTAGGTCTACATGACACTAAACTCTAAATTATGATTTGCAAAACACAATGATTTAATTCACACAAGATTCCAAGCCCAAGGAAGTTATATTTCAGTTTACCGGTGTATTGTCTGTAATGGAAAACAAGTATGATTCTAAGTGTATAGTTCAATCTTGGTTTTGCTGTGAAGGAAGGAGGATGATTTCACCAGTAAAGTTTAGCTGGCAGAGGAGAGAAACTGGAGACTTTGTAATAACCAGCAGAAAAAGTCAAAACAGAAATAGTGTTGTACTGTATCTTCCCAGTGCCTGGTTCTCTACCAGGATTCTTTCTGTTCTGTTCTTCAGCTAAGGCTCCTATTGTGATTCCGTTTATCATCATGACTACACTGGAAAAATCCAGTTCACAAGGGACAACAGCAAAGAGATGCAGACGTTCTTTGCAGTTGTCTAATAGTGTTTGCAACCAGATTTCGTAGCTTTACCATGCGTGATCATGTTTGTTGAAACTATAGGACAAGCAATTGATGGCAAAAGGGAATCATCCCAGTCAGTGGGACCAAAGGCAGCTGCCTCCTCTTCTTTTACTACATTTATGAAGGAATATCTCTGAGTCTTTGAGTAAGGAGAACCAAGTTCAAGATTCAATATCTTCTCAGCTATGGAACTTACTGCATGAATGGGTCTACATAATTTCATTAAAATATTGTGAAGATATGTGTGTGTATACTAATAACAATAATCACTAAATCTATCATACTGTTCTATGATGCAATACAGTTAATCTCATAGTTTGATTGAATAAAAAGCATTACTTGTAATCATGGAACGTCCCAGTTTCTAGAGGACAGGCATGTTGCAGCCAAATCACTGAATGTTTGACTCGTAATCTATGGCAAGTCTTGGTTATTAATTTTATACAAACATTTGGATGGGTGTTTTTAAACTGGATCAAGACTTGGAGTTTTATCCTAAGACAGAGTGGCATATAATGTAAAATCCTAGTTCTCCATGTAAAGCCTTCAGAGATCTCCAAAAGTTGTAATCAAACTGGCACTTTCGCTGCAGGAGAAGAAATTTTTTTAAATACATGACTGAATAGTAGTCACAGTAGTTCTGTACAATTTTAATTAAATGGATATGTAAATGAAATCAAATTAAATTTTTGTCCTGGTCCTGCCCAGTATTTCTTAGGGTATGTTCCCTGGCCTGCCGTTTAATATTAGTATGGCCCTTTATCCCTGGTAAATTGCTAATTTATAAACCAGAAAAACAGAGAATGAGAGAGAGAGAAAAATAACCCGCACAGGATGGTAATTTTTGCTTGGTTTAGGAAAGGACAAGCTTTTTTCAAAAACTATCTTCAGATGATAGCCACAGAAAATTACAGACTATGCACTTTATACAAGCTATTATATATTATACATACATAAATGACTGCTTACACATACACACACACACACAGGTATAATTTATTAGGGATGTTTTACTAGCCGTCTGAATTCTTAGTGTTGTTGGCTTAACTTAAACTCATGTGTCCCACCCATTACAAATTCTTTGTGCTTTCATTAAAGATGCACATATTGCAAAGGTTTATTGGATGCATTGGTTTGGGTAACGAGTTGGTGAATATCAGAAACATTGTTCTGAAGAAACCGTGTTACTCTTCATCATCTCTGATCAAGTTGCCAAAACTATTTAAGATGTGTATTTTTCTGGATTAACTACTGATTTAAATGTTTGTCTTTAAAGACTCAGGTTTATTCTACTTTATATTTAAATAAACAACTGGACATAATAGGAGCTTTCATTAATTAAAAAACCAAAACAGACAATATGTCTGGTCCATCAGATCTAAATCCTACCTTCTCTGGCAGATATCCATATCCTGAATTTTAGAGGAAATTCTTCCAGCCATAATATAGCACGCAAACTGAAAAGGAATTAAGGTGTATCTACTTTGTATGCCTATCTTTACTTATAATGTACATACTGGCAGTTGATTTTTTAGAAGCTATCTGGCCATTGGCTGCTTTGTCCATTTTCATTAATACTTATTCTTTTTAATGTGTCAAATTTAGAATGTAACTTTTCTCCCCAATAAACCCAGTGTATTTTCACTCAAAAAGTGACCATGGTTAGAATGGCCAATGTAGCCATGGCAGCCAGAAGCCAAAAGTCTTCATGCAAAACAAAAAAGTGAAAAAAACTGAAAGCAAATTTATTACAGTGGTTTAGACAAATGTTTACTATGGCCACAAGTAGAGATAGTTTCTTGTGTTTTTTATGAATTTGAATCATACATGTAAAAATGTGCAAATCAAAATCAGCAAATGATTCTATTAAACCATAGCTTTTTATATATGAATAATATGAATAAACAATAACATGAATAAAAATAACCAAAACATATTAAGCAAGCATTGCATTTTTATTTATTATTTTAATTATGCATTTTAAACTGGCTGAGTATACTGAGGACCCAGACTGAATTTTCTGTGATAGTTTATATTTGATTATAAACCTGGATTTTTAAAATTCTGGAGTCTCATTGCATTTTAGAGTTTAGCTAATCCTGGAAACCGTAGTCTAGAACTGGAGTACTTAGTTCTTTCACAAAGTCCCAATTTAATTAATTTAGTATGTTTCTGGAATGTTTTATATTTCTATACCTAAAATATTTTCAAAATAGTTTTGAATTATAATATAGTTTTGTTTCTTCCTTGTTTCTTCCTTTTGGTTCTGTACTGTGATATGTTTTTTTCAGAAGGAGAATTACTCAGATTTTCTTTAGATTACCACTGTTCTTATATTTCATAGGAAAAGACTGTTTATATAAATCATGCCTGGGAAAAGTCATTTGTCATAAAGTTCCAAGCAATATATTTCAGTTTTAAACTCTCATTTATAGATGGGTTAGAACATTATCCAACTTGGCCCCCTCTAATTTGGTGGTGCTGGCTCAGGTTGATGTGGCTTGTAGTCCATTTGAAAGAAAGCTTGGTGAAAGTGGAGGAAGTGATTTACCTCACTTGGCTTTTGCTTTTTTTTGTCTGTAATCTTTCAAAATCACCATATGGGGATCTGTCCTCATCTTATGAGGCACTTCCAACCAGCAGCAAATGGAAATTTTAATAACTAAGGGATGGGTGGCAATGGCTGTTCTATGTCTGACTGAAAACCCCCTGAAGTGTAGACTTTCACGATGTCAGCATTAACAAAGATAACTAGATGGACAACTTATTTCATTAGGTGTGTTCAGGTAGCATAGCTTTCAGGCACTCCCTGCAGCATATAGGGTTCTGAGGTCAGCAAGGTAACAAGATTGCACAGGATTAATATTGACATCTGGGAATTCATTTCTTTAAGGATGGCTTCAGTGTCTGGTTAGAAATGGTGAAAAATACAGGATTATCTATTTTTTAATATGAAAATGCAAGCCTTTTCAGAGGATATTTAGAACTTCAAGTAATTCTGTTTCCTTTTGGGCTACCTGCAGTCTACCTATGTCTAAGAAACCAATATAAAATGGGTCCTGCATGCTATTTTGGTTTTGTTGTGAGGCATGGATCAGGAGAAAGTAAGAAATAAACCACAAAGAGCAAAATGCAGAGGAATTTCTCTGGAAGACTGAAGCAGTATTATATAGAGCTCCTGATTACCTATTCATTAAAAGACCAGAGAGACCTAGAAGTCCATTGGGTATTATTTATTACATGTTTATTGCTTACTACGTTGCTAATTACAGGTGTACTTCCCTCAATTCCATGCCGGAATAGTTTCACAAGTCACAATGCAATCTATCCTGGAGACTGGAACACAGAGTATAACAGAGCAAATAAGATCAGAACTGTTCAATTGAAGCATTATTGAAAAAAAAGCAGAATCTCCCTTTCCCTCTCTTATACCTGTCCTTATGACTTTATATTGATCTACCTATCTATTTGTATCTTTGTGTCAGTGCTGACTCCTGGCAACTGCCTGGACTAGTCCCTGCAGTTTTCTTGGCAAGATTTTTCACGACTAATTTGCCATTGCCTTCTTTTTCCTAGGATTGAGTGAGTGTGAATGGCTCAAATTCATTCAGTTGGCTTCTTGCTTAAGGCAGAATTAGAACTCTCAGTCTCCTGGTTTCTAGCCTGGTGCCTTTAACCACTGCATCAAACTGGCTCTCATCCTGTTATCCCTCTCTCCCCCCCATCCCCTCTCCCTGAAAATGATATGGCACTAAAGGTATATTCTCATATTATTTCAAAGGATCTCCCAGTTGCCCTGTAAATGAAATGAAAGATAATAATCTTATCCATTTTCCATTTCCCATTTCTATGGCTTTTGATTGTATGAAATTGCAATACAAAGAAAGCAGAAATATAGACCATTTAATACTTGCACTTTATCTGCTTGTTTGTTTATTGTTCACATTTCTGAACCACCCATCTCCCTCAAAGAATATTAATTATACTCCTGGTGCAGAGCAGGGAAGGTAAAAAAAGAGAACTCAGGATGTATGGGTTAAGTAGTTTGCAAAGACCAAGATATACAATAAGTGAAATATTACAGCTCAGTATGAGAAAACTACACAAAAGCTCCATAAAAGCTGCAGGTCAGAAACATTCATCATTTTTCATGTATTTTTCCACATCACAAAGGCTAAAATGTGTTTAAGTTCTCTTAAGATCTGAAGGCATGTTGGGAGGTAAGGTACGCCAATGCTCTGAACTGTGATCCCAGCAATGAAAACATTTAGGGCTTCTGTGTATATGTTCTACTTTTCTTGTCAGATCAGGAAAAGATAAGTTCAGACCTGAAGCTGTTTTTTTTAAAGTGATATATTTAAAGACTTGGAAGACAAGCCATTGCAAAATGAACCACAAGCCTCATTTTGATTGTGTTCAACAGTTGGAATTGGTCAAAATATTACCAAGAATTATTCATATTGATTAATGAATATTAACTAATCTGTTCCATTAACAAATGACTGAACTTTCAGTGACAGCATAATGACTTCTTTGCTTTTTTTAAAAAAAATATTTTTATTGAAACTCTTGTTTTACAGAACTGAAAGCAATGCAGGTCCTGCACTGAACTCAAGGCATACTCTTAAAAATAGCACTGAGACCATCAATATGCATTTTGATTTTGTGTTGTGTTTACATCTGTCTTTCCTTTAATGCATAGCCATGCTCTACATTGAGTACAGTTTTTCAGGAACATGAAATGAAATTCTGTTACATAGATTGGGTGAAAAGCTTCATTTAGGTTCACCACTTATGTTCAGTGAGATGTAAAGTAGCCACATTACCTAATTAAACAGGCTTTTGTTTGGGTAATAAATTCTGTATGTAATTAGCTTTCCTGATAATTTCTTTACATATTTTATGTGGCAGTTGTCCCATCCAGACTCTAGCTAACAACAAGATATGTCCAAAATTATCAGAGCGGGCCATGCCAGTATTATGATCTCTTGGAAAATTGACTAAGTTTTCTTTCTCTCCAAAACAGAAAAAAATATGAATATTAAGCACATGCTTAATATTCTGAAGGAAGTTGAGCCATTTCTAATTAAATAACATGCAAGTAACCCAAGAATGTATATAAGAAGAGGGAGGAGAGGATATTCTTTTAGCGATTGGTAGCTGTTCTTTTAATATTTTGCTTTTTTGTTTTGGATGAGCACTGCAGTGAGTGAGTTGATGGCATAGAGATGGCCCTGAAGCACACAAGTTTAATTTTCCAAGGGTCTTTTGGGGGCATTTTTTTGGATACATTGACTTACCATAGGGCTTCACTTCAGAATACTGAATTCAATAAATTCAACCTCCATTTGGCTTCTGTATATAAAAATTAGGAAGGGGGTCAATGCAATCTTGTCCTTCCTTTATCTTAAAAAGGATAAAAAAATGCAAGATATTTATTTATTAAATTTATATCCTGGTGATTCTGGATGGTTTACAAAACGTAAAAAAAAATAAGACAACACAAAGTGAAAAAAAGCAAAGATTGCAGAGATAACAAACCAGATGGGAACAAAGAAAAAGAAGAAGAAAATGGGCTTCCATCATGCTTGCCAAAGGCCTGAGCAAAGAGCCAGGTCTTCATGGCACTTTGACATGCCAGAAAGATGGGGTCTTGGGATCCCACCTTTGGGATCTTGGGGGCAACCTCATTCCAGAAGGCAGGTTCTGCGACAGAAAAGGCACACTTCTGGGGTCCTGAGAGGTGGCATTATTTAATCGAAGGAACTGGAGCATGCCAACCCTACCAGATTGGATCAAATAGGCAGATGTGATGGGTGACAAGCAGTCTCTCAAGTCCCAGGCCAAGACCTATTGCAATGTAGCATTGAGCTTGATTGCAAATGAAAAATCTCTCAGGGCCGTCTTGACTGGAAACCTCACTCTGATATGAATGAATGTGGGTTACAATTCTAAAACACATTATAAACCATCCGTTGAAAGAACTGTCCTCTTATAACTTGAATGTTTGTCTTTAAGCATTCCTTTTCCTATTGGGATGAAAACTCCTGGCAGTCAAAGATCCTCTTTATTCAGCTTAAGTATCAATTTGCTTGGTAAAATAGGACCAATAATAGGAGGAAAGGAGTCGACTGAACCAGATACCCTTTCAAAATTTATTGCTATTCTGAGGAATTTCTTATATATACCAGAACTGAGAATCTGAACAACAGGCTGCCACGACAAGGAAAAGAATAAGTGGTGTTATCTTGATAGTCAGATAAACACAGTATCTGCTCAAATAAAGTCATTTGGGGAATATTGGTTGAGAAAGCCACTTCACTTTGGATCTACTCCTTTCCCCATCCTTTGGTCAAAAAAGTCCTCAATACCAAGCTGTTAAAGGCAGCCATAAAATTGAGAAGAAACACTGACAAAGACATTTTATCAAGCTCCATCTGGGAGACAGGCCAGCTCTTCCTACTTCAAGTTTATTTCTCCTACACTGGTTTACTTCAGATAAAGTCTCATAAATAGTTAAGAGGGCCATTTATACATGTTTGGGAATGGTTATTGCTTTCATCACAGGGCCAGGATCCCTTAGTCTTAAGCTGCAGAACAGAACCTTTGCATGAAAGCCAGGAGAAAATGCTAACTTCTTTTTTGATGATTCTGCATTTTCATTCAAAGTTAGAAGTGCAAAAGCTACATTGCTTATGTAACAATAGTTACATACCACCCCTCTTTTTTACAATGCAGATAGCATTTCTTACACATAATCAAGATGCAAATATCAACGTTGGAATAAGAAGTAGATTATGATAGAGTTGGCATCTCTTCTTGCTTCAAAATAAGTTATTATTCCCATTTATTCGTTTTCCCCAGTATTTTCAATGGGACAATTCAGCACATTTTTTTGTATTTTGTGACAAAGGTTAAAAACACTTAACTTTTAAGCAGATGATGATCAGTTTGTTTTAAGAAAATAAGTTAAAGCTTTTTGGTCATCTTTAAATCTCACTTTTCCAACAACGTTGCAATATGTATGAATAATTGCTATTGAAACTGAAGGAATCAGGTTTATAATGCTGTATTATGTCTTAGATTTATAACCAAATGAAATAAACAAAATGTTAAAAAGTTATGTTATTTATATAGTTACTTGCTAAGAACATCTACATTATATAAGAAGAATAACCAAAATATCTTTACTATTTCCCAAGGCATGTCACAATTTGTGAGCACTCCTAGTGTTTGGAAATTGAAAGTTGAAAAATTTGACATGTCCTAAACCATTTTCAAAGGAAAGACTTGGCCTTTATAATAATCTGTGCTGGTTTGGGAATGAAAATGTTCATTTATGTAAGGTCATTTAATACACATAATAAAATGTTAAGTTTTTATTGCCTACGTTAAAATTAATTTTTATTATCTTTTGGAGAATATCTATCTAATGAGCAGTATGAAAAACTATTCAGAGTATGTCAAAGGCTGGTTTTACTATAATTCTACTTTCTCTTCAATGAATCAGCTGATGGTAGAATTGGGTTTATTTTATTTAATGAGAAATCAATTGAATGAAATAAATACAACAAATTAATAATGTAATAATCCACCAGCAATAAATAGCAGGAAGTACCAATGTAGAGTGATTGATTATGACATAAGTTATTCAAGCTCACTGTCACTTTGGAAAAATATTTTATAGCCACAAGAAATTTGTGTAGGCAGTGAGAACATGAGAATAATTTATAGAAGTAATACGATATATGATAAAAACAATCTTTGAGAACTGAAATGAATGTCTTATTTTGGTTTTCATATTGTGGTGCATCTTTTTATTACTCATATTAAGACCAGCACTACTATTCTAACTGAGAAGATCCATTTCTCATTCATCCTAACCACTGTGAAATGGGTTGCTATCTGTTACTTTAGAATGGCTGTCATTTTGTTTCTCTCTCAAATTTTTGTTTGTTTTTGTTTGAAATGATTGTTGAATGTGGACTGGTTTTTTGGTCACCGACTGGATGCCAATAAAGGACAGCCTCTGAATACCCACAGAGAAGTTCATATATTACAGAGTGAAGACCATTTATTTTATAGAAGTGGTATACTTTTACAAACAGGCCAGTGATTGAATTAAATTTGTTAAAAACATAAAGACATGACAAACAGATAGTTCCATGCAATCATATGAGACAAAACTGTGAAGAAAATCACATTTTGAATGTTCAGATTGATTACTATCCAGTAGATATTGAATCAGTAACTCTCACACTGGGCTCCCATTGAATTCAGGAGGATTTACTCCACAAGGAAATATACCTCAGCATAAAGTATTTCATTAAATTAAACTGAAAAGGACAAATATCTCCAGCCAGTTGGTATGGTATGTCTCTTCTTTAAATCAACATATAGTATATAGAAGCCAAGTTAGTGGAATAATTTGGCAGAAAAATTGCAGACGTTTCATTTCCTTTCCCAGCAGAAACAGTAGATGGGAATAAGTTAAATAAATAATGATTTACTTGCATTTAATGAAACTCTAAACCCGTTGCCCTCTTCAGTTGCATCATTTCTGCCTAGTGGTAGAGCCAAAATTATTCATCATCTTGGTTGAGGCAAGGCAAAGCTAGGTCTATCCCCCAACAGCAAGTCACTGTTTTTGAGTTTTAGCAGACCTTTCAAGTGTTCCAAGAAGTGCAAACAAAACCTTCTTCAACAATTAGCTGATGTGTTAACCTTGAATCACTTTCCTTTTTCCTAACTATTGTACTGATCCCTTTGAATAAAGCGCCGTACTATTGAATTTCACATTTCTGTAGATTTGATCTAGAGTTCCACTGTAATCTCTGATTTCTATTTTGACCTGGAATTTTATGTGGTCTGAACGGAAATTGATTTCTTATTTTTCAGATGAACGAGAGTCAAATTGCATGTTAAGTTAAGCTCCTGCTTTAGTGGGTATTCTTACTAAAGTTACAGAAGCAGTTGCACTTGGCTCTGATTTGGAAGAGAGACTAAGTGTGCGTGTGTGTGTGTGTGTGTGTGTGTGTGTGTGTGTGTGTGTATGTGTGTGTGTATCCTTCCCCTGTATTGTTTTACTGCCTAAAATAAAATAAAGATAAAATCTCCTTTGAATCAAGCTTGATTCCTGGAAACTCCTCAGATACCTCCATGCAATTTCTTAATAACAATGCAGAAATGGTTTGCCATAGTTTACTTCTGCAAAGATTGTTGATTTCCTAGACTAGCCTACAACAGTGCTCCCCAACCTTTTTATCGCCGCGGACTGGTAAATGTTTGAAAATTTTTCAGTGGCCCGGTGCGAGAGGCTT
>JAOYMU010000098.1:75178155-75188386 GCA_025802295.1 Psammodynastes pulverulentus
AGGCTAGAAACAACACCAGAATGTTTCCTTCCTGCCTTCCTTACAGAATTAGCCCTGTAAAGTGGAAAAAAACCAAAATGAGATTTCTTTCAACAACTGGTTCTCTGAACTGCTTAGAAAGTTAACAACCAGATCTCGTGAATAGGTGCAAACCTGTTGAATTCCACCACTGCCTTTGGTGGAATTTTCTCCCCCCCGAAATGTTATTTTCAACCAGTAGGAAGGTATGTTCTGCTGGGACCATAAGATGTCATTTATTTCTTTACTAGTTTGTTTACGTATTTAATCTATTTATGCAACCACCCATCTCACATTTGTGACTCTGGGTGGTGAATGTAGTATTAAACCCAACAATGACAACAGGAAAAATAAAAGAAAAAGAAGAATAATGGTAATAGCATAATGCTATATAAAGACAAACTAGCTCAAGTCACACAATCACAGGCTTGTCCAGAAAGGTTGGCAAGCCCACCTAATCTCTGAATCCCATGTCTGAAGGAAAAGCCAAATTTTTAAGGACATTTTTGGATACAACTTATGCTATAATGTTTACTTAAATAACTTTTAGAAGTAAAAATTATTAACATATATTGAATAATTTTCCTGCTTGTTGACACTGTCAGAGAATACTAAAAAACTAGTGGGGTAAGACGTTGCTTGGCAGATGCCCCACTAATTCCTTTATAGCAAGACTTTTCTTCTTTGTGATTACTTTTGATGCTATGTTGGCTACTTTTTCAGACTTTGGGATGTATTGGCAGTGTATACTTTTTTTTAGAAGATCAGCAATTCCATCTTTACTTGAATAGTATAAACTACCATTGAGGCACATTGTCCTGTTCATTTTTAATTTGTCATTAATCCCAAGAATTCCACTCATCATATTGATTTGACTAAATTCTTCAAATGCTGTTCCTAAAAAAAATAAGTCCACTTTAGGACACAAATATCTGTCCTACATCTCCCACAGTTACCATAATAATATCTGTAGAGTATCCTTATTGTCCTTTAGCATTCTTTTTGCCTAAAAACCAGTCTCTTCCCATAGTCAGATTCCTGTTTCTGATGTCTTTCATGACATTTTTTTGTAGTTTAATGCTTCAAGAAGTATGCTGCTTGAGTTTCTTTCGTTGCTTGTTTTGTTGTAAACCCCCCCCCCCATTCATTTGTGTTTGTTTCATTGCTGTGGAAAGAAAGAGAGAAAGAAAAAAAAAGGTACAGAAACTTTTCCACTACCTCAAAAGGATTTGTTGGAATGTGACTCACTACTTTTTTTAAAACAAGAGGAAAACATACACATGTACACACTTATGTAGCTACAGTTCCAGCATGAGCATTATACTGAAAGGAAAATCTCCAAAATTTCAAATTCTATTGACTATTATGATTTTTTTGTGCACAGTGCATTTATGTTCTTTCTCATGGTCAATAAAGGTTTATAATTTCAATTTCAGCATATCACTAATTATACACACACATGCACAAATTCTTAAAACAGATAAATAATATACAGAATAATAATGAAAACATAAGAGCAAACAAGTTAAAATGCATTCTTAGAAACAAATAAACCACACTTGTTACATCAAACCAATCCACAAAAAAGTTAGCTTCAAAAGTACAAAGTCTGAATAAAAGTATCTTTGTAAACCAAAGGACAACAATGATGGAAGTAGCTTGCTCTCTTATGTTCCCATAAATTGTATATTCAATGATAGTAGGATTCTGAAAAATGACTCATGAAGATCATGAAACTTGGCTAGATTTCACATTGCTTGACATATTGTCATTTGATATTTGTTATAAAAATATTCTTCTCATTGTGATGGAGAGAGGGGGGTGGGAGAGGGAGAGGGAGAGGGAGAGGGAGAGGGAAGACATTAAATGGTAGGAAAGAATTACAGGAAAGTTGAACTCTTTGCTACCATGTAAATAGTGGCTGGAAATCCCACCAAGTAATTACCTATCAATGACAATGGAACTAGAGAAAGACCAGATAGATCTAAAAGCATTACAGTCTCATCCCTCAGCCCAATGACTGAGAAGATGCAATCTTGCCATGGAATTTTCAATTGAAGCTGAAGAATAGGAAATTTAGAGTATATAAAAGGAAAAAAAAAACCTCTGGCCATTTTGAGCTATGAAATATAATGATAGCTACAAACTTTAATGTCTTGATTAATGTCATGATCTTATGGAATCATCAGATCATGAACAGAGTTATGAACTGCAACAGCTAGTTATGATGACCTCCAGAGCTGCATTAAGACTATTTGTTAGGGAATATAAACTGGGATGCTGAATTTGACCCATAACTTTCTCATAGACTTCCTGTGGACCTAGATGGTCCTAGATATTGAATCTAGTCCTCTCTTTTCATTTACAGAGTCTGTCACATGGAAGACTTTACCGAGTCAATCACACAGGATAAAGCAATTGGAATAGGGGTCCCTAACCCTTGTTCTGTGGACCAGCACTGGGCTGCTGCAGGCCAGAAAGTGGGCTGTACAAACAAGGAAAGCCTCCTCCGCGGGATGCAGGCAGCATGCAAAACCACACCCCCTCCGGACCGGGGAAAAAAAACCTCTCTCCACAGAACCAGTCCCTGGTGCTCCAAAGGTTGGAGGCCACTCAGTTAGAACATTTAATGCTCAGATAATTTTTTGATAATGCCTACAATTTTTGGATTATTCTTTACTTTTTTCTCTGCCAATTTGCTAAAGATTTCTAACCTCTTAATTATGTTGGTCTGTGCTTTACAGAGCAAATCTAATAGTTGTTGAAATGTTTTCCCAGCCATGGCTGCCTTCAGTCTAGTGATGCCTCTCAGATTTGATTTTAGAGGCAAGTCTACAAAAAAAGGAAAAAAAAAGAGGTTAGCAAAATGCCTTTCTTGGAGGAAAGGTCTTTCGCTTTTCCTTATTTTTTCTTAATATATCACCAGAGTTTATTAAAAAAAAACAACACCCCAAAATTTCAGTGCAAACCGAGTATATTATATTGAAGTTGTTCAAATTCATTTATTCGTATTTTTTTTCTTTTCTTTTTTTCATTCAAGGTATTTTAAAACCTTGAATGCTCATGTGGTAGTACGAAAACTTTTGTAAACTGAAAACAAATCTGTCATCTTTTATTCCTTGGAGTCTAATCCTTTCTTTTGTTTTGCCATGTGCTTGCACAAGTGGTTTCCTAGAGAATTGTAAAACTCGGAATATATCATTAGAAATAAAACCTTTGGCATTTATTGTTGATCTTATCACCGAGCTGGGCTTTTTCAGCTCTTTGTTCAATATTCATAGGCCTTCAGTTGAAATTCTTAATTACAAGGTCCTTGCTTTACATCTTGACATTTCAAATGGAGTCTTGGCTTCATATGATGTAATGTGCTTTGTGAACTAAGCAGTCTAGGAGGTTCTGACATCCCTTCAGAATATGTGGTAGAGGTTTTGACATAGTAGCTATAGGGTCCCCCCCTCCCATTTCTTCCTATGATGGGTGATCACATAAGGGTAGACTACGATTCAGTTCTTAGAAAAGTAAATTGATATGCCTGCATAATTACAGAGCTATAGCTATTGTCCTGCATGGGGGAATGTAAACCGAGAGATTTCTACAGAGCCTCGAGCTAATGCTGTTTTCTGAGGGACTTACTTTATAAAGAATCAGAACATTTCATCTAGTCAAGTATGTACATCTGGCCGAGCTTCTGTAGGATCTTTTTGATTGATGATATCAAGGACTGGACCTGAGACTAGTTCCACTGACATGGACTAGTTTCTAAGCACCGTCCGACTCACTGGGTTGTTTTCTTCTATAACAACCTGGTGAGAATTTCATATGCTAAACATATATGAGTTGACAGAATTTTGCATCAGATGTTCATGTATTTATGATGAAGCAACATTTCATGGATATTGAATACATAAATTTTCATTACACATACATTAATTTAATTGAGCCCAAATTCAAATTTACTGTAGGCGTCTTACTGTTGTTATTGTGCCCTCCTAAAATTTACAATGGGTATTTTTCTGCAGTGTCCTTTCAGCCTTGAACAACTAAGGAAAGTACATTTCAGTTATTTACATTCATGTGTGTTCTTCTTACACCCTGTTTCCTGCATTGAAATGAGGAATGTGGTTTAGTAGATCACATCTTTCAGAAGGAGATTAATAATCTGGCATACAAGAATGTTGAATAAATCTACCATAGATTTCGGTAGTAGAAAAATAGTGTGATTCATCAAAACAGATCAGTCAAGACACCTGGGAAGCAGTGAACTGAGTTCTCTTAAGGTTGGCATCTTCTTTTCCCAAGTTCTCATAAAAATGCACACGCATTTGAGAGAAATGCAGTACCAATTACCAAAAAATATTTGGAAAGGTTGTTTTTTAAAATAGCAATTTGAAGGCTGCGTAAAGCACTGAAATGAGTGCCCTACTTGAATTAACAGTTGTGTAATCATACTCAGAAGAAGCAGATCCAAAAAGTAAAAAAAAAGTCCTCTTTGATATAATGCGACAGATTGACTATCTGCAGACTTTGCCCGTTTTAAGGAGTAATTGGTTAATTTAATGGCTTTTCAGCTTCTGGGATCATGGTAAGCAATACATAGTGCTGCAATTTGACTTTCCATTTATGGAAAATAAAAATAGGGGGAGAATTGATGGGGTTGTCTGTCTGATAACAGTAGTCAATTAATTTCATCACTGCGTTAAACTTTCTGCCTAGCAGAGCTATTTGGGGATGGCAAAGCTAACATTCACTTTGAAACTGATCTTAAGGCTGAACAAGTTCAATACGTATTGTGGGGACAAACATCACTGTTTCGTTTTTACAGGAATGGGCTCTGTTTAAGTATCCTGAGAATGGATAGCAAGAGTGACATTCAACTTAGTTGTTAGAAAGTGATGTATAGAACTGGAGACAAGAAATAGGTGTGCGTTCATCTAGAATTAATATGCTTATATTAATAAGTCCCAATGGGGATTTCTCCAGGAATGTTGTTGTTATAGTTGTTGTTATTATTCATTTATTTAAATTTATTATTGCCACTTACTTCCATAAACTCTGGAAGACATTGAACCACAGCCCCAATTTTCTCTGTGAAGTAGTGCTAAAATGTCATTATTGGTAGGGGACTCACTTCCTTTTTTTTGCCCAAATTTCTATTTGGCCAGCAGGAGCTTGAACTTGGCAACATTCTGCACAAAAGGCTGCAAATACTAAAGGCAATCTTTACCTCCCTTTAAAACTGGAAACAAATTCTGAGTTTAAAATTTACTGCAGTCATTGCAGTTTTGCATTTACATTCCAGAAGATTCTTGTTCTGTACTCCTAGCAAGCTTCAAATAATAAAAACAAATAAAATTCTATCTATCTATCTATCTATCTATCTATCTATCTATCTATCTATCTATCTATCTATCTATCTATCTGTCTGTATAATATATGTCTAAATTCAAACAGTGCCCACTGATTACTTTAAAGCAGAAAGCACTTCATCTGGGGTTAAGTAGCTAATGAAATTATTGCTAAGTAGGGATTAGTTTAGCTATCTCTATGTTGTCATTTTAAAGCCTTGTTTACTTTGTTTTCTTATAACCTGGAATGCCGTTTCACTCGCAGGTTTATTATTTGCTTTATTGTCAGGTCACTTGCCTATCATCACCAGCTGCAGAGCAAACACTAACTATACAGTCATGCCTAGTGCTGCTTTTCTGTAGACACACCTGGTTTAAACATTTCAGATCAATGGGAGTAACTTCCCCTTTTTCTTCTTTTTTGCATAGCAGCAGAAATTCAGTCCCCATTTGGTGCAAGAAGGTCAGGGCACCCATTTAGGCAACTATATTTTATCCAGAAGCAGAATATATTGTCGTGATCTGACCTTGCTAAGAAAGCCACAAATGCTTCATGTGAAGGCATTTCCCCTGTTTGTTTTTTCCCCTGAGAGGAGTTGACAGAATAGTATAGTCCAAATCTAACTCGATCATATTGTCTCTGAAATTGTTTGATATTTTCTGCATTAGATTTATGTCTGATCAGAAAAGGACTCTTGAACTTCTAAAGAGCTTCTAAGGTGGGAATACCTGATATAGGAGAAGTTTAGTGGCTCTGATTCTGTTTGCCAAGCCACAGAGTTAAGATTCATTTCTATTATATTATATTAATAATCACAATGAATGAGGGAGATTAAACTGCCCAGTCTCAATCTCATAGCATATACCAGTAGAATAAAGGAAGAACCCATGAAAACCCAAGAAAGTGCATTCATTTAGCCTGTGTGAAAAATGCATTCCTTAAACCAAGGGTAAGCAACTTTTTTGGGCTGAAAGCCCAAAACTTGTGGCCATAGGGAGTTACCTGTATTCAAAAGGGTCTGCCATAGCAGGCACAACTAGCCATAAAATACCACATTCTCAGAAATTAGCTAGCTCCTTGAATTGCTATCAGATTTCTTAGTGGACCTTTTGTGGAACCTAAAGGCATTACTGTAAAGAAATGTGATCCTAGTTTGCTTTGCTTTTGTTTTACTTTATTATTAGTTTTATGCAGGTCTCCTATTTTTAAGTTAAAAAGAATTTTTTAAAAATGTTCTGATGGAACAAGAAGCCTAGCAGGAAGCAAAGGAAATGTTCGGAACCCATCGGTATTCATGAATTCTATGTTGCCAGTCTCCAGCCCAGTTTTACACCCATATATATGCAATCAAAATTCTTTCAGTATCTTCGGAGCACTAGAGCATATTTCTTCCCTCTCATTTTCTATTTAAATCATCTACATGACTCTCCAGCCATTTATGAGGGAGCCTGTGTAAACAAAGTAAGTTTCTTTTTGAAATGCTTGTTTACAGAAGCTGCCATTTTTGTGCTTGTACAGTACAACATGACTATGCTACATAACTGTCATAAGCTCATTGAAGTGTGTAGATGCCGATTTGAATGTAATTACCGGGGATATCTGTAGCAAGTCATAGTTTCAAAAAAAGATGAAACATATATGATGACATCACAATGCAAGCTCTGCCCCTTACTTTTTTGTATGTGGTATCATAACTCAGGTTCAAAAGAGAAGGATTGTTTTGGATTGTGGTGCCATATATTTTCCATTAGCATCCCCTTGTCCTGCTGTCTGATCACCCCCAGCAGTTACTCTAATTCAAATAAAAATCCATTTTATATCAGCCTAGTGAAGAAGTAAGCAAGTAACAGTTTCAATGTTCTCAATCTATTGTCCAAATTGTGTTGTACTAATTGTGAGGAGCATTCTGAGCCTTGTTCTTTATCTTAAAGCTGAGTTAAAAGGGCCATATAAATCTTAGATAGATAGATAGGTAGGTAGGTAGGTAGGTAGGTAGGTAGATAGATAGATAGATAGAAAGAAAGGAAGGAAGGAAGGAAGGAAGGAAGGAAGGAAGGAAGGAAGGAAGGAAGGAAGAAAGAAAGAAAGAAGCAAACTTGTTTTGGTTTGACTATAGTCTAGGTCTAGGACTTGAAGTGCCAGAAGGATGATAGGTTTTCAAACCAATGCAAGCTCATTTCCCTTTTTGAGTCAGGCCTCTGTTCTGCATCGGTGGAGGTAGGACTGTGCATGATTTGAGATCCTCATGGTGATAGCCTGAATGATTCTGTAGAATGAATAAAAGGAAGCCCTTTTTAAAATATCATACATATATTCTGGATTGTTGGACCATTAGTGGCTGTTTGCTACCTTCGGCATTACAGATAGTGTGCCTTTAATACTCCTGCCAGAAATAACAGTGGAAGAGGCTGTCTCATTTTTACCTGAACTACTGAAATAAATGAACACTGGATCCTTGTATAACAATTTGCTGACTTCCCAAATATTATTAAATACTTTATGGTCTAGAATAGCCACATGTTCAGATTTACAGAAGACATTCATTTCTTTATATAAATTAACTTTTATGATGGTATTATATTGGTGAGCCACAAGTGATTTTCTGCTGACCCTTTTTAGTTAGTAAAGGTGTGTACATCAATTTGGAAACCCCCTAAATATTGATTCATAACCTCTGGTGACAAGCTGTGGTTGAGATCTATAAGTTGAAGTGTTATAGCATGCCTGCACAATAAAGGCCCATGAGGAAACAACTCTTTATATGTCAGCTGATATATTCATGCCATGCCAAAATCCATCTTTCAGTTTCTTGAAACTCCTCTTGGCTTGAGAAAGAGTCATTTCCTCACTATCTCATTCTCAAAGCTGTGGTTGAGATCTATAAGTTGAAGTGTCACAGCATGCCTGCACAATAAAGGCCCATGAAACAACTCTTTATAAGTCAGCTGATATATTCATACTATGCCAAAATCCATCTTTCAATTTCTTGAAAGTACTTTTTCCTTGAGAAAGAATCATTTTCCCCCCATCTCAATCTCAAAGCACTTTAAAAATTGGTGATGTTTGAGAACTTTTGTGTTGGTTAAGTTATCCACCCCCTTATCTTTCTATAGCTTCCTTGACTGACTGTGTTTTCTGCTCTGAAAGAGCTCCATTAAAGGACCCCCCCATATCTTAGAATATCAGAGTTGGAAGAGACCTTGGAGGACTTCTAGTCCAAACCCATGGTCAAGCAGAAGACCCTACACCATTTCAGACAGGTGGTTGTCCAATGTCTTCTTAAAAGTCACACCATCTTCTTCTTTAATTTAGAATAGAAGAGAGGGAAGCCAGGGAAACTTGGGGATAAAGGGGCAGGGGGAGATTGTACAGGAAATTTGTGCATACCACTTCCCCATCTTCTAATGAAGTTAAGGACAAGAGCTTGATAATTTACCTCTCTCTCTTTAATCATCAAAATTTGCTTCGTTTTCATTAATGTGAAGAATTGTAAAAAAAAATACAATGGTTTTTTGTGTTAAAAAGAGATCAAGCACACTGGTGCAACGTAATGACTAGGAGTGGAGAATAGAGCTGTCTATGGTTCAAATATTACCTGAGTTATAAACTTAATATATAACCCTATGAAATGTATTGTTAATTTAACCTCACTTCTTCATTAACAGTGTGGAATAATACTGACCTGGTTTGGGATATGCATATATATGCATCATACAAAGGAATACTTAGGATTAGAAAAAAAAATACTATATGAATTTCCCAAGCATAATCCAGAAATTTAAGAAAATATATGGTGAGAAGTGACCACAATTTCATAGGGAATATGTGCAAGAACAGTGGGACAACTTATGGTGTAAGTTAATTTTGATATAAATAATATTCTATCTGATCTCATATTTTCAGTTTCATTTGGTAACTATTTTTACTCCTTTTTTGAACTTTGCGAAATGTTTACCACCAAAGATAATCTTGTTTTGTTTTATTTATTTAGCATATGTGTTCAAATTTATCTGATGAAATAGTATGATGGAATATATCAAAGTTTTAACACAGACTTTAACAACTAGAAGTAGCAATTGCAACCAGGTTATACATTATTCATAAACCATTGATTTGATTAAATTCTTTTTAAAATCCATGTGTTCCCATTATGTTATAAAAATATATAAATAAATAAAAAAGTGGTGTCTACTGTATAATCTCCAGTCATTCATGTGGAATGTTTTCAATTATTTTTATTAAAAGTTTTATTAAAAACTAAAAGAAAGAAAGGAAGAAAAAAGAAAAACAGCAAAAGTGGCAAATGAAAGAATAAAAAGGAATGAAAGAATCTTCTGATTTCCTCTGTAGAAAATATAAACACAATTACAAAATTATCTCCTACTTCATGATTACAAAAGAAAGTCCGGCGGCGTCGGGTGGTGGCCATTGCTATGGCCGTCATCCGTGCCATTGTGCCCAATGCACAATGGGGCATTTTTGACATAGGCACAGCGGCCCAAATTTGTTGAGAAGGAGTATGCGGATCGGAGACGAGGGAACGAGGCCTGCGCGTTGGTGAGCGGTGGAGATTGGCGTCCCGGGAGCGAAGGGGGGGGTGGCTTTCTCCCCCCCTGCAGCTGGCGAAGACGCCAAAACTGCAACAGGGAGGAGAAGGGAAAAGAAGAAGATGTCTTACCTTCGTAAGTCTCTGAACTGAATGGCTGAGAAGGAATCCAGGGCGGAGGGCGGCGGCCTCCCCCCCCCCAGAGAGGATGCCATGGCTTGAGCTCAACTTCCGGCTTCGTCTCTGAAAATTGCTGACATTACCTAACTTCCGGTTCCTGCCTGAGCTGTTCTGTACTCCGGACTCGTTGCCCCTACAGCG
>JAOYMU010000098.1:75255527-75275989 GCA_025802295.1 Psammodynastes pulverulentus
TTAAAACAAGATAACAATTAAAATTTAAACTTCCCAAAAATCTCAACAGTAAAATTTCCATATAAAATTTAAAAGACCCTAAGACTAAAAACCCCCTAAACACTAAAACCCTGGGGACTGATTAAAGTATTCAAGGAAGGCAAGAACATCTAATCACATATTTTTGGGCTAAATTTAAGATGTGATTATGCGTTCACAACATGGTGTTCATTATATAGAGGTTTATAACTTGAAAGCAGTTCATTGAATGCCTGTGTAACCAGTGGCCATTTGGATTTGCTAAGCTGCCTTGCAACAATCTTTTTTAACGTGAGATTTTATGGGCATTCTTCCATGCTGCACACAAGGGTTATAAAACCACTTCCCCCTCTTTCATAGATTGAAGGCTTTTGCAAGTAAAACATAGCTGGGCTCCGTACAAAATGGTAGGTCAGCAAAGTGCTTATATCTGCATTTATACATTCACTGATTTTTCATTTGTCCTACAGTCAAAAGTTTCAGGAGGATAAAATTTGGAAACGAACGACCAAATATATAATATATAGCCAGATTAGTTCTCTTTTTTTTCTGGCTGGCCTTCTAGGCCCCTAAAAACAGCTGCATGTTAAACAGTGATTCAGTTGACTCATTACTGGAACCTCCGTCCTTAGGGGAAAAAACAATCAGTTGAACGTCTGCAAGTCAGAGACCTCGGAAAGCCTCTGGTGTCCTATTAGGCCACCCACGGCCCGCATCAATACACAGACACTATTTGACCATTATCATTATTTTATTTTATTACGGAGTTATACAGCATGCTTGGAGAACAGCAATCCCAATATTCTTGTCAAAGGGAAAGAAAGTCGGAACTTTTGACAAAACTAAATTTCTAACCTAATTGATCTAACAGAATGGAAGTGATGAAGAGGCGACATTCGCTGTCTTTCTCTGATATTATGACCACTTTCTGGGTGCAGTCATTCAGCCAGCTGAGTTTATCCTACTGTCATATCATCTAGCTTATATTTTACCATGTTGTTAACAAAGAACGTTATGATACACTTTATCAAGCACTTAATTAAGGTTCAGGAACCCTATATCCACAGTACTTCCTCACTCTATTCAGCTAGAAATTTGGTAAAAAATCCCAGGGGGTGGGTTAGTCTAACGTGACCTGTTTGTGACAGACCTGTGAGGCTCTGTTAGCTGTTGGGTAGAAATCCAAGTGCTTGCAAATTCATTGTTTAATAATCTGAGGGCTTTGTCCAGCATAGATCTCAGGCTGCCAAGTTTACAATTGCTTTCCTTTCTTTGAACAAATGTACAGGTAGTCCTTGACTTATGACCACAATTGAGCCCAAAATTTCTGTTGTGAAGTGAGACATCTGTTAAGTGAGTTTTGTCCCATGTTACAACCTTTCTTATCTCGGTTGTTCAGTTGATAAGTTAGTCAACCTGGTTGTTGAGTGAACCTGGCTTCCCGTTGACATTGTTTGCAAAAGGTGATTGCATGATCTTGGGACACAGCAACGGTCATAAATATGACCCAGTTGACAAGTATTTGAATTTTGATCACATGACCATGGAGGTGCTGCAAAGGTCATAACTGTGAAAAAAGAGCCGTAAGTCACTTTTTTTCAGTGCTGTTGTAACTTTGAACAGTGACTAAACGAAGTGTTGTAAGTTGAGGACTATCTGTATTTGTTTATTCAGTTTATACGATTGTGCCCACCCATCATGCAGCTCGGGGCTAATAGTCCATTACAAGCAACCATCAAGGAACTGGATATGCTTGGCCTGTAGAAGAAAAGTGTGAGGGTGATCCATGATGGGATTCTCAGATATCTAAATGGTTGTCCTATAGAGGAAGGGGTGGACTCGTTCTCCCTCAGCCCTGAGGACAAAACTCGAAGCAATGTGTTGAAATGATAAGAAAGTAGCTTTGTGCTGGATATTAAAGCTTTCTGGTGGCAAGAGCTGTCAGTTAATGAAATAGGTTTCCTCATGGAGCAGTAAGTCCTTCTTTGCTGGGGTCTCCTAGTTGAGGCTGGATAGACATCTGTCTGAAATGCTTTAACAAATCCTGCTTGAGCAGGCGAACAGACCAGATCTAGACATCCCTTGCAATTCTGCCCTCCAATAATCAGTGATATTATCTAGCCGCCTCCTCTTCTGTCAATCTTATTTTTGAGTGTCTTCATTTTTTCCTAGCATCAAATTTCTTTCTTAGTCTGTATATTAATGTCTGTGATTTATTTATTTATTAAACTTGTATGCAGCTCAATTCTAGGCAGCTCACAGAGATACAATTAAAATACACTGTACAACATTACAACAATAAACAGGGACCTTAAAATTTAAATTCATCTCTTGGCTGGAGAGGGAAGTAACAAAAATGTGCATCTACTGCATTAGCTAAAATGCCACATCCCCACTGGGGACCAAAGGTAGTTGGTACAGCTGTGTTTTTAAGGCCTTTTGGAAGGCCATAAGGGTGGGTGCTGATCTCACCTTGGGGGAAATGATGTTCTAGAGAGAGGCTGTCACACTTGCGGCCCACGGGCCAGATGTGGCCATGAACACACCTGGTTTAGCAAAGGGGAAAATATGTCACATGATGCCCTGATGACATGAGTTTGACTCCCCTGTTCTAGAGGGTGGGAGCCACAGCAGAAAAGGCTCTTCTTTTGGACCCCAACAGAAGGAATTCTTTGGCTGAAAGGGATCCACAGCATGCCACTTCTGCTGGCATGGATGGGGTGGACTAGTCCATCGGAGTGAGCTAGTTCCTCAAATAGCCTGGACCCATGGCATGAAGGGCTTTAAAAGCGATAACTGACACCTTGGATTGGACCTGGAAGCAAAGTGGCAGCCAGTGCAGCTCACAGAACTGTGATGCAACATAGGCCAACTTAGGAGCCCAAGAACTTCCCATGTAGCCACATTCTGCACCAGCTGAAGCTTCCAGATACTCTTCAAGCTGGTGTAGAATGCAATGCAGTACTCCAGGTGTGAGATGACTGAGTGCAGGGACTTCTGATCCAGGAAACAGTGCAACTGGCACACAACAAGAGGTTGGGCAAAGGGCTCCTAGCCATGATCACCACCTGCTCATTGAGCAGGAATTTCGAGTCTAGAAGAATCAACAAATTATGCACAAAGTGTGCCTGATATAGTGCAACCCCATCCAGAATTAAAGATGTTGAAATCCTGGAACTGGAAGCTCCACAGTCCAAACACTTATACCAGGCTTCAGCTGAAGTCTCTTGTCTCCCATTCAGATCACCACAGTCTCCAGGTACTGCAAGAGGGCAGTGACAGCATCCTTTGGGTCACCTGGGATGGAAGTGTAAATTTGATACCATTAATATACCGATGCTACCTCATGTTATGGTGGCAGATGATCTCACTTGGTGGCTTCATATAGATTTTAAAAAGGAGTGGAGAGAGTACCAAGCCCTTTGGCACATCACAAAGGAGCGGCCTTGGACTGGACCTCACATTCCCTATCAATGTGGACTGATTGGAACCAGTCTTGAAAAAAAGGAGTCAAACCAATGCAAGACTACACCACCTAGTGCCAAACTTTGTCACTGGCTCAAACGGCCAATCCTATAGAAAACTGCCGAGAGGTCAAAGAAAGCAAGGACAGATGCACCATCCCCTCCTGCTATCGACAAAGATGATCAACAACTACAATCTATTTATTTATTTATAAAATTTATTGGCCTCCCATCTTACTATCGGGCAACTCTGGGTGGCTTACAATTACATAAAATCGAAAACATAAAAAGTTAAAAACGAACATTAAAACCAAAAACACATGGGAAGGGTGAAGGGGAGGGGGTAGGAGGGATCTATTATTACTCGGTCAACCACTTCCATTGTGCTGATCCCCCACTGGAGTTCCACGCCAAGTGGCCAATGCTATCTTATGTTCCATAACTGGGCATGGAACCTGATTGGAAGAAGTCTAGGTAATTCATTTCATCCAGGAGTCTCTGAAGCTGCCAAGCAACCAGCTTTCTCCACCATCTTAAAAAGAGAAGGTGGGAAATTGGGATGGGAATTATCCAGTCAGGTGGGTTCAAGAGATCCTTTTTTTAAAGGAGAAGCCTTAAAAAGATCCTGAAAATGTACCCTCCTGAGGTGAAATTTTTGAAACTTAATAAAGATGTTAGTAAAAAATATTTTTTTCCAGGCATTGGAACCTTCTCCAAGACTCATGCCTCCATATTAGTTGTCCAAAATATTTAAACTTTATCTTTAGTGCTTCCAGTAATCAATCTGTTTTTTCTCCATCTAGTATTAAATTAATTTTCTTTGAGTTCAAGGTATTCTCATCAATTTTCTTAAGGACCATAACTCAAAGCCACCCTTTTTCTTCAGTCTTTCTGATGATCCAGTTTTCAAAATCATGTTAGAGCTAGAAAAACCATGCCCCAACGATATGTATCTTTGTTGTTAGTGCAATGTCTCTACACTTCAATATTTTATTTAGATCTGCCACCCTATTGAATAAGTCTCCAGACCATTTCAACTAGACTATTTACTTATTTACTAGATCTGTTACTCTGGTTTTTTAAAAGTAGTACATTTATTTATTTTATGGCTACAGTCACCATTCCGGTGAAGTGTTGACTATAGGAAGATGACATCTGTTGACTGCTAGAACTTCTTTTCCATCTATTTGAATCAGGTATCATTGCTAGAAGGCATCATTTCATTTTATTTTTTCTTTTTAATAACGACCACTTTCTAGATCTATCCCTATTTCATTTTTCATAACTTTCCATGGAGTTCAAAGTCTGAGATTAGATTACCTCAGTTAATCTTAGATTACCATCCAATATTTTATTTGGAAATATGATGCCAACCAAGTTTCTAGTCCTTATGGAATTGATGCCTAGATTGGATTCCTGTATCCATAATGCAAATACAGAATAGGAATTTATACGGTATCTTATGTGTTTCTAGATAATCATTGCTGTCTGCAATGGTTTCATCTGAGCCTAGGTAAGAGGCCCCATTTACATAAAAGAGACAAATATATTGTGTAAAAAATAAATATTATACGCATAACAAAAATAGTGAAGCTTCACACATTGGAAAGCACAGTATGTCTACTGTGTTAAAGAAAGGAACCACCTTTGTCATTATCCAAAGATTTAGAAACAGAGTATTGAAAGAATAATTTATCTTCTCCTTAAGGTTTGTAAAAGGCATGCCTATTCATTGATTGTACATGCAAAACAAAAGGTTGCTGAACTGCCAGCTGGGTAATCAGACTGTAGATCAAATACCAGCTTTGACAGAGGTCCTTTTTAATTTTTGTGTTCCATGTCAGAAACTAATTGCCACCTGAATGCAACTTTCTCAAATGTCACTCACATGGTAGACACACTTGGGCTGAAGCCAGTATGAACGTAAAACACACAACACAGGTGGCTGCTGCCTTAAAGTCTGTTGACAATAGACCACGAATCCACAAAATCATGTCTGTGTGTATGTGTGAGATCAGCACTTCATTTGGGGCATCATGTTGTTTAGTCAAAACATGTAAGAAAGCAATTGCAAAAAAACAAACAAACCCAAAACAAAACCCTCCAGTCTTACCAAAAAACCCACAAAACAATGAACAGTCTAGGAGTCAGTTTTTAATGACTTTGTTTACTTAAAACAATAGTTTGCCTTTTTATGGGGAGAAAGCTGAACATGTTTGCTTAGTGAATATGCATCTATATCCAGACAGTCCAATTCATATTTGCCATCTTGAGTTATTTATAAAAAATAATAAATGCAGGAGGAAAAAAAACCATCTAACAAATGTATATTATAGTTGTTTATGCCGAAGATAATAAAAAAGGCTTTATGAAAATATTGTTCTATTCTTTGGGGCATGTAAATACATTTATATGGGTGTCTTTGTCCCAGAACACATTGCTTCAATCTCAGCAAACATTAAGACATGTGGACTTCAACTCCCATGGCTGGCTAGGGAATTCTGGGAGTTAAAGTCCATATGTCTTAATGTTGTTGAGGTTGAGAAACACTGGTCTAAGAATAATATGGAATAGTCAAGCAGGAAAAGCTGTGGCACCAAACTCAAGAATGCTGGTTTCCTGTTGTTTGATTCTCTCTTTGGCTTTTTGGAACAGCTGCTTGCTTTCTCCAATGAGATCTGTATGGCTGTGTTGTTATTTTTTCTTGTCAGGACTCTTAGTTCCAATCAGGCTCTGTCAGATAGATAGCTAGATAGCTAGATAGCTAGATAGCTAGATAGCTAGATAGCTAGATTCCATTCCAAGGAATTGGTAGGAAAGAAAGAAAACCAAGCTGAAAGTTCAATATTAGGTGTGGTGGATTTCTTAATGTCTGCTTGGAAAGGACACTATATTGCTGCACTGATTAATGGAAAATGGCTTTGACCAGTGACACTAATGTCACTGAACTTTGTTTCAAAATAAACTTCCCATAAACACGTGAACAAAAACCAGAATCTATCATTGAGCAGACAGTCAGGAGAGCAATGTAAAATCAAGTGAAAAACTATTTTTTTGTTTTTTGTTGTTCAGTTGCCACGTTGTGCCTGACTCTGTGACCCATGGACCACAGCATGCCAGGCCCCCTGTTCTTTACTATCTACCTGAGTCTGCCCAAACTCATCATACCCACTGCGTCGATGACACTAACCATCTCAACTTCTGCCATCCCCTTCTCCTTTTCCTAATATTCAATACTAACGAAAAAGAACAGTTTGTAGCATTTCTATCCTTATTTCCGTCCAGTCCTTACCAGTCAGATTCAAACATAAGCCCTTAAAATTACAGTTCTGAGCCTTTTACTCTTTTAGAATGATGTATAACTTTTTAACTAGCAAGTGGGATGACCACATCAGTCTGGACAACTCAATATTTAGCCCTGACCAAATGCAAAACAAAACGAGACAAATTGCAAGGGAAATGACAATAATACAACCATGATTTGTCCTTCAGCCAGCTTCATGAAACACATTTAGGAAGATTATTTGTCACTTTGTTTGTTTAGTACCACAAATAGAATTTTACAGCTGGGAAAGAGAGACAGTTAAAGAATACTTTTTACTGGACATATCATTGTCCTTGCCTCTGTCATAGTTTACCGCTTGACTTGCTCTCCTGCTCTTGTCATATGTAATCACAGTATTCCTTTTGCTATATTTACCTTAATAATGTCATGTTGTCTGTTGTATCAGAACTCTGGGCATCTACTATGTATCTGAAAACAACTAAAAGTGTCAACCTGATTATATAGCTTTGCAAATGGAAAGCCTACTCTGAGCAACATCAACCTCCCAAAGCCACCTGAGGACTCCTCCTCATTTGTATTCTCTGGGTTTCACTGATGAATGCAGGTTTCCTTTTAGCCATTTGCAGCTTAGCCAACACTGAGTTTAAAGCTTGAAGGATTTTACAAGCAGTGACCTACAAATCCCTTTCCCGATCAGCATGCTGCCTTGCCATATTGAATAATATCCCCCTGTTTTAGTTTGCTGGCCTCAGACTTATTATTTCATGTTTCTCTACATTAGTCTTAATTTTCCATTCACTGGCCCAGGTACCTAGAAAGTTCAAATCCCTTGTTCCTTGTTATTTGCTCCTTCTCCAATTCATGTCACCCTCAGATGTTGATATTCTTCTGATTCTTATTCTCCCTTGCATTACAAATGAATTCATCCTGTCTGAGTTCTCATCTGGGAACTCTTGGAGGAATATTTCTGATCAAGTGTCCAAGATTTCATTCAAGCTGCTATTAATGGATATTGCCTGGCAAAGTCTACTGTTCAAAGAGACCTGGTGAAATGAGAATTAATATTCCACGACTTCCACTGAGTGAGAAGACTAATCATCACCAAAAAGAATTTTATTTTTAACCTTTTAGATTAGGTAAGATTCTGAAGAATAGTGAAAATGATATAAACCATAGCGAAAACAAATTCTGATTTTTCTGATAAGTAATTGCTCAAAAACTGTAATGACAGTTATTTTTAGACAAGAGACTGTGATTTTAGGATGATTATTGATATGGTGGGCAACCTCTGTTGATACATAAAGCCTATCAGATCATTTTTAGGACCTCTGGAAATAGGGAATATACCAAGGATACTTCCATACAACTGCTGTTTTTGCCCTTTCCAACTTGCTAACAATTGCACTCACTTTACTACCCAATCAGCTCCGTCAAGACATAGGTATTTCCCTAAGCTAGCCATGCCAGAGTGTAAAAAACATTACACAACAACCTGCAACCACCTTTATTCTTTCTTCTGCATTTGATATTGCGGCAGGGGGGGGGGAACCCACTCAACACGTAGGAAGAGCAAAGCTGTTCCTCAGATTAATTCGGAGGGAGGTTACTGTAGCAAGGTGCATTGGGATTTGAGGGATGGTGGAAGTGGGGGCCATCACTGGGAAGGTTTGAGCCCAGGCTCTATTACAAGGAAGTTTGTGAACCACAAACCATCCCTGCTATTAATCTTGTGGGTATAACTGACTGGTGTGTTCCATCCCAAAAATACAAAAAGAGGTGTATTCCACTAATTTATGATTGCCATTTTAACTTTGGTAACTTTAACAGATATTTATGGTAGCATGTGACTTTGCCTTAGATTCCTTGATGACAACTGAGTAGGTATATATTTTTTAAAATCAATGTATCATTTTGCTGATCTGTGAGTATATTAACAGAGCAATATTTCCCATTTGCCAGCCTTGAAATATGTTATATCACAGCTTCCATCATTCCCAACCACGGTGATTTGGTTCAGAATGTCCCCCATTTGGAAGGATAAGATAATGTGCATTGAAGAACAGGGCCTGAGCAAGGGCTATAATTAAATTCACGTTTAACAGTTCAACCTCTCATGCTTAATGATTTTTATCCCCAAGTAAGAATAGCTGCAGTCTATTATGCAAAACTTTTCATGCATTTTTGTTAGCTCTTCACCTTAGCCTGCCTTGATTTTGTGACTTCTGTGAGATCAAAAGTATTTCCCTCCCCGCAGAAACTCACTGTTAAAACAAATGCACCTTACCTGGACAGGTGGGTGGAGTAGGTTCATTTGCTTTAGCTCTGCTATGTTTACTGTCTGGGATGAGGACAAGCACAAGAGAAAATGTCAAAGCAGTGTAACATGGTACACGTGACATTTTGATTCAGTTTAGAATTCCCACCCGTCCACAATCCAGTATTCTTCATATGGCTTGTAATGGCTAACCAGTTCTGAGTCTGAGGTGAATTGTTCCCTCATTAGTACTAGGGTGAACTGAGAATAGAAATGTTTATCATTTGGGAATTCCATTTATTGTTAAAATGTCTGTTGTTATTTGTGCTTTTGAAAATTCAGAAACAGGTGAAAGCTTGTTATGCTTCCCATCCCCCAATCTTTAATACTTAGGAACAGAACCAAGTTATATGATGGAAGAACCAAAAGAAGCCTCCAGACAATGCATTTCTTGATCTTAAGCTCCACATGTCATTTGTGAGCAGCTTTCTGAGTTTATAGGGCTTATATTAACTTTTATATTATATTAGCTTTTTGTTGTTGTTCAGTTGCTAAGTTGTGTCTGACTCTTCATGACCCCATAGCCCCCCTGTCCTCCACTGTTTCTTGGAGTTTGCCAAAGTTATGTTCATTGCATTGAGGATATTACCTATCTCATCCTCTGCCATTCCCTTCTCCTTTTGCCTTCGATCTTTCCCAACCATCAGGGCCTTTTCCAATGAGTCCTCTCTTCTCTTTGGAGAGCAACGAAGATGATTAGGGGACTGGAGGCTAAAACATATAAAGAACGGTTGCTGGAATTGGGAATGTCCAGGTTGATGAAAAGAAGGACTAGGGCTGACATGATAGCCATGTTCTCAGGGTTTGCCACAAAGAAGAGGGAGTCAAACTATTCTCCAATAGGGCAGGACAAGAAGCAATGGATGGAAACTAATGAAGGAGAGAAGCAACTTAGAACTAGGAAGAAATTTCCTGACAATTAAAACAATTAATCAGTAGAACAACTTGTCTCCAGAAGTTGTGAATGCTCCAACACTGATGTTTTTAAGAAGAGATTGGACAACCATTTGTCTGAAATGGTATAGGATTTCCTGCCTGAGAAGGGTTGGACTAGAAGACCTCCAAAGTCCCTTCCAATTCTGTTATTCTATTCTAGTTATTTAAACACAGTGGCCAAAGTATTTGAGCTTCAACTCATAGTACACTTTATGGCCAAGAGTTGGCCTGCTGTTTTTCCTTTAAGGGGACATTTTCACATACTTGAACATGGAATGTTAAGTTTCCTGAACATAAACAAGTGTCTATTTCAAGATTACATTATTGCGTTGGAAAGGGTCCTCATCTAATCCCAGTTGGAAAGGAAATAACTTTGAGGAACATGCTTCAGTAAAAAGGAAACTGGACGGGGGGGGGAGCTTATCCTACCCCATTGTTAGCACTATTGTTCTCTTTTAGCAATTGAATCCTTACTGATATGTATGAGTGGAGTTTTAATTTCATGTATTGTTTATTTTGATTGCCCAAGCAGTTCTAAATTACAGAACTCTGATTTCTAGTTTACTTTTGTCTTTGATAAAAAGAAATTAGGTCTATAATGAAGAAAATAATATCTTTTTAAATAGGGGATATATTTCCAAAACTTTTTTTAGAGGCACAGTTGAATAAAACAACACCCACAATTTCATTTTAGAAGAAAACGAAGAAATTTGGAGCAAAAGCTGATTGAAAATTTAGGCTTATTCATTTTTTCCTCTTGTAATATTTGAATATATAAAGCCACACCTCTCGAGTGGCTTCAGTGTGATCATTTAAAAACAAAATGAGAGCCAGTTTGATACAATAGTTAAGGCAACAGGTGAGAAGCCAGGAGACTATCATTCTAGTCTCACCTTGGCCACAAAGGCAACTGGGTGACCTTGGGCCAGTCACTTTCTTTCAGTCCTAGAAAGGAGGCAATGGCAAATCACTTTTGAAAAATCTTGCCAAGAAAACTGCAGGGACATATTCAGACAGTTTGAGAGTTGCACACAATAGAATGGAAGAGGGGTGGGGGGAACTCAAGACAGAGTTGTTGCTTACAGACTCTGTTAAACCATAATGTGATTTGTTTAATTTGTTTAAAGTGTGAATCCAAACTTTAGAGTTAGGTGTGCACCCGATCATTAGGATTGGTTCAACAAACCATAGTATGTGAGCCTAATGCAAGTATTGTCTCCTTTGCCAGGTAAACTAATTTGAAAACATGTTATATGTTCCCTATTTTTTCTACATTTCTCCTCCTTTAGGGTTTTACTAAGTATTTGCTCAATTTTCATTGCCAGCTGGGCCCAGACATGGTTCCAATGCCTAATTGAAACAGGCAGGGCCGTGGAGGTTCCAGGAGTTTCTTCTTTATATAGAAATAATAGAGACATAAGGAAGCAGTTTGGATACAGTATAAGCCAGGCCTTCAGAACAGATGAGCACTTCGACTTTGTGGGCTTTAACCTCCCTGATTTTTAAAATATTCTTTCTTGGATGAATCTCCCTCTTTCTCAAGTTTTAGCATGGGAAGGCTTTCTGTATTTTATGCATTGTTCCCATCTAGATTTCTGTTTGCTAGGTAGTGAAAACTTACTGTCTCATTTTTTTCAGATATGCTGAGAATAGTGCAATGGGAATTTAGAAGTGATTTATTTTATATTTATAAGGAAACTTAAGACAGTTGTAGCTATATCAGTTCGTAAATGCAAAGATAGCTGTCCATTTCTTGGGCAGTTAAATCACCTAGGGCAGGGCTGTCAAACTCCTGGCCCACAGGCCGGATATGTCACACATTGGCCACACCCAAGCCCACGTCCGGTTTACTGAAGGAGAAAAAAATCCCGATACATCATGTGATGCTTCCATGATGACGTGAGTTTGTCACCCCAATTGAGGGCATCTCCATGGATTATTTTCAAATGTTCAGGGTAACTAGGGGAAACTCACAGGAACACCTTCTTGGGCTGTTAGAGAAGAGATGCAGTCTACATGCAGTAAACATATAAATAATTGTAAATATCTGAATCTGCACAGCACACTAAACCCCAAAGCCTGGTTTATAGTCCACAAAGTCTGAATCCACAATCACGCTAAGTCAGAAACATACTAAGAAGAATATCTATGTAGAGTCTTAGTCATCCAGGTCATAGTTGTCTCCTAGTTTTCAAAAGGCAACTGGACTGTTTTTCTTTGAGAAAGAAGGAAAGCTTCGCTGATGAAGCTTCTTCGATGAGAAGCAAAATGTCTTCTTCCTGAAGGCAAAACAGTCCAGTTGCCTTTTGAAAAACCATCTTTGAGAATACTAGGAAGAAGTTGAAGTATGACCTTGGCACTTGTACAAAACTCAACCAGTCTCCAAGACTGTCATTGAGATAGCAACTTCTATTATAGAAGTTTCTATCAGTCACCAAGAGAAATGTCCAAAATTTTGCCCAAAAGAATACAATATTTCTTTGTATTGATGACACAGTCATGGGAGGGGGGGAGGACTCGTCAGCAAACATACACAATATGTGCCTTTGTACTATAAAAATCTGTGGAACACTATTTGATAGATCGCAGAAAAGCTGCTCTCTCATTCTACCGCTCTCTTTTCTCTCCTCCTCTTTGACATACTGTTTTCCTTCTGTAGATAACAATCAGAGTGACAGAGGCAATAGTGCTTAACCCACCAAATAAACCAGTTATTTTATAGTCAAATAAACAATAGCTACCAATATATGGTTCAAAATTGGTATTGATCCAGGATGCTGTATAGATCAGAGCAGAAGAGTTTTGTTTTTTTTTAAATGAGGTTTTGGCCAGGTGGTGATCTGCTCAGATATAATGTCTGTCAACAAAGAGAACCAATAAGATGACATACAGATTATATATTGTTGCTCTGTGGTCAAATGGGTTGCCAATATGTTTTATAAAAAAAAATTGTTTGGTATTGCACTTGGAATTTGAGTGGTAATTATACTTTGGAAACAGGAGATGCCCTGTTCTTTTCTACCTTCTCCCACTGTCTCATAGCTGACATTTTGGCTTCAGGAGAAGCTGTTATAGATCTAGGGGACTGGGCTTTGAGTACAAATGATTTACCCCCACATCAGGTGGAAATTTGTGCTGACACATTAATTCAATTGGAAGATAGAGATTAATTCTAATGTCAAAGATGTCTTCAGACATTTCAACAAGGAATGTTACAAATGTGGAAGTATTTGTGATGTTATAGGCAATGATGTTAAGAGCCGTGGTGGTGCAGTGGTTAGAATGGAGTACTACAGGTTAACTCAGTGCTAACTCCAGGAATTTGATTCTGAGCAGCTCAAGGTCGACTATATCTTCCATCCTTCCGAGGTCGGTAATATGCTGACTGTAAACTGCTTAGGGAGAGCTGTAAAGCACTGTGAAGCGGTATATAAATCTAAGTGCTATTGCTAATTATATCTCTCAGAGGATGCCGAACTGGATTTTTTTTCAAAGAAAATATGATATAATGGAAAGGTTTGAAGAGCAAGAGCTAAGAACAAGTTGTATAAGAAGATGATTAAAAATCTCTCCAAATAGCTGGTGGTTTGCCAAGAAGAACTGCAACAGACCAGGCACCCAGGATGAAAAATATACATATATCTTAATTTCACTTATCTAGAAGATTAAAAAAAATAGGGTTGTTGCCATAGAATACATACTTTCAAGAGCTGTTTCAATAAAATCTAGTTACTTTAAATATGTAGTGTTCTATGTCCCTTCTGAGCATACATCTTTTTGAAATCCCAACCACTTAATTCTGTCATGTTTTGGGGATTGGAGCTCTGATTGTGATAAAACATTGCAAATAGGCTGGAATTCAAACATTGTGGAATTGGAAACAATCTAATTTAGTTTCCAGATTTGCTTTCATGAGCTACATCTCATGTCCAGGCACTAGAAAATGACGACCTTTGTCTTATGTTCTGTTTGGCTTATTCCTGGATACTGGTGAATATATTGATGTGGCTGAAATGGCCATCAACTATTTTAAACAAAGTATGGACACTCTGTCAAAGGAACAGCAGTTCATTGAAAAATGTATTCATTTGATTGGAGAGTTAATTGGACAGATTTTCT
The DNA here is from genome assembly GCA_025802295.1 of Psammodynastes pulverulentus. Classification (NCBI taxonomy): domain Eukaryota; kingdom Metazoa; phylum Chordata; class Lepidosauria; order Squamata; family Psammodynastidae; genus Psammodynastes; species Psammodynastes pulverulentus. The sequence goes on from JAOYMU010000098.1 coordinate 75,269,665, forward strand.
ACAAATACATTTCACGGAAGGGACCAGGTGAGCCCTTCCCTCTTTTTAAAATGTTTGCAGCCAAGGCAGAAGGACCCACCTGAGAATCCTTAGTGCTTCTAAATTTTGTTTTAGCTAATTTTTCTATTTTGTGTGTCTTATTTTTTTTCTTTTGTTTTTAAGGCATCCATGGGGGACAAGTGATAAAACATGCTATGTTCCTTTTGTATTTAGATGGTGACTGATATTGCCTTAGAAATATATAAGGGGCGGAGCTTGTGAAATGACATCATAATCAGATTTCAGCATTTTGATGAAATACCAATTGGCTGGTGTTAGTCCTTGGTTTGTTTAAGTTTGTTTAAGTATGTTTTTAAACAACTTGTGGATGTATTATTAAGCATTTTTGTAACATTCTATTATACAGGTATGTTTTTCCCACTCACATTTTGTTGATACAGTTTTCAATTTTGTAAATTTTGAATTTAGGCAGCATTTAGTCAGCACCAGGGGAACAAGTTCTACCTCCAACTCTAGGAAGTAACTTAGATATAATATCATTGATTTTGTTAAATGGAAATAATATTTCTTTCAAGGAACGTGGAATGGTTGAAAGGAATTATGGGCCGGAGAAAGATTTTTTTTGAGAAATTAAATATAATGAAGGTTTTTTCCCTTGCAAGAAACTCAATTTTCCCTGATGAAAAATATATTTTGGCTAAAAGCCTAGTTAATCACATTTATATAAATAGAAATTTGAATTCTGTCAAAGAAATAGTGATTTTAATTAAGTAGTTCTCTATTTTTGTAATAAAACAAATAAATTTAGTCCCTGAAGGATGTCACATATTGCTAATTAAAAATGGAGATTGTTGAATAGGCTTCATAAATTTGTGTGATCCAAACAAATTTGACTTTGCAAACATTTGGGGGTTGCAGGTTGTGATTAGGGGTTTTAATTTAATTTAGGATCCCTTTGTTGGTTGGAATAGAATCAAATATTGTCAGGGGTTTATTTGGTTTTGCTTTATTTTTAATCTATGTATGTTTGTTCTGTAAGTTCCTTTGGAACTGAGCAACACAGTATCCAAAGCAAGCAAATAAATACATTTCAAGAAAATAAGGATTTCCCCAGACTTAGAATGTTCTTCATGCCTATATCTGGGAATTTCAATTGATATATATGGCAACATTAAATTTATACCAGCAAGAATATACACAAAGCAGATGTTCAAGACTTTTTTTTTAAAAAGATCTTGACCAATGATTATTTAGTGTATGGTAAACGTGTTAAAAAGCACAACAAAATTGCATTATCAATGAGCAAATATGAAACCATTCCATTTACAAATTCAAAGATATACTATTTATATAGTCAATACAATAAGTTGCATATAGAAAGTCTGACTTTCCCCATGTTAGGGAAGTGGGCCCAGAGGTTCCACAATATGCTAGAGTGTGTGCTTTGGACTACCACAGCTGCAGTCTGAAGAAGAGAGCTTTCCCCAAAGGAGGCTAGTGTACCTGCCATGTTGAAGCCTATTGAAAGTTGACCAGTAAAGGCCCATTCTTGTATCCCAAGCCTGAAGCAGATTAAAATTGTTATCCAGCAAGTTTCTGGTTATCCCCATAGGTGGATGTCTGGAGAAAAGTCTGTTGTTTATAGCATCAGTAATATTGTATTGATTGGTAGGTGAATATTACTAATTATTTCCTTGTGATCTCACATCCCTTCATAGATGTGGAGAAATATGACTGAAAACTGGTAACCAGAAAGTGGAGGTAGGTCTTATTGTACCAAATATGACGTCCATAGTGTGATTCAGCTGTGTATCGATCAGTCTGGTATAGCTAATATTGGGCAACTATTTGTCTAGGATGGGATAAGGTCCCCACCTTGGGCTTGGGTGGATTAGAAGACTTCCAAGGTCTCTTCCAGCCCTATAATTCTGCGATTCTGAATATTATAACTGATTGTGGAACAACCATTTATTGCAGAAAACCACCAGGTCTAGCTAGCTTTGACAAGAAAATCTGATGGATGTATCCAGGAGGACATTTTACTATTTTACATTCTACTACTCCTTCTCAGCCAGTACCTTTTAAATCATACATCAGTTATGTTTTTTTCCATATAAATTGTTATTGCATGCTTTACTACAATGCTTGAGCACATACATTGTATGTCACATGAGACAATGGCCAAAGAGTCTTTTGCTTCATAGATATAGTCAAGGCAAACATTTCAAGGCTAGTTTTGTTACTCTTGGGATCTGTCACTAAGTCTCAAATGTCTTTTATAATGGAATTTATGAGGTGCTCTAGAAACTTTCTTATCAGGGCATGGAAGGATTGTGGAGCCAGCTGTAATCTTGTTTAGGCTTCTAAAATATACTATGAGATGAGAGAGAAAGAAAGAGAAAGACAGAAAAGCAACCTAATATTTTTAATAATGTTTGCTCTGGTTCTTGGAGAACTATTGTCTGGATTTTATTCCTGAAATGTCTTTTGTCCTTTGCTTTTGTCCTTGTTGAAAGTCTGCAAGCATGATATAAGACATTGGCATTTTTTTGTGCATACTTACTTTTCACTGCTAACTATGCATGGCTATTAATCTTGTTCTGATGTAAATGTGAAGTCAAGTGCAGGTTATTAAACTCTTGCTTGGTGATGTTTGCTTGATTTATTAATTCTACCTTAATAAGAATATCAAGCTAAATATCTACATCCATATACTTTACTTTGCCTTGGAAAACATATATACACAGACTCCTACCCATGAATATGTACATATATAAATTTTTATTCAATTGCAGAGGGATTATGCAAGTTTTGTAGCAGCAAATTTCAGGTGATAATGAATGCCACTGACTGACAAATTTAACTATGCAACACATGGGTTTATAAATATAGCCTCTTTTTCCTTTATTTTCTTCCTCTATAAAAGATTGGGCAGTGGTCAGTTTACCCATCGGTCTCTCTCCCTTTTTCTTTCTCCCTTCCTCTCTCATACCTGTGTGCCACAGGTTCTTTTATATACACCCAAACCAATGGGTTCCAAAATCCAAGAGGACCAATAAAACCACACAGCTCCCTAGGCAACACCCAAGCACTCAAATGCTACTACTCACAGCTCACTTCTCCACTCTTTCCCATTACATCTTCTCTCAGTTTTTCCAACTCCTCCTCCTTATGAGGAGGAGTTGAAGAATAGTTTCTTTTTCTATCCGCTTTAGGCTGCTTTATTTCCAGATAAACACACATCTCCTTCCTATTCTTCTCCCCACCCCCCATCAACAACACCATACCCAGCTGCCTCTCTGCTCAGCTTTTATAGCCAACAGTTGCTGTGCTGGCAAGGGAGAGGCTTTAAAGGGACAGGGCAATAACCATTTTGTAGTCAACTTGTTCTCTCTCACACACTATGTTTACTGTGTGCAATCAAAGGGGCATACATGATGCTCCATTCTATTTTTTTCCCATCACCACAGTTCCGTAAAAGTGGGTTAGTAACACAGGCTTTTGTAACCCTATAGCCTTTTTATTGGAACTGAACCTTCATTGTATAAACTTTCTAAACCAGTAGTCAGGCAGAGACTAAGGTCTTACAAAATATCAATGAATATTAGTGACTTCTCTCTAAAGAAAACCAAGTCCTGCAGGCGAAGACTTTTTTTTGACTAGCAATATCACAGAATGAAAGATTGCATATGTGTGTGTGTGAGCTTATGGTGGAAGGAGTTGCTTCTGAAGATTATAGCAAGTATGATGGTGGCATGAGTGGTGATCCAGTGTAAAAAGCAAATATTTTCACCTTTTCTTGCATTATTTTTATCCAGTGTGTCTTGGGTTAGTTTTTATTGTTTTAGTAAGAATGATATATGAACCAATAGATATTGCTGTCTATTGGTTTCTGGAGAATGGGTGACCCAGAATGAATGTTAAATCAGATAAGAGTGAATGAGTCCAAAATGTTGAGTGAAATTTTGCCTGGAAAATTACATCTAAAGAAATTAACTGCAATTTCAGTGCATAGCATTGAACAATAAAACATAACACAGGATTATTGGGCATTATTCTAACTCAAGATCAGAATGGTTAATGTGGCATGAGTTCATAAGGTTATCATTTGCCCATTTCTAAGCTCAGTTGACAGAAAAATCTTGAGTGTAGCAATAACTGAACTTTACAATGTTTGTAAGTTTATTAGGGAAGTTGTAGCTTAATATCAGAACTGTAGGGAAAATACGTTACCAGATTCAAATGACCAGCTTTAGTTATCCATTCAGCATTAAAGAAAAATAAGCAGTAAAGTAATATTCTTCTAGCAACACATAAAACTCACTTTTCAGTTAAGATTATAATATATTTTCCTCAGTTTCATTACTAAGAAATTATGAGTGTTAACTTGCTTTTAAAAACATAAGAGAACCGTGAGTGGTGGTGGTAGTGTCATAAATACTTACAAGCAGATTTAGACAGGAATTTTATGAAGAGATTCTAAAATTTGCAGTTGGAAAAACTAATCAAGACTTGAGAAAATGGTTCTGCTTTCATTTAATAAGGTTTGGTGATTCCATAAGCTAGAGCTAGAGCAGCTCAACCCAGCTGATGCTCATGCTAGCTAGACTATATTTTGTACGATTCAGCCTCATGCAGGATATAAAACATATGTCAGAAGTCAAGGTAGAAATCTTTATTTTCACCATGAGAACATCTTTGATATCAAACTAATCTTCTTGGGAGAAAGAAGAAAGGCCAGAAGCATAATCAGTTTCTTTACTTACAATGACTGCTGCTAGTAGTTGGGAGTGCAAGTGGAAAAATTGTGGACCAAGGCAATCGGTATGAGCATTGGGGTGTAAACATCCTCTCTATGGGAAAAGCTGGACAGTTTGGGACTCCTTTGCTTGGAGAAAGGTGATCTGAGAGAGACATGACTGGATTCTCAGAATAGCATGGAAGGTACGGACAGTAGTTATGTGCTCCAACCCTTGCCCCATGCCGCGACCAGACATTTTTCAATGTAGGGGAACTGGAAAGAGATTTATAACCCAACTATACAAAGATTTTCTTCAAAAGCTGCATAAACAACCTGTGCAGTTTATAGCAGTTTCACAAGACATGGTTGATGGCCACTCATCTGGACAGCTTTAAAGTAGGTTTGTTTAAATTTATCAAGGAGACGGTTATTAAAAATGATTAATCTTTACAGCTCAATATTATATCTATACTATCGAAGTGATGGGTGCAATGGCAGAAGGTTTGACTTTCATGCTGGAGATGATGTGAAAGAGTGGTCTAATTACTTGTGGTTCTTATGGTCTCATAAAATGAAAATAAGGGCTTGCTACGCTTGAACCAATAAATGTACATGTTGGAGGACTCTAAACGAAATGCATGTCTTAACATGTTCTTTGTGCCATTCCTAGCCTAGTTCCAGACCTATGCAGGCAATGTGGCAATAACAATCTACCGTTCTATTTTAGGAACACAATACCACAGGTTTCTCTAAAGGATTAGAATGCTAATCCCATTATCAAGCCAGGCCGTGGAGTAAATTTGCCACAGAATCATCTTCTCTCTTCTCTCTTCTCTCTTAATATTATTTTTGAGTGTTCAAGGGATGCCTTTGTAAGTTTCTTTTCCATTTCACTATTGGAGAGAGACAGATATGGGAGAATAGCGAGAGAGGGAAGGATGTAGTGGAATTTCACAGATTGTTAGTGACTGCAAAGGAAACCTCTGGAGGCCTTACAAAATATATACCTCACCTGGATTCTTCTTATTTTGAGGATTAGAGAAATCAGAGCAAAATTGGAAGTTGTTTCTTTGTGTCTGGGTGTATGTTTTAATACTGCAGCTGTTCTACAGTAGTTCTCGACTTACAACAGTTTGTTTAGAGACCATTTGAAGTTACAACAGCACTGAAAAAGTGACCTATAATCATTTTCCACGCTTCAGATGCTTGGTAACTGACTCATATTTATTATGTGTCATATGATCACCTTTTGTGACCTTCTGTCAAGCAAACTCAATGGGGAAGCCAGATTCACTTAACAACCATTTTATTAACTTAACACCTGCAGTGATTCACTTAACAACTGTGGCAAGAAAGATTGTAAAATGGGCAAAAATTCACTTAGCAACTATTTCTTTGAGCAACATAAAATTTGGACTCAATTGTAGTCATAAGTCAAGGACTACCTGTAGACTTTTACTTACTTTCTAGGTCTTGGAAACTCTGGAGTTTGGGTCCAAAAGGTATAATAACTTCTGCATGATCAGAATCCTTAAAAATTCCCACATCTATTTTATCCACATTATTCAACAAATCTTTAGAAAC
>JAOYMU010000098.1:75319506-75344348 GCA_025802295.1 Psammodynastes pulverulentus
TAACCTTCCCCCAGGAGTGGGGTGGGAATGGAGATTTTACAGTATCCTTACCCTGACACCCACCAAGCCATGCCCACAAAGCTACATCACGCCACAAAGCCATGCCCACAGAATCTCTGGTAAAAAAAATTGAATCCCATCACTGGCTTCAAGAGAAATGGATACTTGCTTAGATAACAAAACAGTGTGTCACAAATCTGCATGCCAACATGAACTCTATTGATAGCCAGCAGAAAGTAGTAGTATCAAGACTCAGCTTCGGGGAGAGCCCTTTAAAAGGTCCCAGTGTAAGTGTGGAAGCTACGCTTGGAATATTATTTTGAACTTTACCCAAGATTCTGAAAAATAAGTAAAACATATTTCTACTTTATGCTTTAATAAGCAGGAGAGCTGGAAGAAACAGTTTTAGTTACATGTTCATTTCCTGCATCTGGCTAATACATAACCTTCAGCAAGGTGAGAAAAAATTACTCAGTAATGCATCCAGTTAAAAGTTTTTTCCCCATTCCTCCCTGTCAACCCCCTGCTCCAATTGCTTTCCACCACTTTGCGCATCATGCACTAAAGATAGTTGAAAGTCCTTTTTTGGTGCACCAAAGTCACTCTGATGAATTTATTTGCAGCTCATGAATGAGTGACCATGTGTCACACTGTCAGCTGAGAACTGAGAAAACCATTTTGGCACTTCCAAACAGAGCTTAACCCTAAGGGCAAGATTCAAACCAGGGTATCATCTCACTAATATGTATAAATGCGTCACAGTGCAGCTCATTTTAAGACTTAGTGAAAGGGACTTGGGGATTGAAGAATGTGCCTCGAGGAACATCGCTGAAATTGCCTGTGGTTGAGGCATGCCTAAAGCAAATAGACATGATAAAATGACAGCCATATCCCCTGATGAAATAATACAAGGGGAAAAAAAACAGACTATATACTTTAAACAAATGCATTGATTAAAAGTTGCATCTGCTTTGGAGTTTTAGTCATTTGTTACAAAAAAGAAAGAAAAAAAGTAACCATAAAGCAAGAATATTAAAATATAACACGTAAGAAAGAAAAAAAGAATGGCACGGATTTGATGGCAGAGTAATCATAGTTAATCAAAAGTACTTTTGTGCAATTGGGCTCAGCCTAAGGGTAGGCCTGCTGAATCTGATCATATATCTACCTCATTCAATGTCTTTTCTGCAGATAGACCATCTAGATGAGGGATGTCAAACTTGATTTCATTGAGAGCTGCATCAGGCTTATGTTTGACCTTGGGAGGCTGGGTTGGATGTGGCCAGGGTGGGCATGACCAGCTTGACATCACTTGTGTTGAGGGCACCTGTGGCCCGAGCACTCTGCCAGCAAAAATGGGCTCCTGAGCTCCATTTTTGGCTAAGATGGCCTTCTGCCAGCAAAAATGGAGCTGAGGGGAGCATATGTGGCCTCTGAAGCCCCGTTTTTAGCTTGGATGGCCTCCTGCAGTTCTCTGCCAGCAAAAATGGAAACTCCCCCAAGCTCTGCTTTTGCTGACAGAGGGCTGCAGGAGGCTGTCGCAGCCAAAAACGGAGCTCACAAGGGCCGCATGTGGCCCTCCTGAGCTCTATTTTTGCTGGGAGAGGCACCACAGGCCAGACCTTTTCTGTTTCCAGGGCAGCCCCACAGGCAAGATTTAAGCACCTTAAAAAAATGAAAAATCAGGTTCTATGACATGATTTGAATGGACTCAGAATTAAGATTGTTAGAAGTAAAAGGAATATAAAGTTGCTATATTTGACCAAGGTTAAAGTAGATATGTTGTGATATCTGATAATGTTTTTACAATGCAATGATTAAAATGACAATGCTTTATAGTTGTTTATAAATAAAAAATGTGATATGGGAAGAAGAGATCAGTAGTTTTATTTTAAGAGGAGGCAATAAGGTACTAAATAGCATACATTTGTTGTGAAGAGTGGTGAGGCGGGAAGTCACTTTTTATATACTTTTCTTTTTCTTTACTATATTCTTGCTTATCTTTCTTTTCTATTTCTATTTCTTTCTCTTTTTCCTTTCTTTTCTGGGCTTCTATCTTTTTCAGCTTGTATTAGCGTTTATTATAATTATAATCTTTAATAAAATTATTACAAAAATATGAAACTTATATAAGGCTCAGTGATGCTGAATATCAATATTCAGAGAAGAGTGGTGAGGCAAACGAAGATAATAGTTCTGGAAGACTTTTCTACCATGCCTTGTCCTATATTCTTTTTAAAACCATCTGTCCATTATTCCAGTTACTTGTTTCACTGACTGTCTGCCTAGCTACCCTTCATCTATTTCCATACATCCTTCCAACCAATTATCAAAAGAATGCTCATATCACTTCTCATGAAAAACAACGAAGTTATTTGCAATAAATCATATAACATATGCATTAAGTTCCATCAATCAAATGTGTAAAATCAAAGCTACAGAAGTAGCTATGTTGAAAAAAAGAGACACTTTTGTTATTTGCTCTTGACAATATTTATGCAACTGGGGCTGCGCTCAAGGAATATTTAATGAAAGCATAAAAGGACCACACTTTTCTTCATCCTAAGTTCTACAGTAAAATCAGATGTAGCCACTCATAAAACAAGGGTTTGAATATATTAAAGGTTTATTTAAAGCAAGTTCAATTCACCATTACATCTCAAGTGCTGTAGGTGACATGATCCGCCTTAGCACTCCACATGAAATGCTGAAATAACATATTCAGCCTCTTGAAGTCTCAAAGTCAACTGCTTTGTTTCACAACAAGTGGCTTGAACACAGATATTGTACATTCCATAGGCCATTGAAGAAGCAGAGATCTAGTCAAAATAAAGCTACGTGGATGTCCATTCTCAAAAGTAAAAGGATATCTTCCTCTCACAGTACTGTTTCAATTACAAATGAATCACTTTTATTTATTTATCTATTTGTTTTATCTATTTGATTCATCAATTGCTTACAAGGTAATAAATATAAGAATAAACATAACATACAAATAAATGTAACATAAGTAAGAATACAAGAAAAAGGTACAAATAAATCAAGACAATAGGACAGGGACGGTAGGCACGATTGTGCACTTATTGCCTTTTACTAGGTGATTTCTGATGGCAATTGGGGGAAAATTGGATGGTCACTGCTCATCAAATAGTTTGCTCGTGTCCTATCCTTTCTTTGGAGAGTCTTGTAACTTTTCTGTTGAGGGAATTGAAGGACTTGATTTTCTTCATTTCATTTGGTCTTGTTACTTTGATACTATCTTGTAGTGGTCAGAGAGAAGTTTGTCATAACATGTTAATTTTACAAGTCAAATAATTATGGAAATAATTCTGTCTTGGTAACCATTGAATTATTTAAAGCCAAAATGTGGGGTTCAATAATATATGGAGCTCAGCTGTGTAGCTATAACAGAAACCCAAGCATAGAAGTTATAATCAAGATTTGTGAAAACTTTTACTTGATTTCTAATTCTTTAAAATTGTTAGAACTAGGCTTCATTTCCTCCGGGGCTTGACTAAAAATCTGCTGACTTAAATTCTGGCTGAAGCAAGTACCTTGGTAATCTCCTTGGTCTCATCCCACAAGAAGTTTAGAACTACCTCAAGGAAACAAATTAATGATACGATATAATGTCGCATTTCCTTACTAGTATTTTCTGCCTTTGGCCCTGATAATACTTTGGCTGAATTGAAGCAGAGGGTTTGGGATTTAGATATTCAGACCAATGAAGGCAGTGTTTCCCATTTTTTTTTCTACAGTGTAATATTATTGGACTGATATTTTTTTACACTCTTGCCTGGTCCTCGCATGGCACAATCTGGGGTGCCACGCATTAGGATGATCAGTAAAATACATTAACCTCTCTACTGAAAGCTGCACTTGTCTGTGCTGAAATACAAAGGTTGAATCTATATCACATGCTATTTATATGTCCATTATATACCCAACAGCAATCGAAACTGTTAGTCCCATTTCTCAGTAATTCTAATTGCTCCCGGGATTAGGAGGTTTCTGCTCTTCTTTTATGGCACCAGTCCTCAGAAATCTCTAAGGTTGCAAAATTCCTTTTGATAGTCATAGCTTTCTGAAATGTCTGGTATCTCGTTCTTTCTATTGGGCTGTTTCAGGATGTTCATAATCTTATCTTGTTATTTACCATATTGTTGAATTTCTTTTTTTATGAGCAGTCTTGGGACCTAAATAAATAAAATAAACTTATTAGCTAGTCTGCTGTGTCCCTTTTTAACTAAGGCAGAGAGGCATAAGCTGAAGTCCCACAGTTGCATATGTTTCCGGAGATCTCATTCTAAACTGGGACACTGCAGAAAAGGGACAGTGGTTATATAAATCAATATCAATATATCAATTTTATATATTGATATATATCACTACAACAACATGATCAATCATCATACTGGCTATATTGCATTTTAATTAAAATAAAGGAAAGTAAAACAAATTAAATTTTGTATTGGTTTCCTCCAACCCGGAAACGCCAAAGGCATGAGTTGTGATGGGAGTAAAATCTTCTCTCACCTGCTTTCTTGCCCAGTGGCTCTGCCCAATCCATTTTATCACACCTCAGTTTTAATGAAAGAAATGAGCCATTTTAGTGGTGGTCGTAGTGATGGTGGGATTAAAGCTGATGAGTGTACCCTAGAGTTAGCAATTGTTGATAAGACAGTCAAAAGTCTAGTGGATGTGGCATTACTTGGAATCAGCAGAAAAGAAGAGGAAGAACTGGAGAAAATCACATATAAAACCCCTCAAATGGAAGTAGGACAATTGTGGCCAAAGAAAGCAAAGATGGGACCAATAGTAATAGGTGTCCTTGGGTGCCATCCCAAAATATTTGGAGCCCCACTTGAATGTCTATCAACATTGACAAAATCAACACCAGTCAATTGCAAAAGGCAGCTTACTTGAAACACTTTACACCCTGTGATGATACCTTTCATATTATTAAACAACAATATCTGCCTATCCCAGATTCTTGGGAATGACTTGGTAAGTAGAAAAAAAATGCCAGATCCAGTCTAAACACCTGGCTGATTGTATGATCAACCACAATAATAATAATTTTGATGATCTGTTATTTTTTTCTGTATCTGCTTTTGTTCTGAGAAAACACTCCTTCTGAAACTTTTTCCCCACTGGGAAGCAAGAGACAATCCTTTATTGATGCCACGCTATAATTTCTTCTAAAGCAAATAACACCTTCTTAATTATACTAGTAAAGAAAAGCTTAAAGTTCTTCATATTTGCAGTTATGTAAAAAAAAAATATTTGCCTTTTTAAAAAAGTATTTTAAATACAGGACCATTTATAAATAATGTCTGGTTTGATCTTTACCAAAGTATATTGTGCATGCAATGAGAAAATTCTAAAAAAAACAAAAGAAAAGAACAAAGTTTCCAAAAGGTAAAGGAAGCTATTGAGATTTTACAGGTGACCACTGAAGAAAATGTGATGAAACTCGCCATCTTCATGATCCCAAAACTCTGGAATTGTGTATGGTCCAATGATGGATTGTGAAGGAAAGAGAAACCACAATCTGAGATATATTATTGAGATCCTTCAGTTCCTTCAGTTATTCACATATTTTATATTGCTAAAAGTTAACATTAAAAAAACCCCACATATTTTAAAATGACTGATATTGTTAAATATGTAAAACATATAGCAATATTACTTGGCTTAGGATAAATGTGTGCCTGCTGATAATAAATTAAATGAAATTAAATGAAATTAGCAATCATAAATATAATCAAGTTGATCCTTGAGGCTCAGAAGAAGCAGCCAAAATCTATCATAAGCATATACAAAGAAAATCAGAACAGATTGCCAATTAAGAATTACTAGTGTTGCATTTAAAGCGTAGGTGAAAAGGTCAGGCTTTACCAGTCATTGTGTTTCTGTTTACACAAGTTCTGTCAGCTTCCATGAAGCTATTCCTCCTCTATTGCGAGAAATGAGCTCATGCCTGAAGGTTCATTAAGAGAAAAGGGCAAATAAACCTTTCGAACCATGAACCAGAGTCCAACACAGAGTAGTTGTTTTGTGCTTACCGAGCTGTTAGGAGTAATGTTATCACAATGTGCATTCGGTGGATTTATAGAGGACCACTGCAGATGTTGAGTTTAGACAGGTCGCTAGACTGAACAAACATCAGGCGGAGACAGGAAAGGGGAAAATGATGGAGTTTCATGTGCGCATAGGAAGACTAATTGCTTGCGGAACAGCTGTGCGGTACTTGAAACTCAAGATGAAGCATCTGCTGCAGCCACTGTCTGACGACAAAAGGACCCCTCTAAAAATAATTTGCTTCCACCATGGAGTATAATTAAGAGGAGACCAGCAAGAAATAAATGCAGAAGCTCAATCTCCTTGTGGAAGCTTCTTTTTTGATGTTCTTCTAACTGTAAGATGGTTTGGAAATGAAGAGGTTTTACTTCATGACACCAAGCATCACTGGAGCAACTGCTATGTTCTAAGGACTGTCAATTCAAAAGGGGTTTTTGCAATCTCCAACACCATTCAGGCAACTTCCTCAAGAAAATTTTTTAATCTTGTCCCTTTAGCCCACTTAATCAAATGTACGTTTTTATCATTTTTTTAAAATAATCCGGCCAATTGTGGTATTTTCTGCAATATATTTCTAGAAACGTTGTGAAATGTCAACAACATTGGCACTTTCATTTTTGTGAAAACTGACCATTTTGTGGTCTTACTGCTTTCTGACATGTTGCCCAAATATATTTCTATGACAGTTAAAAATAAATGCCTGGTCAGAACTTCTGGTTAATACATGCACAGTGAAAAAAGTTAAATGTATTAAAAATGAAATAATAACTACTGAAATTCATTATGACTTAAAGTTAAGGAAATTTAATATTTTCTTAAAACTAAAGAACATCCAGCTTTATCTTACATGTGTACGCACATACACACAAACACACAGACATACTGTATGCATGCAAATCTCTCTCTCTCTCTCTCTCTCTCTCTCTCTCTCTCTCTCTCCCATCTATATCTACATCATTCTATATCATCTATCTATAACACACACACACACACACACACACACACACACACAGAGAGAGAGAGAGAAACACATACCTGGTGGAATGGGAATTGTGTAATGGAGAAAACCAATAGTTTTTCTTGTGTTTTTCCCTAGTTTATTTATTCCAAGACTAGCAATCTGTTGCAATCAGGCTGAACAACCAGAGTAATGTCTGAATATCATAATGTAAGATCACTGCATATTACAACATTTTGATATTAAGCCAATTCATTTAACTTCCCATTTTCTCCTGATCATTACATCCTGCTTTTATGGAAAACATTCATTGCGGTGGTACAATAATTTGGCAAGTTCCTGCTGACAAATTCCAGATGAAGAGAAAGAATAGCTACACCTGTTTCTGGGTTGACCAGATTGGAAAAGGAGACTCTCACGGTTGACTTCTTTTCAATTTAAAAATCTTCAGCACTGAAATCCAGATTTCAAAGAGAAGATTTTTCTGGGCATTTGCTAAAAAATGATAACTAGGAAAACACAATATCTGACTTGATTTGCTACACCAAAAAAGCTAGGAATAGTGCAGCCCTGTGAAATATCCAATTACAGCTTTCATACAATATCTCTTAAAAGAAATTATTCACTTAGATATTAACAGTATAGCGAAGTTAGAGATGGTAGGGGACAGTCTTCTCAGGTTTGGTGTTATGGCATGGGCTCCCTCTTCTGTGGGAAGCTATAATTCTTCAGGAGAGGAGTTATAGCAGTTGTCTGGATAAATACATTTGAGAATAGATAGTTGGTAAAGACAGACTAGGCAACTTTGTTCCTCAGTTTTTCAGTTTTTTCATTTTTTTTATTTTTCCAAAGAAATTCCTTTCCCTCTACCTCCCACATTGTTGTAACTGGTTTTTTTTAAACAAAACCTTTTATGAACATTTTTCTTAATATTTCCTTCCAATATGCACATTTCCAGATTTGAAAAATCAAATCAACCTGATTTTCTATTTTGTGTTGAAGCCTTGAATTAAATTGGCTTGGTTCTCCTAATCAATCTAAATCATTGAACTGCATCAGTCAACAATATATCACCTAATACTTAATAATATCACCTAATACCTAATGAGAGTGAGGCTTCTAGATCAAGTTATGGCTTTCTAGCGTGATTTCTTGTGATTTCTAGTATGATTTAGTGTAAGAGCCGTGGTGGCCCAGTGGTTAGAATGCAGTATTGCAGTCTAATTCTGCTGACTGCCAAGGGTTCAGTCCTCACCAGCTCAAGATTGACTCAGCATTCCATCCAGTGGTGGGATTCAAAAAAATTTATTACCAGTTCTGTGGCCGTAGTTTGGTGGGCATGGCAAGGAAAGGATACTGTAAAATCTCCATTCCCTCCCCACTCCAGGGGAAAGATACTGTAAAATCTCCATTCCCTCCCCACCCCACTAACCTGCTTTCCTGCTCCATTCTCCTGTGCAGGGCAACAAAAGAAGACCCAGCTGAACAGCTGGGACTTGGGAGGCAGAGAATAGATGGGGTCGGGGCCAGTCAGAGGTGGTATTTTCCAGTTCTCCGAACTACTCAAAATGTACGCTACTGGTTCTCCAGAACTGGTCAGAACCTGCTGAATACCATCTTTGATTCCATCCTTCGGAGGTTGGTAAAATGAGGCCCCAGATTATTGGAGGCAATATGCTGACTCTGTAAACTGCTTAGAGAGGACTGTAAAGCACTGTGAAGTGATATATAAATCTAAGTGCTATTGCTATTGCTATTTCTGCTCTAGCATCCTTCCAAGACAGGAATGTAATGGTCTCATTTTCAGTATTATTGTCATCAGCTCATCCAGGTTAATGAGTGTTTCTCAAAGCTATAAATTATTCCATCAACACATATCAAACACCACACCTCATTTACATCTGATGGAATGCCTTAGAACCCCCAAATTTTTACACCATCATATTTTGTTTATCTCCAAGATGCCACTTAAAACTTTTGGAAAGTTTTGCTGGAAGTAACAATGATCCTTCAGAAAATGTTTACATGAGGTCATGTTATTTTGTCCAGTTTCCAACCATGGAGGAGATTTTTGTGCCTGCAAAACATCTATAAGATGCAAAGGAGTGGAGAACTCATGATTTCCTTCTAGCTGTGTGGATAAAACTGTAATTCAAGCCTAGTGGAGCTGTCAACAGCTGTTGACAAATACATTACAACGAAGTTAGGTTAAGTGAAAATGTATTTAGTATTAATCCACACCTTGGCTGTTATTCATCTTTTGCACTGGGAAGAATGTGCCAGCAGGGATGACTATAATTTCTGACAACATTCTGAGAACTACCTCAAGGTGGAAATTTGCAAATAGAGCTCCTGTAGTAAGTAATGAGAAGCTACAGGCTTTCAATTATCCCACATAGTCTGTCTCTTTGCAACTTGACTGACAGCTAATTATGCTGGTGCCATTTTTTTGGCAGCAGAATTTAATCTCCCAGATGGAAAGCAAATCAATCTGCCCATCCACTGCAGCTGAGGCATACTTTGGCTCAACTTTAATTTATTCTCCTAAGCCTAAGAAGCCTAGTCATTTCAAGGTACAGAAATATCACCTTTCCTGTGTTAACCAAGTTGGCAGAAAAACACATGCGGTGGAGCTGGGATTTCATAGGCTACACTGAAAGATGTTGTCACTATTCGTTTGCTATTAGAAAACAGCAAATATCATCTCCCCTTGATTCCTATTTGTGAGATCCAGCCCAAAGCAAAGACACTTATGAACCGGTTGCTAGTGATAATGGTTAAACATGAGCTGTGAAGGCATTAAGTTGGATTCTATGGAGGAATGAACTAAATCTCCGAAGAGCAAAACACAGAAAGGAACTTGTGGCAATTTTCAAGTTTTGTAGCCATCGTGCACCAGCCTTGTTCCCTGTGGAGTTCAGAGCAGGGATGTAAATACAATCCTTCTACTTACCTGCACTCTTCAGGCCTATCAATTATGCTGCTGTTGCTTCTGAGTTGCAGTTCCAGCTTTAGGTATTAAGGCTGTCTGCAAAGGACATACAGAACAAAGTATAAGGCTAGTTAGGCGGAGGGGAAGACTGATACTTGAATGTAGCTAATATCCAGACTAAAATGATATCATTCATCTCAAGCAAGTGTTGTCAACTTGCAAGTCTCAAACAAAAAAAGGACACGCTTTATGCTCGTTGAAGCAATTAAGTTCTGCAGTATAATGAATTCATGTTGCAGAGTTTGTTGATGACTTATCCCCATAAGGCAAAGTAGGCTGAGCCAAATTCAGCAGATTATCAAGACTGTGATGGCTTGAGATTCACAGGGTTCCTGATATTTACCAAGCGGAAAATCTTATTTATCTAAAAGAGCCAGCTTCTAATTTTGCACTAGCAATAAGATTGCTACTTCCCAACCTGTTAACTTGTACACAGATAGGACTGTGTCTCTTTTCAACTTCAGCCATCTTCAGATGATAGTAGTTCTATTGCCCCGGTGGTCATTCTCTCCATTCACAGACATTCTTAAACATCTCCTTGCCTGAACTATCAGATCAGTCTTCTTAAAGGGTGGTCCAAGGACTTGTGGTCCAAGACCTTTTCAGGGCTCTGCAAAATCAAAATTATTAGCCAAAAATTGAGGCTATTTGCAAAATTTTAAAACAGTGTCACTCTTTTCATTATAATTTTTATTTACTAAAATATTTGAATTATGTTACTGTCTCAATGTTGTTATTTTTACACCATTCAATAAATAAGTATTCTTCAAATGAATTGATTTTAATTTTCTTCCATACTTTTGGTTTTATTTAATAGATATTTTGAGGAAAAAATGCAAGCATTCAGGGCTTAATATTGCACCAGTAACAATTCAAGGGGCATTGGTATGATGATGTCACAGATGTTGCCTCAGTACTAATGAGGGGTTCCTTCTTCCCACATTAGCACATTGCATTTTAGTGCTTTTCTTCCTACACTCATCTGCCTAAAATAATATCCAAATTTCATATGTCATATTAAGCTGAGATGAATCATTATTTTATCTACACTTAAGCTTATTGTTGTCCAGTGATAAACCTGTGTTGTGAGCTAGATATCTTCCATAGAGACTTCCATTCACATTTTAATTCACTGAATTGCAAAATACAGTATTATAGAGGAGTATAGAAATGGCTTTGAAGAACAAATTCAACAGCAGAGCTCTAAACGGAGAAGAGAATGAGAAAAAACCTGCTCTATTTCAGGGCTGTCAAACTCGCAGAGAGAGAGAGAGAGAGAGAGAGAGAGAATGTCATACATTTACGATTCTATTATTACACTCTGTGCAGAATTACAGAATTTGTGGAGTATATTTCTTTCCCTGGCCTACCTTGAAGGGCTGATAAAACTCTGGGAAGAATTGGAATAAGTGTCATATTTTAAGAAGATATTGACCCATCTCCACAGAATTCATCTGTCTTACATTTAGGAAAAAAACCACTAAGAGAACTATTCTTTCTAATGAATAAGCTATGTTAGTTCACAATTCACAATTTTGCAAGTTGACAATAAGTCAGTGGAAAACAGTATTGTCATGATCTTCTATAAATTCTTTGTTTTGACCTTAATCATTTTGCTAGTTTTTAAGCCTGATTTAAGTATGATTCAAGAGCATCTATGGGAGGAGAGAGTTCACAAAAAGCAAGACTGTGGTTGTGTCCGAGCAACTCCTCCTGCTGTATGTACTGATGTTACACAAAAATACAAAAGGGTAGGGTTGCAATCATAACCTCCATATTGATTTTTTTTTTGGGGGGGGGCCTCTCTGCAGATCTTGATGTGACATGATCAAAAAGGGAATGATTCAGGATGAGGTTCTGATTCAGCAGCAAAGTGATTCTATCCAAATTGAGTTAAGTTTCACAATTTAACCTGAAAAAGAAAAATGAATTGTGATCTACAATGGGGAAGCAATGAAGGCTTGTTTCAGTTTGGATAGATTGAAATGAAAATAGCAGGGAAGGTTGACCACTTAGATGGTATTAACCGTGCCTTGATTCAGCTCGATGTTTTCAAGAAATTCACCATAATATACCTTTGAAAGCTCCTCTTAAAGGCTGGGGTAGAAATGATTGATCAGCATTTAAATTGTCCAGTAAAGTGGATAAATTATATAGAACCAATGCTGCAAGTTTCCTATCCCAACTTAACATAAAATATTAGGACAAAAACCTGTTTTAAAGTTAAGTTCTCACTTTTCCACTGCTTTCTCTCCGATACTGGATTTGACATGTCACCAAAAAAAAAGGATCACTGGTTTCTCTAGTGGAACTGCTTGCTTTCTTGAAACTCAGTTCTTGGGTGCCAGAACAATTGGCACAGCTGGTTGGCAAGCTGATTGCTTTTGGGGGGAGATGAGTCCCCTCCTCACTGGCAGAACATAAGACACCTCAAAGCTTACCTGCAAAGTTGCAGCATTGCTGGCAATGCTCTATGCTATTTAGATAATCGGCAAATGCAGGTTGGTTGCAGAAGTAGGTTGACATGATGGGATAAATAGACTAGCAGAGAATAAGAGGCCTTGTCAAGTAGTCTTGCCATGCCCTAGCTAATTCCTGTGGTGGCCAACTGAGGAGCAAACAGTGGCACCTGTGATGGTGTCATCATCATCTAGGTCAGTGCTGGGATGCAAATACTAACAATGGCATTTGCTTAAGGAAAGCATCAGGTATAATATTAATAGCAATGCAGGAATTAGTAGAAAAGGCATTGAATGTACCCAGGACATCAAAAGTCCACATAGTGCTTTGGAACCCCCTGATGTGATTCAGTCTTTTGAAGTCGGTCCCTCCTTCAATTCCGAATCTCTTCACTTTGGAACTTCAACCAAAGTTTCATCAAGTCCAAACATTTTTTTTTGAAGAGTGATACAATCCTTTGGTTTTAATTCTGTAATGCTTTGCATGTACTGAAGTGCATGTCAAATGTTCTCTCTATGCCAATAAATAATATAGAAATAAAATGAAACATAAAACTTACAAATAACATTGGTGTGGGTGTGGGTATGCATGTATATCTAGACAGACAGACAGATCAATTCAATTATTAGAGATCCTCCGTATCTGAAATATTTGTTTATATATTTTTCTTGTTAAATAAGGATGAAAAGGTTTATAACTATTTACAGACTCTTTGGTCAAGTCAAATCAAATAAGTTTATTACAGTCTTTGACCGATAGACCAATTATGTAAGACAGGGATGTCAAACTCATGGCCTGCAGGCCAGATGCATCACGTGCTGGCCATGCCCACCCCCATTTTAGTGAAGGGGGAAAAAGTTGAGGTACATCACGTGATGACAATATGACGCAGCGAGTTTGACACCCCTGATGTAAGAGGAGGAAAATTTATCAGTTTTTTTTTTAATTTTTCTTTTCAGCATTCAGCCAGGGTGAATTTTAAAAAAATATAATGTTGGAAGTTTGGGTCATGTTTTTTTCTTTTTTTGTTGTTTTGTTACTGTTGGGTGTATGTGTTTTTTCTGTTTTCTTTCTGTTTTGTATTTTATTCTCATTGATGAAACATAATAACTATATATATTAACATAAGAGGTAGAAAAAAGACAGACAAATAGAGATATATGTATGTCTATATGTATGTATATATGGTCAGACATACATACATACATACATACATACATACATACAGACAGACAGACAGACAGACAGACAGAGATATATAATGATATTGGGCCTCAGTACATCTGAACTACCAGTGTTTGGGAAACAAGATTTAGAACAATGATGAGAAGGCAAATGATTTGGTGTAAGAAAGATTTATTAACCAGCAGGATTCCAAGGTCCCCAATGTACTGAAATATAAACTGTCTTTTCAGAGAAAAATGTCTCAATGAATAAACAAATCAATACTCTATTTTGATTGAATTACATTTTGTTCAACACACTCCTTGAGAATCAATAGACTCATTCAGCAGAAAAGCATTCCATTCAAGTTATGGAGAAGCCGATCTCCCCATGCTTGGCTAACACAAGTTCAGAACCACTCTGAGGAAATCTAGAAACCAACTTGTTGATACTTTTTCATTCATTTGGGTTTTTTTTTCTTTTTGTTTTCTTGGCAGAGGCTCTATAATTCAAAATATTTTTTTTGCATCTATAACAGCTGGCAAATTGTCATCTTTTTCTAAAACAAAAAATTCTCAGGAGCAAAGCAATCATTTCATCTTTGCTTACTTGGAATTATAAAATATAAAGTTTTGGTATATGTGAAATTAGTTTTAAATCTCCAACATTTGAACTGGCACAGGGGATATAAAAATTGAAGTCCTTTTTCAGCCACCAAACTCAATGAACAATTTTATATACCAGTCACAGTATCTTTTAAAAAAATGTTTAAAAGTTATCTTAAAACATTGAAGGAACCAAATAAATGGAAAAAAATAAGAAATATTAAAAACATAGTGGATAGAAAATAAAATCTCAGAAATGAACAAGAATTTACAATTGTTGTAATATTTAAAATTCATCATTTGATTGGTTAAATAATGAACTGAATGTATAACCACTCATTATATCATCTTAATAAATAATTGAAAATCACTAGAAAACTATTTTTATTTAGATATCATAGCTATTGATCATTATTTATTTAAAAAGTGCACATGATCTTGTTGAAAAGAAAAATGAATAAATGATAAAGTCAATAAAAACAATTTAAATTCTAAATTATATTCTACTCTGCTTGACTAGTGATTATATCAAATGTTAAAATTATGATTATATCAAATGTTAAAATTGCTTCTGGTTATCACCTTTACATTGAATATTTCTTCCTTAAAAACCATAATCTAATTGTTTGAAATTGACTTGTTGGGTTATATGTAATATATCGGGAAGCTTTTCTTGCTTAAATTTAGTCAGACCATTAATTTAGCCATTCTAGCATATTCCTCAAGTTTGCTTTCTGATTCTGATATTGTCAGCAAGCTATTGCTTTTCCAATGTTCTACCCCAATTTGTCTTTGAAACTATCAGTGTGATCTTAAATCAACAATCATATTTTGTGTTGATTTATTCTGGAAAGATTCTACTAGAAAAAATGAGGGGGATATCAATTCAAATGCTTGTTTTCTTTAAATTTTAAATATTGCTGTGTATTTCTTTCCAATATTTGCTAATATGTCTAAAAATAGAGGAGAAATTGAACATCCTTATCTGGTACTTTTACTGACTGAAAAATTTATAATGTTCCATTAGCTATGACCTTTGCTTTGTGTCACTGATATATATATATATTTAACTCAAGCTTTAAATTGTACCGAGGCATTTATTATTTAGTACTGCAACTAAAAATGCCATTCCAAATTCTCAAGCTTTTCTGCATCCAGAAAAATTATTGCTATTTGTTTCTACCTTTTTATTGATAACCTATTGCATTTTTTATAGATTCCACTGCTGTCCTGGCTGGTCCTCTTGAGAATATAACCTGTCTGATGCATCTCTATTGTATCACTTAAGTGGTTGCTAACACTGTAGTGAAAATTTTGTAATCAATATTCAATAAGTCCATCTTATTGGTTTTTTTATGAACCAAAGTTATATTTACTTCTTCCCATGTATGTGGTATTGCCTTTATCTCTGAGATTTCATTCATTTTTCAAGGATTCCAGTAGTTCAGTAGTAAGCCCATCTGGTCCTGGTGCCTTCCCAAGCTTAATTTACTACTTTGGGTTTGTTTTTTTTAATAGTTAAAAATTCACTTATTTGCCTATGCTACCTATTAAATTCTTTAAATGCCAAGTCTTCATATATTTATTCAAAACTATACATGAGAATGGAAATTAAAGAACTTGCGTGTGTGTGTGTGTGTGTGTGTGTGTGTGTGTGTGTAAAGTCTGGGTTGTCAAGAAACAATTTTTTTTCCTTTTCCTGTTTTAACAGAAATTCATTTCATACATACACAAAAGGCAAACAACTGAGATGCTCAGTGTAAACATGTAGTCCAAATGCCTGAATACAAAGCACACGTGTAGTATAAGATTCCCAACTCAAGTTTGCTTGTTTGAACTCATTGTTTTTATCCAGCAATTCAGACTACCTTCATCTCTTCTATCCTGCAATTTTAGTGTGTAGTCCTCCCATTATCTGTCTGCTTAGGCAAGCGTTCCTCCATATTTTTTTGAAGTTTCTCAGGAATCTGAATTTACAAAGAGGAAGATCTTTTTCTTTTAGATGACAATAGCAGACAAGATGAAACGTTACTTGGACTTTATTTAAGATCTTAGCTGATCACAGATAAGGGCTTGAACAACAGCTGTCTTCCTGAATGATAACTTACTATGTACAGTTTGTGCAGTATAATCTTCAGCACCTTGGTTCTGCTGAATCTATCACGTCTTCAATTATCTGTGTGTAATTAAGCCCTAGGTGGTTTATTCAGTGTCCTCAGTAAGGCCAAAGCACTTTTCTAGAGGACCAGCCTCAAATGATCCATTAAGCAAAGGTTTAATGTTTAGGGCCCCAATGGAAGGGGGGCACCACAATTGTCTTGCTGTTAATTCTTTCATTGTTATACTTAGTTTTACTGAGTTTTAATATCCTGTCAGTCAAGCAATGGAAAAAGTGAAGGGCATCATGGTTGGGCTGTGTTCATGGCATCAGTTGGCCTTAATGGAGTACATTATCTTCAAATTCTATGGACATAAGAGAATTCTGTTGGATCACACTAAATACCCAGAAAATATTCATTCAGTTCCCAGTATATGAGAAAGAATAACTTGCCTTGTCATAATCTTACAAGGAACATAGCCAAAGAAACAAAGCTGTGAAGTTACTTTGACTTTTGTTCTACTGGTGCATTAGATTAAAAACAAAAGTTACAGGATGCAGGTAGTGGCCTTAGTGGAACCCACAAAATTGTGAATTAGTCAGATTTATTCAATTCTTATGGACTTTGCACTAAACTAAAATATCCCCCAAAGGGACAAAAAGTGCAAAGTAATGTTTTAATTTTAAAATGGTAGGAAATGAAATTGCAGAATCAAATAGCTGTTTTCCCTTTGTCATAACATAATACATTCTATGAATAGGATTTGAAGGATGAATGTATTGCTGTCTGTATTTCATGTATATTTTTCATGTGTATTCTGGCTCTGAAAAAAAGACTCTTTGATTTTGCCTATAATTTCATAGAAGGAAATCCTATTGTCTTGTTCTTTACAAAACTACATTCTCCTATTCAAGCACCCAAGTATATCAGTGGATATTGATAACCCTGCTTACTAAGCAAAAACTCAATTGCCTGTCAAGGCATAGCTTCTGGATATTCAATCCAACATCTGGGATATTTGAACATGCAAAGGCAATGCCTGAATGGGGCTAAAGTCACAGCAATAAATCTGCTTGGATTATACTCCAAGTTGATTCTCAATCACTGGGTGGAGAGTAAACAGCATTCAAAATATCCGTATGTGTATATATTAGAGTGAATGGTGTCAACTATGGGATCAAGCCATAAATATGTTTGAATAGACTTCTATGTTATTAATATGTTGCATATAACATATTGGAAGGTGGGAATGTGAAAAAACACCCTGAACTTTTACCATGACCAATAAAGGCATGTAAAAACAACGGCCAACCTTTCTCTTGAGAGTGTAAGTCAACAGAATAATCCAGCAACCACAAAGCTCCTAGATCTTATGCAAACTTCATGTTACCCCTGTGTAGCTATTAAGTCACAATACTTTCATTTTACATGCACAAACTACTTCATTACTCACTCATTCATTGGGCTAGGTGTGGCTTGGGCCAGTTGGGCTTCTAGTGTTTGTACAAACACTAGCAGGTAATTCTTACCTCATGTATATTCCCACTAGTAAGACAGAATACAATCCAAGAACACAAGGCTTGTTTTTACTAGATCCAACCAATATCAGTCTGACTCAGCATGTCATTTCCAACCTCATTAAGACACACGCCTCTGCTTAGTAACATTTGGAAGGGAAGGCTTTCATTTCTCTTTTTTATGGTGGCATATAGTATTAGAATTATGTTGAATCCATTAGTCTCTCCAGTTAATAGGTGCTAAGAAAGCCATCCTTTATTAATTTCCACAAGAGAGGTCATAAACAAATCTAAACCCTGCCGGCCTTATGTAAGGCAATTCTCTTGAGCATATTGCAAATTCTTTCAACTAGGTGGCCCCTAGTGTTTCTGTGAACTGTCATTCTTCTACACTAAATTTCCATGCACATCTGCTCTCCTACAGAAACTGTGGCAACATCTTGATTTCTTTTCCACTGGTCCTGCTTTATCTGACACAAAGTAATACCGCATTTTTCGGAGTATAAGATGCACCAGACTGTAAGACGCACCTTGGTTTAGAGGAAGAAAATAAGAAAAAAATATTTTCCCTCAGTGCATCCAGTTTTTGCTCTTCCCAGGGTCTAGACGGTGCCCATTTTTGGCCTCCCAAATCCTCTGTGCATCCTGTTTTTGACCTCCTTGGCCAGGGAGGGCAAGAACGGTACCTGTGGAGGCCTCCGGAGGCTAAAAACAGGCATGTTTTTGGCCCGCAGAGTGCCTCTGGAAGATGGGGTGGGCAAAAACGGGACACACAGAGGCTTTGGGAGGCCAAAAATGGCTCCGTATTCACTGTATAAGATGCACAGACATTTCCACCCATTTTTGGGGGGAGGGGAGTGCATCTTATACTCTGAAAAATATGGTAGTTAAAAATGGGAATGGCCAAAAATAAGCACACCTTGGTTTGAGTTTTATTTATTTATTTGGTAAATTTATATAGCTCCTCATCTCACATATCTGGTTTTTTTTGGACAATGTATTAAGTTAAAGCAGTGAGTTGAAGCTGACTGACAAGCTACGTTTTACAAATTGTGAAAAGGAGAAGGTAACCCCACAATTTCTACTGTGAATGTTAGCCCCACAGATTCACATCCATTGTATTTGTGATCCCTAAAACTGGTGGAAGCCCACTCCTGAGAGCTGGACTCTCCCATTTAGTTATATATACATTTTGACTCAACTGCATTAGGCTATTGGTGTAAATAGAGAAATAGCACACATATCTTTCTGTCAAAGATGGAACACCACACAACTATGTGGGTATATATTGTAGGTATTTTTAACTTCTGCCAAATGTCTGTTTCAAAACCGCTTGAGAGTTCTCAATAGCCTCAGTCTTTGTAACTGTAGAAATACACATATGTATCAAGAATGTATTCAGGTTGCAGGATATTATAAACTATATTTTATTCTTTATTGTATTTGAATTGTACAATGAGGCTGGGCTGAAGAAAGAACATTTGCTTTTCATTTACTGGCTAAAAATTATGTAAGACGGCATCCAGTTATTTCACAATTCTGACACCCAATATTATGGTTTCAAATTCTCACGCCTGTAGCATTTTCTTCGCAAATAGCATATAAGACATCTAATTCTCCATTTGTGTTTGGAAGATTGCAAATATAACATTCATCTGAAAGCTACTGACAAACTAAATTTGGCCTCTTATAGGAAATATCCCAAAGCAGTAATTGGTATTTTCCAGATTCTTACAATCCCTCTAGTGACATCTAGTGGACTTTAGAGAAGTATACAAGTACATATATAACAGCTTATGCTAGCAAATTATTAGTTGTTAAATAATCTTCTACTTTTAGATAGATTTTAACATATGACATTTTGATTGTATTAAAAAGAATGATATAATTACAATCTCAATTAATTTGATAAACATTATATTACATGGGAACTTTCACAATAGTGCAATGTAGCCAAAATTAACAGGAAATTTAAGAGGCAATTTAAGATGCAACAAGACCCATTTATGGCTAAGGGATGGGTCAACATATGAGGTGGCTCCATTATCATTAACACCCCTTCATCTCTTTTTTTTTTAGTTCTTTCATAGTTTTTAAAACTACTATTATTATATAATGGATTTTAAATAAGATTGTTTTACATTAATAGGAACTGATTTATTGGATTAGTGGATTGGTTATACACAGCCTGGAGTCGTTTTCTGTGACATGGGCGGTCATTTAAATTTGATTAATAAATAAATAAACAGTTGTGAATTATTTTGGAGAGGTGAGAGAATCTGGCCTACTCTGAGCATTAATGTTTTCTTGTCAAAACAATGGCACTTTGTATCCTGACATTAAGCCTAACAGGCTAAGCTAGCTAAAGGTTATGTGAGCCATAGATCTCCAGTTCTGATGTATGGGCTGGATTCAGTTTTTAAGCAGCTCCACTGGCTTCAGTTAGGTATGTGGAAAGGCTGGATTCCATTCTATATTGTTTTATTGATTCTGTTGAATTTTGGAATATGCAAGAGTCAAATAAGTTCAGGCCAACTGACTCCAAAATGGCTTCAATTGCTCATATATTGTTAACACTGAAAACAGTATGAATAACAGGCTATAATTTTGTAATTAATAAAAACAAATGCTTTATTTGTGAGAATATCGGATCTTAGGGACAAACAATAATAAAGGGGAACCACTAATTCAAGTGTAAAATTTGAAAAGCTATAGAGAATTATTGCATGTATTGGAAAGAAGAATTGAACTAGATATTCTTGCATGACACCTAAAACCTGTTTATTGACTCTGCAGTGGACATCCCAGAATCAATTGGGCGACCATTCTGGAAGAAAGATTCTTGATTAGATGGACACGTTATCCAAATTATTCTGCTTTTTATCAGAATCAGGATCTCATCTAATGGGCTCTTCTTTTAGAATTCCATTAGCCTAAGCACTCTCATTGGAAGCAACAGACAGAAAAAAAAAGAGGAAAAGTGGTCTCACTTTGTATGTGTATGTGTGTCTGTAAGAGAGAGAGAAACAAAGAAATCAAGATGATGGCCATAATCACATGATCAAAACATTTGCCCCTTTCTACATGTGTCCCACATGCATTATCCTGGCAGGGTTGAAAATGTGATCACTCGGTACAAACCTCCATTCTTTCCATAAGCTATGAGAATTAATATGAGTATTTCACTGTTTGGTAACATCCAAATGGACTGCTAAAGATTTTTAGCTAAAGATAAAGGTAGTTTCTCCGGTCCAGTTGTGACTGACTCTAGGGAGCAGTGCAGGTCTTGGTTTCTTAGCCGAGGGAGCCAGCCATCTTTGGCTGAAGACATTTCCATGGTCATGTAGCCAGCATGTCTATACTCCAAGGAGCACAGAATGCTGTTACCTTCCCACCAAAGGGGTACCTATTTATCTACTTGCATTTGCATGCTTTCCAACTGCTAGGTGGGCAGAAGCTGGGGCAAGTAACGGGAGCTCACTCCATCATGTGCTCGGGTCTCAAACCTGGGCTGTCAGCTTTCCAGCTGACAAGCTCAGGGTCTTTAATCACTGAGCCATTGAGTCCCCTACCATTTTTATCTAAGATTTATAAATCATTAATTCAGACAACACCAAGTCCATTTCAAACATTTTACTAAATCAATTCACACAAATTCCAAATTGCAAATATAATTAAGGGCAATGGGGTACTTTTCTCCTTGGATTCATCATTAAGACATGAAATAAACACAAAGAAGATATGTAGCATTTTTTTTCTTCTTTAAAAAGATGAGAAAGTAATGCCACCTGATAAAAGCACCACAACACTGTTACAAAATAGGGTCTGCCGGTTTCTTTCACAAATAAAAGACTATGTACTGCTAACAACTTTCCAATCAATCCATAATTCATTAAAATAAAACTATAAAATCTCCTAGATTACACTAAATTCAGACAATGCCTGTAATACAGTGCATTAAACAGCAGTAATGTCAACTATCAGTGCCAACATAAAACATTTTTAAAAGTAAAAAAAAGCCCATCTTTATTCCCTAGATGAATGAAATTTAAAATAAGGGGCTCTCTGTTTTACAATGAGGAATTTAAGGAGAGGGGCTGGGCAAAGAGGCAAGTATCATTTGTTTTCTAGACTTAGTTGGCATCTAACTTGGCCATTTCTTGCACGTAAATCCCTATACTCTCACTATCAAAGAGAACAAAATAGACTGTCTTGATTGAAGAGGACATTGTTGATACAAAATAGCTGGAAATGGCTTTCAGGATCAGCTGAGCAGCAGTCTGCTTTGGGAAACCATTCCTATTCAAAGAATTTTGGAGAGAAAAGATAATTACATTTTGTTTAATAAAAGTTGAAAATGGCATAGGAATCTCATTATATGTTTCAAAAATGTGACAAAATCCTTATGAGGCTTGTAACAAAATGTAGTTTCCTAGTACCAAAGATCCTATCAATGAATTTTATAATGATGTTTATAATGAATTCCTATATCTGCATACTTGGGAGTACGTCCACTGAAATCGCTGAGTAGACATATGTGCTATATTATATATTATACAGGCATGTGCTATGCATCTTGCAGAAGCTTGAAGGGAGAATATATGGGGTGAGATTCAAAAGGAAACAAGGGAGATCCTGGTTCTTTTTTCACTTATCTGAAGAGCAGAGACAAACACAAATGACAGCCTTTTCCTTCCTATCTTCTCTTTGTAGACTGGCTTCTTAAAACTACCATGGCTTGTAAAACAGCCATTGCTAATAATCAAACATAAGCTTTCGAAAAGCTTGGAAAAGCTGGGCTCAATTCTACTTAGGCAGCAATATATAATTAGTGGAATTCTTGGAAATTTATGGTCAACCCCCCTTCCAAACCTACTCCAAATGTTCTCAATGAACGTGACAGAAGGGGAAAATATTCCAAACTAAACTTTAATTAGCTGTATTTAATGTCATGTTAAATCGAACATGTGTGTTAATTTAAAACAAATTATTATTATTTTGCTGGATTTGTTTTGGGGGTTGCAGGATCTATAGTATGTCCTTATTGTCTTGGCCTAAAAATGTTGTGTACCATTATGCTACAGTAATGTTGAACTTATGGTTGGAAACAACTCATGTAAGTTTTTGCATATTTTCAGGGAATCACTAACTAATTGAGTGATTGCAAATCCTAAGGAACAAGCAGTGGAGAAAGGGGATTCTTGAGAAGTTCCAATATGAATAGTTGAAAAGGCAAGCTTTAAAGGACTTTGAAGATATGCTCTGAAGTCTACATTTAAACAACGGTACTTATTGCCTTAGAGAAGAGTATAGAGAACTTTGAACTTTTAAAATGCCATTCTACAAATTTGGTTTTGCTGAAATTAGACATTGCAGAACATCTGGCATAACTATTATAGATTGCCCATTGTGCCTCCTCCCCCTTTCCCTCTTTTCTTGAAATACACACACTTATAATGAATCACCCCATGTAAATCCATGTTTTATCCATAAAATTGGACAGAACTGTTTAAACAGATTTAACGAGTAATGTCTGGTTGACAGATGTCTGTCCTGGAACAGCTGTGTACATGTGTTGGGACTGAGAGAAAATGCTGCTCTTAAAAAACATTTTTATGTTTTAAGATTTTTATTTACCATTCTTCAGATTTGTTGAACTGAACTGACAAGATGAGTATGCTATTCTTTAACGGAACACATTTTCACTTGGAATGTCAATCCAATTCAATTCAATACTATTAAACTCTCCTCTATATACATACACAGCCCCACACAAGAGAACTTTATCAAATAGTAAACATTTTCCCCATGCTTTAATTAATATTTAAAATATTAATACATTCCTCTTCCTGATCATTTGGGACAATTTCTTAAAATATAACACTTTCAGGAATGAGAGAGAAAATTAACTCCATTCATCAAGGAAACAGTATAATATTGTTTTATAGATATTTTACCTGCAAAAATGTTTTTCATAATATTGGCTCTTCTAACTGCCCCATTTCTAAAATTTAATCATTCTAGCTATGGCTAAATGTTACCAAGGTGATAGGTCCGACCTTACTAGAGATTGTAGAGAGAAATGAATGGCATCATTATTATTTGCACTGCCAAAGATAAAAAGGGCACTGCTGAGTCACCCAGTTTAATTATTTGTCTCACTAAGTGATCTTTCAAAAGCATGGCGAAGCAATAAGCCAATATTAAAGAGTAAGCTGTAACATATAAACTGCAAGGACTTAATCATTTTGCAACATGGCATTTATTGAGATACATAAGCCACTATAATAGATTGTCACAGCTATGGCACATTTGTATGGATTTAGATTTTATAGAAAAGAAAAATATTTTTTAGCTCTAAGTTTGGAAACTATAAGGACTTCATCTTAAATCAACAGAAGGAAATAGTGGCTTAATATAATCCATAGTGGTTAGCAATTAGAAGCAAGCAGAACTGCCAGGGATCATATTGAATCATGGTTTGCTGAATTTTATAGTAAGTAATTTATCATGCTAAAACACAATCCTTGGCTCATAAACCACAATTTTGTCAAGCCACAAAAAATAATCACTTTATTGCCTAGCATGTTGTATGAATTTGGGAAAAATTGGATGAATTCCAGGTTTACCTGCCACTTCCAATGGATGGAAATGCAACTGACTTGAGCTTCTTTTCATCTGCCAGTGCTAAGCAGTTTTTCACTGTCTTTTCCAACAACTCCTCACATTTGTCTGAACCCCAACTGGGGCTGTTGCAGTGGATGACAAATTTTGCAGGCAATCCATGTCCTGAACTGACAACAGCTGGTTGAGAAAAAAAATAAGAGTGTATTTAACATTTTGGAAAATACTATTGCAACAGTATAATTCAGCAATGAAGGATACATGTAGTTTTTTACTCCAATGGATCACCTATACTACACACTGAATGTGACCATATTTATGCCCGGTGGTAAATTTGAG
>JAOYMU010000098.1:75387921-75405260 GCA_025802295.1 Psammodynastes pulverulentus
CGCCCTTTCCCAGGACGCCTGGCCCCAAGGGGCCTCGTCGGCAGCTGGATTCGGGCGCTGGGGGCAAGAGAAATCCCTCCAGACGTCCGTCGCCACTGAAAGCCGGAAGTCCCTCCCCTGAATTTAGACATTTGAATGCTTTCCAAAATCTTCTCTACTGGGGCAACTTTCTTCTTTCCCCCATTATATAATAGCAGTCCACTTTCATTTTCTAGGTTACTTCATAATTTAACTAGACCACAGTTGGAATACTGCATCCAATACTAGTCACCGTGATACAAAAAAAAAAAAGAAAGATGTTGAGACTCTAGAAAGAGTGCAGAAAAGAGCAACAGAGATAGTAAGAGGTCTGGAGGCTAAACCATATGACGAACACACAAGTATGTCTAATCTAACAAAGAGAATGACTAGGGTTGATATGATAGCAGCCTTCAGTACTTAAGGGGCTGTCACAGAGAAGTAATTGAGGGGCTGTCACAGAGTAGAGGAGGTCAACCTATTCTCCAAAGTACCTGAGGGCAGGATAAGAAGCAACTGTTGAAAACTTATCAAAAAGAGATCCAATTTACAATTAAGAAAAAAAAAACCTGACAGTGAGAACAATTGATCAGTGGAATGGCTTTGCCTCCAGAAGTTTTATGGGTGCTCCATCACTGGAGGTTTTCAAGAAGAGACTGGACAACCTGGACAGTCATTTGTCCGGAATAGTATAGGATCTCCTGCCATGGGTAGGGAATTGGACTAGAAGACTTCCAAGGTTCCATCCAACCCTATTATTCTATGTTTTATGTTCTAAATAAGTACATAGTGCATAGCTATAATAATTTACTTATTCACCCCAACATGCTTTGACCAGGAATGGGTTGCCTCTTCTTGAACAAGGGCTCACTGTTAAAGATTGAATGTAACAAAGAATGATGTAGTTCTGTTTGATGTTTAACTCAAAACAGATGATGAGAATAGCAAATCTGACTAGAAGATAGGTTTTTTGTCAGTTACATGTTTTTAAAAAAATTATACTGGCATCTGTCTAAGATCAAGCAATTGGAAAGAGTATATAGTATTAACTAGTTAGAATCAATTTTTCCTTTTAAAAAAGTCTTAAATTATCTCAGTAACCACTGAAATGGTTACTGTTACCAAGCCTGCAAATTTGGATTTTGTAAATTTGGTCATCTCAAGGGCATGTATCTGGACAAAAAGATGGACTAAAATTAGATTAAAGCTCTTTTGATACACACTATTTTCTTACTGTTTACAGATTGTTCAAAAAAATTTGTATGATGGAAATTCTAATAAAATAATGACATTTGTACAATATCCTCTAAAAAATGTTCAGATAATGAATAAGTTGCTATATTCTACCTTTCCCCATCAAATATGGCTGTTTAATTAATTTTTATGATTTATCACATTGTTAGCTCTTGAAATGGATGCCATTCTGAGTTTACAGAAACAGGCATTTGTAACTTGCAATAAAATGTAAATAAAAACCCAATTTGTCAAAATCTAGAACAATGATCATTTAAGCAACATTAAAGATCCAGCTGTGACATAATTAAACTTTTTTTTAGTTTAGTATGTTGTGAGAATATATCCAGCATATTGACCTTTTTCTGGATCTATACAGGATTAAATAAAATGATTTAGCTTAATGTGTTGCAACTGATCCTCGTTATAATATAAGCATATGGATAACTGAAACTACTCCAATTCATTCTCCATTCTAATGCAGCATTCTCTACTGTAACTGGCAATGGCACTTGAAGTTTTTTGAGTGAAGTGTTCCCTGGCCCTACTACCTAAATGTCAAATTAGTTGTAATATAATTGATATTGACAGATAGCTGAGTTTGACTGACATTGTGAAATCCTACCAGTGACTGGAAGGGGCTAGACCAGGGGTGTCAAATTCATGCCATCATGGTAGCATCATGTGATATATCGGGACTTTTTCACTCTTCGCTAAACTGGACATGAGCGTGGCCAGCAAGTGACACATCTGGCCATGGGCCAGGAGTTTGACAGTCGTGGGTTAGACTAAAAGACATCATTGAGGCAGTGACCATAGCTGTACAAGAACAGGTACTAGTTCCATAGAAACAAGTATCACACTAGACAGGATCTGAAATAGACTGTGCAGGGAGGCCTCAGAAAGAGTCTTAACACATAGAGGCAGGGTATAAGATGCAGGCAGGAACAGCATACAGTGAACAGCACAACCAAGCAGCTGGTGCTGTGTATAAGAACATCTGAACAGTATATGGGCTAGATTCTCTCAAATCCAGATGGGAAATTCCACAAAAGGTCCTGAAGAATAATAGGGTAATTTTCTGTGGAACATTTGGTCCAGATGGACGGGCAAGTACTGGCCAGTCAACCAGACATCGTAGTAGTAGATGAGGACCAGAAGCTGGTGAAGATGGAGCAGTGCTAAGTGACAACAACATCAAGACAAAGGAGTTTGAGAAACTTGAGAAGTACCGGAGCCTGAAGGAGAATTAGAGAGGATTGGAAAGTGAAGGCCAAAGTGGTTCCAGTGGTGGACAGGATACTTGGCACTATGATGCCTAAACTGGGAGAATGAGTCCAACAGATTCCAGGAATGACATCAGAGCTCTCTGTCCAGAAAAGTGCAGTGCTAGGAAGGCTTATCCCTTTATGTGTACATCAAACATACATGCACATATAGTGGATTGAGAGTACTATATCACTGCACTACTGAGGCAAGTACCTTGACTTTTTTTTTACTGTCTCCCACTTGTTTGTTTGTTTGTGCTTGTATCCCACCCCAATCCCCAAACTCTCTGTATAGCATGCAATATCAACACCATATTAAATATGCTGTTTTATAATGAATAATAAGCTGCTGACATGTTCAGTGTTCTTAAACACATGGTATTTGGAAATGCTTTGCTCTTAATTTGTTCACTATCCCAAATTTTGGACTGAACAACTATTATATTATTTTGAAATCATCTGAGAAACTGGAATATTTCAGAATCTTGGTGGCATTTAGTGCATTCAATAATAAATACCTTCAGTCAAACCTAGAAATCCTTTAAATTAATAAATAAATTAGTTATAATAACAGAAGGGAATTCTGCGGCACCAGGGACCTCATTTATTCAATAACAAGGTAGCAAGAATTGACATCTAGGAAGGAAGGTCTAGGGTGAAAGAAAGCCCTGCATATGGTCCCAATTATTAGTCATTGGTATAAAAATTTCCCACCATGATCCAGGATAATGATCTGCACATAGATGCATAACGGAAAAAATCCAGG
This sequence comes from Psammodynastes pulverulentus, assembly GCA_025802295.1. Lineage (NCBI taxonomy): Eukaryota > Metazoa > Chordata > Lepidosauria > Squamata > Psammodynastidae > Psammodynastes > Psammodynastes pulverulentus. Next base: position 75,391,207 of record JAOYMU010000098.1, read on the forward strand.
CTGCAAGCACCTAATGGTATTAATTTATCTTGTGAAATTTTATCCAAACTCTCCATTATGCCTAATCTTATGTATTTATGATCCATCAACCTTCAGTAAATTATAGCAAATAAAAATGTACCTTCAAATTATTTTTTTTAAACTCTGAATGACGTGTCTTTGCCTGTCTATATACATGTGAAGATTTACCGTCATATGCTGCTGTGCAATACTGAGGGAGAGAAAGTGTATATTTATTTCAATTGCATTCACACACTCAAGTTGTCCTTTTTTTTCCCTACCAAATTTACCTTTCTGAATATCTAACCGTATAGCAAATTCTATCCCATTCTAATAAAAACTAGAATATAATGGTTCCATGTAGAGCCTTTTTTAGCCCAATATATCCTGAGCAAAAAGTTGAAACTGATTTTAAAAATTGACAAGCCAGGATTGAGGCCATTACTCTGTATCTGCCATTGCTGAATCCATCAATTCCTCTGGAAGTCCAGGAAAGTCAGAAAGCTAAGAGAGAAGAGCTGAGGGGAAAAAAAAATTACAAGTCACTGTCACACGAGGTTCTTGCTTAAGGATCCACAATTTTTATTTAATGGCAATGGGGACTTCTGGGATTGCCATCAGTAAGCAATGGAATAACATGACATCACACTTGACTTAGTGATGGAAATTCCAATTATCTTCATTAAGCAAGGATTATCTGTAATAGTATCTTTTCTGATGCGGTTTACATCTGTCCATGAGGGAAACTCAGGAACTCAGTTGAGAGAATGATCCATCTAGCTCATTATCTTAACTCCAATAGAGGCTGGCAATATTGGAAGGTTCGAAGTCTTGCCCTTTGCCCCCATCACCTGCCCTTATTGCCTTAGGGGAAAATGGATTCCAATAATGCATATAGCTGCATACTTCTAAACAGGGGAAACACAATTGACTTCCTGAACAAAAGGTATCTAGAATAGGTGCTATGTTATTGCTTTAAGTTAAAGTTCTTTCATTAATCAGTGCAAATGCCAGATAGATTCTGCTTCTAGTGAGTAGTCTGTAATCTGTTTTTTTTCCCTACTTAAAAATATCACATATCCTAAAGTTCTTAAACTCTCTTCTTGGCCCTCAGTTACTCTCTGCTACTCCATTAGCACTCCATTACGTATTTTGTAAACTGGATTGCCTTTTAAAGCACATTTTAATAATCTTATCAACCAAAGGATATTTTTTAAGCCTGTGAAGCATGCTATTCCCATTTTCACAGAAAACTGTCAATCATTTTGTCACAAAAATGGAAATGTATGTTCTAAAATTAGAAGTGTCTTGACAGTACTCCGGAACAGCAATTGAACTGGAGTATATGAATCTTTCTTCCATTTCTTTTATGTCCTATCATTATTTGACATATTCTTTTATAGCCTTAACCGTTCTTGATCTTTTTCAAACTAGTGAATATCCTGACCTTTTAAAAAATGGGGCAATTTTATGTACAAGTTTTTTTTTTTTTAAAAACCCCACTATCCAACTTCCAGAAATGTGAAGCTTGCACGTACATAATCTGGAGCCGCTTTGACAACTCTCTACAAGATCCTTTCCCCTTTTCTCACCTATTGTTTTACACTCTTTCTGTCCTTGTTGACCCTGCTAATCAAAAGTTAATTATTCCCAATGGCAAAATCAGCCATCAAAATTCCTGCTTCCCATGGTGTGACTGACAGACCAGCTGCCTTAGTGCTTGTCATAATAAAGCCAACAAAGGCTATGGCTGGATCACTCATTTTCATTGTTCAGGCTTAATGCCACTGAAATATTTAATGTTGTTTACAGAGATCAAAATGATATTGCTTAGGTGAGCTCAGAAGAGGAAGTACTAAAGAAAGCCAAAAATCTTTACTATGGTTGTCAGCCCTGCTCAGCAATGTACCAATGCTGTTATTTTAAAATACAGTATTATGTAAACAAAGTCTTTTGCTGATACTTATAAGAAAAATGACTCCTGTTTTAGGTTATCCATTATTTCTTTCATTTGTTTAAAGCATTTATGCACCATACCTACTGATCCTAGATCGGTAAAAAGAGGGAGGCCCTACTTTCCTCTAATCTCTAATCGAAAAATATACAAATAACTAGAGAAGACATATGAAGACAATCAACAACATTATCTAAACCAGAACACTAGCAGAGTGCATCCACGAACACCAACTAGCTGCTTTATTGTGAAAAACATGACTTGTAAGAATCTACTACAATAGCAACTTCTATTGGAATACTTTGAGAGATAGGATAAAGTGGGTAAGAAGATACGCCAAGTTGTCAAGAGACTATAATTCTAATATTTAAGAGTCAAGTATTCCATCACATTTCTTTCTGAGAGAAAGGAGATTCTGCGATAAGAAGAAAGTAGCAGATAGGGTACACTTTCTGTCCATGTTGTAAAGTTTTTCAATATTTTGTAATGTGCATTTTGCTGCTTGTCCTAAAGTGTAAAAGGACGACTGGAAGGAGATTCTCCCAACTATGTATTCACTTTCCCTTAAACAGAGCATCTGTGGTGCTCAAGTACTTTGGCTCTCTATTATCCATAGGCTTGAGAGCATGTGTAACTAAATCATTTTTCGAAAAGCACAATATTAAAGCATTTTGGTGAACAGGTTTCAAATTAAAAACCTGCTCAGCAACTTTATGTGAAGAAAATGTTCCTATTGTTTGATGTCAATTGCATTTATAAGATAGGTAATTAGTCCTGGCAGTATCCTTGAATTGGGTAACCAGTGGGACAAGGAATGAATAATATGGAGACAGTAATCCTTTGAGTCAAGTTAGGTAATTAGATTTGGATTATTAAAAACACTAGTTTATTTTTATCTGGGTGTAAATGCCAGACAAAATTATTTGCCCCTTTCAGAAGGCAGCAAACACTGTACTGACAGATTTGTCAGCTCCATGCCTTTCAGGTTTTCTACTTTATTATTTAAAGACTGTCCTTAAGTTGGTATAAGTCAGTAGGCATGCTGTAGTTTCCCTATTCTGCTTGTTAAACTGAGCCTCTGGCTGACTTGATTCAGGACTGATTGCTAGCTTTCTGGCTTTCTTATCCTTGAGTTTGAGCTTATCTTTTCCATGATCATTTTCTTTATCAAGAATAGTTATCTTTTTTAAAAAAGATTTATCTTCCTCTTTAATTTGGAAGAGTTTTACTCTTCATGATTTATTTTAAACTTCCTGAAGTTCTTACTTGATTGTTACTTGTTCAGATGTTCCATCGTTAATGATGGAATCAGTGAAAGAACAGTCTTGACTGGTGTCCTTGTTCCATTTTTCACAAGTTATGTGTCAATGGATCTCACCTTTTTGTAGCCCTCTCAGCTATAAAGGCTAGCAAAGCTTTGCATTCTGCCAGACAAGACTTTATCAGTGGGATTTTCAGGCCCCAAACTGAAACAAGTCTCTTAATACTTATCTGTTGCTTCCCTACATATGAGAGATGAACCATAAACATGATTGTTATAGATCTTGTTCTTCAGACTGAAGAGGCTCAATCAGTCTCCACGGGTTTATTTTCTAGTTCATCTGTCTTATTCTGTTCACTATTCATTACTCCATCTTGCAGCCGACTCATTAGAGCCAGGCAATGCTAGGCAAGACGATCCTTAAAGTATAGGGAAGACTAAAATACTGATCTCAGGCTGACAAGGTGCTGCCTTCTTCATCATCCCTTTACCATTGAATTCTACTGTATATAGTGCAATAATAATGCAAGATCAGGGGTTTTCAATTCAGTTGTATAGAATGTGAAGGATGTGTGTTTGTGTTTTCATTTTTTATAGTCATAATGTACACTGAAGATGGCATTTAATTTTGTTGTTATGAGGTACAATGACAATAAAGTAAACTAAACTAAACCAGGACTTTCCATTTTCCAGTACAAGTAATAAAGAACAAAGCTACTTGATTTTATTTCATTTAAGGTGTTGTAAAAGGAGGTATACCCCTGTAAAGAATTAAACCATATAATGCACATCAAAAAAAAAGAAGAAAAAACAGAAGAAAACATTACAATAACAGAAAAATTCAATGCTACAAAAATGCTGTGCAATTAAATTTTTTGAAATTGTGGTGGATTCTCTATAAAACTTAATATCATGTTAACTTTTGCCTTCAGTTTCCCCTGTGGGATAAAAGCATGATTATTTTTATTTCTTTGGGGTTTTTTTTGTCCATATGTGTTATTCTGGGAATATGGCAGAGAGGATCTGTCACGCTGCCTCCTATTTCTGTTGGGAAACAGATAAGAAACAAATAATATGATTCAAATAAATAAAAAACTTTTCCAGTCTTTTGTGGAGTACTATCTTGAAAATTAATTAAGCCGCCATTAGCTTTTTTTTATGTTGTTTCAATGTAACGTGAGTTCCTTTTCACTGCCATTTATTTTAAACATTATTTCAAAATAGGATCCCATAGCAAAAGAGAAAAGAGAAGCTATTTTATCATATAGTCTCATATTTGATTCTTCTGGTTGCTATTTTCTTTTCTGAACCTGTGGGAGTGTTTCTATATAAGAAACCTGTATCAGCTTCAATCTCAATCGACTCTAAGAAAACAATGATTCAATCACAAAATAAATAATGGTACAATAGAATAGAGTACAATAAATATTCCTTCTCTGTGCATTTATACAGGTACAGACACATAGAAACACATACCTTGACAGCTAAGAGAAATAGGAATTGAACTCCATGGAAACTTCAACAGCCATAAATAATGCTAAAAAGAATTTTGGCTACTGCAAAACTCTTTTGCATTAATCACACTGCTGTAAGTATTTGATTGTGCACTTTAGAGCTGTATGTACAAGGCTAATCCTAGAAAATGCAACAGGTGCCCATAAGTAAACTAGGTACAATTGTATTGTTTCCAAAGGGTGTATTTCCAACACCTCTGGAGGTCATATATTTGGAATACAAAAAAAAAGCAGCCAGAGATCTTAAGGGACAGCAATTAGTACCGGCTTTTGACCTCTCTGACTCCGTTATCAAAAAGGGTCATCCCTGCAAGCAGTTGCTATTAAAGGGGAGGGGCAGGGACAGGAAGGAGCATGACCTTGTCCATTAAAGGAAGGCACTTGCCTAAAGATCAAGGAAAGATTCCGAATAGCTTTAGTTGTCAGCCTGTCTGATTGTGGATGTTACCATTAGGAAGAAATGCTACTCCAAAGATGAAACATGGATCATAGTCTGAGGTCTGTATAAAAATAAAATAAATTGCATGATTGGTGCTCAGGATCCAGTGGTCTTTTTTTAGCTAGCCAGGTGGTTAAAAATATTGAAAGTGCTGAAATTTTAGAGAGGTAGAACTGTCCAGTCTTCCATGTCATAAGAAAAATTGCTATCCAAGGGGAAGTGGAATGAAACTGCCAGATTTATATATCTCTCCTTCTGATCCTTTCACTCTTATTAAATTTGGATGCTTTTCAGTATTTCACTTAAAGTACCAATGTCCTTCCTTTGACAGGAAGCGTTAATAAGAAATTAGCTCATTTAGTTTAATTTACATGAAATAACAGAGTTGGAAGGGACCTAGGAGGTCATCTAGTCCAACCCTCTGCTCGAACAACAGTCTATTCCAAATATCTGCATCTACCTAGGATCGAACTCACAGCCTCCTGATTGGGAGGCGAGAGCTCCACTATTTCTTCTATGTCTTCCACAATCTGTTGCACAAATGTCTCCATTCTTATGATATAAAGGTCCATAAATAGATACCTACAATAGATAAAGGCTGAGAATGTCAAGTTATGCCCTCTGGATTAATACTAGTATATATAAGGCTTTTCTTAAAACACTACTATCTACTAGTATTAATCCAGAGAGGACATAACTTGAATTCTCAACCCTTTATCAATTATAGGTATCTGAGCCAGTTAACGTTTGGCTCCATTTAATCTCCCCCACTTTACCTCAAATTAAGTGATTATGGGATCATAAAAGGGAGTTCTTAAGGCTTTTCTTTAAAAAAAAATCTTGTGAAATGAGATGATGGACACATCCTTTTCACTCCAAAATATCACACTTTCTTTCTTTTCTTTTTTAAAAGACTTTATTGAATACAAATATTAAAAATGGTGAACATGGTGACGTTTCTTTGACCATGCAGTTTGGTTCTCAGCCATTTACATTTAATAAAAAACTTATATACCGTATATACATCCATATTTACATATTTTCATTTCATTTCATTCTGTGAACTCCCTGTCCTTCCCCACCAATCATAGAATTTATCCCAGATAGTGTAGTAATTTGATTCTGTTTAATCTTTTAATCACTTTCTAGACCGCATAGACAAAAATATGGACTAGAGAGGAATGAAGTTATAACTATTCAGAAGTTGCTCCATCACTTGAGGTTTGTAAGAAAAGATTAGACAACCATTTGTCTGAAATGTGATAGGGTCTCCTGCTTGAGCAGGAGGTTGGACTAGAAAACCAATTCTGATATTCTGTTATTCTATTATATCTGTAGATTCTCGGTATGGATGTGTACTCTATATGGATTTATGTCCTTTTAAATTCATTTTGTGGATACATCTGGCCAGAGCATTTCAACTGAATGGTTCAAATAACTCCAGTTATTGAGAACACTCAAAATATGCTGAAGTCAGAGAGGAGGGTTTTATTCACTACTCTTTCTGCCCTTTCCTCCAAAGGAAGTCCTCAGGTCTAGTCGAGGTTTTCCCCCTGGATTATAGGCTTCCACAATGGAAGATTGGAAAGTCTTTGGTTCCTTCAGATGTACTACCTCTCCTATTTCTATTTATGTTATGATCCCTGTTTTCCCTTCTTCTCCTCGCTGATACTGTTGGAGAGCTGACATTGTAATGGACAGGGGGAATAGTCTTGAGGGGCAGAAGGAAGAACCACAATCAAGACAACGCTCAGGTAAAAGAAATCCAAGTCCAGGATAGAAATGGAATTTGAGAAAGCATCTCAGACATAGCCCATCCTATTTCTCATGAAGATATAGGAAAGCGAGGAGACTCAGAATTACAAGATTCTGTTGCTGTAACCTTATAATAAAAACAACACTAGCATTGATAACTTTGCTTTCCTAATCTGGTCTACCTTGAAGGACTGAAAAATGTAAGGAAAGTTTTTAGAAAAGCTTCCATCTCTAAATTTTCCAAGATCACTTAAAAATAATTCAACCCTGGAGAAAAAAATCTGATCTATCCTGGTTGCCTTTAAGACACAAAGTCACGGTCTTCATAATTTAAAACACAGGCAGTCCTCAACCTATGACTGTGATTGAGCCTGGAATTATAGTTGTAAGTCATTGCAGTTATAAACTGAAGCATGCCTAAACCCAAAATTGGGACATATTTTTTTCTGATGGTTATTAAATGAACACCATGGTCATTAAGCAAATCTATTTTACCAATGGGTGTTTTTTTTGCCCCAAACTAAATGTGAGTTCTGTAAACCAGCAAAACATGTCAAAAATTGTGGTCATGTGACCTGAGATGCTGCAAACAGCCACAAAGGTGAGTCAGTTGCCAAGCACCCAAAATGTCATCATGTGATTGCAGGTGTGTATGTGTGGCCATCAAAGCTGCAAAATTGGGTCATAAGTCGCTTTTTTTGTAACTTTGAATAGTCTCTAAGTGATGGCTTGTAAGTCAAGGACAATCTGTTTTAAATCCATTCTGATTTAGCATTAAAGAGTTATTTTGTTTTTATTTAAATATTAAGTTAGTCTTTGACAGGGCTTTTCTTCTCCGAAGAAAGGTGCCGGAACGCACCCCCGTAGTCGCGCTAAAAAAACCCGGAAATGATAGCGCGCGATTGGTCGAGGCGGACCACATGACCGGGACTCTGAAAAGGTCCCGGAACGCAGTTCCGCTGAGTTCCGGCAGAAAAAAAGCCCTGGTCTTTGAGCTTGAACAAAGCAGTCAGAAAGTTTTTCATGATTTTTCATGATTATTTTGGCAAAACAATTTTACCTCGTTCTCCTTTGCGCTCATTAGGAGCAACTCTAAATGCTCTTAGTTTTTAAACATCTAAATATCTAATTCATTATATAAATCATAGGGATGAACATGAAATGAGTCATATGCAACTACAACATCTAGAATGACAGTCTATATATTTTAGAGGCAGGTTTCATTTTTCTCATCTCTGACACTAAATGATTATGGCGTCGCATGCCAAAAATAACACAAACAGTTATAGCTATGGAATGACATGAATACAAGATTCATTGAAGCACTAATTATATTGGGATTTGGCATGTGGTTTTGTTTTTTGTTTTCAACAAAAATAAAGCATATGGCATGAAGGGTTCTCCTTGATATTGACAGAATATTTGTGAATAATTTTTGGTCCTGCGTTAGATCAGTGCATTAATTTTGTTCCAGATTAATATCTGGTGGAGTGTCATATTCCAGGCGTCCTTCATGTCATTGCAACCGAGTTTTGCAAGACCACAGATCATTATAGAAGAGGACAGGTAATCCTCGACTTGCGACCATAATTGAACCCAAAATTTGTGTTGCTAAATGAGGCAGATGTGCCTCCTTTTACAACCTTTTTTCCCCATGGTTGTTAAGCAAATCACTGCAGTTGTCAAGGGAAACATGTGGTTATTAAGTAAATCTGGTTTCCCCCACTGACTTCTGCCTGTTGGAAGCCAGGTGGGAAGGTTACAAATGATGATCGCATGACCCTGGGATGCTGAAATGGTCACAGATACATGTCAGTTGCCAAGCACCTGAATGTTGATCATGTGATTGTGGAGATGCTGCAATGGTCATGTGAACAATGTCTCAAGTCACTTTTTCAGAGCTGTTGTAACTTTGGACAGTCACTAAATGTCATTTCCATTTCCAAGACTTCTGTGGTATGTCAATGAATAATCTCTCTCTCTCTCTCATTGTATATCTATCTATTCACCCATTATAGGTCAGACATGATTTTCTCCTTTTCTAAATTCTTTTTTTCTTTGCTTTTGAAAATCATTTAGATACCTCAGTGCTGGAGGTGCTTCATAAGCTTCCAAATGTTATTAGCAATCATCTGTTAGGAGAAAGAATTAGAGGAGAGAAATGCTTCATTGGATCAGACCAAGGTTTTATCTACTGAAGAATCCTCTTCTCAATAGTAGCTACGTAGCTAGTGGGGAAACCCTTACACAGAATGATGGCATGCCAAATTATACCTACCTCATGTTTATGTATGATAATGCATATCACACTGAAAAACCCAGACCAGAATAAATACAAAGAAAAATATGTTAGTGGTATATGTAAGCTGATGGAATTTGAATTTACTCTAATGTTACAACTTACTATAACAAACCACAAACCAATTGTGAAAAAATGTCAGTTTGTAAAGAAGATATTACAGGTAGTCCTTAGCTAATAACCATTCAGAGATTGCTTGAAGTTACAATGGCATTGAAAAAAGTAATCTATCACCATTTTTCACAGTTAGGATTGTTGCAGCATTCCTATGGTCACGTGATCAAAATTCAAATGCTTGGCAACTGGCTTTTATTTATGACAGTTGCACTGTCCTGGGTCATGTGATCACCTTCTGACAAATGAAGTCACTGGGGAAGCCAGATTCTCTTAAGTATTAAGTTACTAACTAGTAAATTACTTCACTTACTAACTTAACCCTACAGTGATTCACTTAATAATGATGGCAAGAAAAACGGGGCAAAACTCATTTAACAACTGTCTCGCTTAGGAACAGAAATTTTGAGCTCAGTTGTGGTCATAAGTCTTTATATAACATGAATCAAATGGTTACATTTTATGGTATCTTGGGCTAAATAACAGCTAAGAAAGAGAATCCAGATTTATAAGGCAGTGATGGAACCTTCAACCACTAACTAAACATGGCTTTGATCTGCATATATTTTTTGTTATCTCTCTAGAATTGATATTATGATGTGTATTGTACTAATGTCACACTGGCTTTATTGAGACAGTACAAAAAGTGGGTAGCATTTATTTGAATTTTTTTGGTGAAAAAATAAAAGCATAGTAGTCCTGCCTTTTACATCATCCTTTGCATGTAAAAGTGACCATCTATACCCAGTTTTCTGTGTAATATTGGACCCAAAATTTAGGAATTCACTTAATATCCTCTGGCCTTTTAAGATATTGATGTGAAATTTGATGATCAGTTTTAATTTTTTTTCACCCTTTTTCACCTTCAGATTCTTTATCAAAATGAAAGATTCAGAGTTGGTCATGTCTTCAGCCTTGTTAAGTAGTTGGTTATTTGAAAAACAAGAAAATAACTATCAATGAGGACCTTCTCTCAGACCTTACAAGTGGATTTAAAGGCTTGCATACTCTCCCATTAGGAAAGATTAGCAGCTACCAAAAGCAGATGTCATTAATGACTCCATGTATATGAACTGTTGTGTCCAAAGGACATTTCAGTGTCTAACAGATGCACGGGGAGTGGCATGCCAGCAGCGATGGGGAGTGGGGTAGGGGTAGCTGACCCCAAGTGGGTGGGCTTATAAATCAAATTAAATGGAGTGGACATTCCCATTAAGGCAGTTGGACCCCAAATACTGCACACACACACACTTCCCTGGAAAACTTTTTGTGCTCACAGATTCCTCCCATATAAGAACTGTTTTGCTTTTTAAGGTCACTATATAAAGTGGACTATTCTTACATGCTTCTCCTTTATATCTTGTCTAATTGTCTTCCTCACTTTGCTAATTTGTGGTATAGATATACTTAAAGAAAACGTTCTTTTTTTGCCCTTGGCGTTTTGCTACTCACACCTTTCTACAAAGGGACACACATTCTTTTGCGACAAGATATCTGCGTTATTATTTCACCAAACCAAAGAAACAAAAGATTGTCTTCACAAATAATTTAAGAAATGTTTTAATCTAACTGCCATCAAAGTTTTTCCCTGAAAATTGTTTTGTGGCTTCCAAGCTTTAGTTCTTATTTCTAATATTTGTAACTTTTTAACTACACCAGCATTCTTTCTCGACTATGAGTTTTTACGTTGGGATAGACTGATGTAGGAACACTTTGCATGCTGGCAAGATAAGTAATACTCTCTGTACGAAGAAGGCCATCTCGGATGAAGAGAAGCCTGCTTCCAGATAGGTGCTCCCCTTTATTTAGAATACTGTTTTCCTAGAGTGCCATTGCTTATCCGTGTTTGCTTTCATCTTTTTTAACCCAAAAATGTTCACTGTTTGAACTGTAATCCAGATATACCTAATTATAAGTAGTCCTCTACTTATGACCACAATTGAGCCCAAAGTTTCTGTGCTGAACAAGGCAGTTAATGCATTTTGCTCCATTTTATGACCTTTTCTCCACAGCTGTTAAGCAAATCACTGCAGTTAAGTGAATCATGTAGTCTTTAAATGAATTTGGCTTCTCCCATTGACTTTGCTTGTCAGAAGCTGGCTGGGAAAGTTACAAATAGTGATCACATAATCCTGGGAAAGTGCAACCGTCATAAATACATGCCAGTTGCCAAGCACCTGAATTTTGATCATATGACCATGGGGATACTGCAATGGTATGAAAGTATGAAAATCACTCATAAGTCACTTTTTTCAATGCCTTTATAACTTTGAATGGTCACTAAATGAATGGTTGTAAATTGAAGATAATCTCTGTACCCAATACCCAAATTTATTATTAAACAACTTTATAAATCCTTATAATAGATGCTACAGAATTGGTTTACCTGGTTTTCCTTGACAGCCTTTGAAAGTGGCTCTGTTTATGATGATCTTTAAGCAGAAGTGAATATAAGAAGTATAGAATATTATTGTGACATTGATTCATAAATTGTTTTGCTTACTTATTGGCTCCATCTGCTGGAATAGATTAAAAGGAAACTAGAGTATAACATTTCCCACCAAACCTCAAACATTTTCCCCCTTCATAATAATCTCCTCTTTCAGCAACAGATTTTCTTCCAATCTGCAGATGCAAATTGTCTCCTAAGACTTAAACATGTAAGCATATGTGTGAATTTTCATTTAGCTGGTAGCAATATTGTTTGATCTTTGTAAAACAAAACCATGAACATCAATCACAAAGGACTGGCCTTTATTTTAATCAAAAACTTTTACACTGGTTAAATCAACAGAAAAAAAATCTGTCCAAAGTGGTAATTTTGTTTAATGCAAAACAATGCAATGTCCATTAGGGCAAACAGAAGCCACAGAAAAAGGATAATCAAAAATTATGATGGGATAAAAATTAGCTCCATGATAAAAGACTTTTGAGGTCTTTTACATATTAGCAAATGAGTCAATAAAGATTGTAATAGTAGAACCAGGGTAATCCAATGAATTTCTATGTTTAGAACTTTGAGACTGAACTATTTAACACAGCACATAACCTAACTGTAAAACCTATAGTGATATAAACCAGCTGATTTACAACAAAATCCAACTGATTATGCTAACAATACTTATTAGTTGTTAAACAGTACATTAGCCCTGTGCAATGCTTTGGTTTAAATTTTTAGAAGGTGCTTTGGACGGCATGGGGTGTGTTAAGATAAGCAGTATGTCACAGAAGTGAGTACACCCCGTCACATTTTGTAAATATTTAAGTATATCTTTTCATGTGACAACACTGAAGAAATGACACTTGGCTACAATGTAAAGTAGTGAGTATACAGCTTGTATAGCAGCGTAAATGTGCTGTCCCTTCAAAATAATGCAACACACAGCCATTAATGTCTAAACCGCTGGCAACAAAAGTGAGTACACCCCTAAGTGATAATGTCCAAATGGGGCCCAAGTAGCTGTTTTCCCTCCCTGGTGTCATGTGACTCGTTAGTGGTACAAGGTCTCAGGTGTGAAGGGGAACCAGGTGTGTTAAATTTGGTGTTATCACTCTCACTCTCTCATACTGGTCACTGGAAATTCAACATGGCACCTCATGGCAATGAATTCTCTGAGGATCTGAAAAAACAAAGTGTTGCTCTACATAAAGGTGGCCTAGGCTTTAAGAAGATTGCTAAGACCCTGAAACTGAGATACAGCAAGGTGGCCAAGATCATACAGCAGTTTAACAGGACAGGTTTGACTCAGAATAGGACTCGCCATGGTCGACCAAAGAGGTTGAGTGCCTGTGCTCAGCGTCATATCCAGAGGTTGGCTTTGGGAAATAGACATATGAGTGCTGCCAGCATTGCTGCAGAGGTTAAAGGGATGGGGGGTCAGCCTGTCAGTGCTCAGACCATATGCCACACACTGCATCAAATTGGTCTGCAGGGCTGTCATCTCCAAAGGAAGCCTCTTCTAAAGATGATGCACATGAAAGCCCGCAAACAGTTTGCTGCAGACAAGCAGACTTAGGACATGGATTTCTGGAACCATGTCATGTCGTTTGATGAGACCAAGATGAACTTATTTGGGACTGCAATGAGCAATCATTTCTGGGAAAAAACATGGCTGCTTTAAAGAGCTGCAGACAGCTACTATGTTTACGCCCTTTGTACTCTTAAGTGTGTATTTGGAACTAAATGTGATGCATTGCACAAACTTAATCTTTATTACATTATTTACTGGAGACAACATATCTCTGAGTATTAGTTGATGGGCACCAAGGGCCTATGTCTAGTTTGGGGTTTTCCATTGGCATCTGGTTGGCCACTCTTGGAACTGAAGGTAAGATTAGACAGAAAAATGCACTATGTCCTACGGGTCTTACATTAGGTGAAAAAAAAATAGAACTGTTTTTAATCTGAGGAGAACCAGAAAGGATTATTCTTAAAGCTGCTTTTCTGGAATATCAAATTTAGCTGTGATTCCATTGTAACAATAAACATGGCATAGGATCTAATACACAATTGTTACATTTTTAAAGCAGATATAAAAGATCCTGAAGAAATCAGGTTAGTTGGGCTGCAGATTTGTCTTCTGTTATTCTGTTATTCTGAACTCTCTATTATCTGCCTGCTTGTCTGCCTGTCTGCCTGCTTGCCTGCCTGCCTGCCTGCCTGCCTGCCTGCCTGCCTGCCTGCCTATCTATCTATCTATCTATCTATCTATCTATCT
>JAOYMU010000098.1:75530690-75543963 GCA_025802295.1 Psammodynastes pulverulentus
CCTCCTCTGTTTCTCTCTCCCCCTCTTCTCTCTCTCCTTCTCGTAGGAGCCAAAGAAACTTTCTACCTTATACTTCGAGTACCAACACCAGGGAACCACTTACCAAGCCTAGCTTCTTTCAGGAGGACAGATCATTCGAGACTTGTACACAATGTTGTTTATTTGCAAACATACAAATAGAACATAACTGGAGGGAGAAAACAGAACCAACAGTGTTTAATATTGTTATTAAAGAAGGGTCAGCATTGGCTCTTTTTAAAGAAACCTAATCCATTTATAACTTAATATTTCCTTTTTTTCCTTTTCGTGTTTTAAATTTGTCTTTGTCTCTTTGCTGCTCCAAGGGTCTCAGAGTGTTGCTACCATGTCTCATTTTTCCCAGCAAGATCCAGCATGGTTCTTTCCATCTCACATTTCTGAGATAAGTGTTTCCCTGTGTACTTAGCACATTTTACTGAAACTTAAGTTCTGCCTCAAAAGTACCCACAGTGGCTCCATTAACTAGGAGGAACGTAGCTGCGGTGTGGATACATCAGGATATAAAAACCTTGAGTAATTGCTTTTCAGAAATGAGATATGAATAGATTCTGCAACCCAGCACAGAATGACTACAAGTGTATACATATACAATGGATGAAAGCTGAGTTCTCTTCACCAGGAAGATTGACATTAGCCAAACATTGCTGATCATACAAAGTTAAGCAAGACTTAGCTTGATTCATACCTAGATAAATCCACTAGGTATTCCTAAGGACATAGGATAGACTGGGAAGTTGAAAGAAAAAAAAATATCCAAGAAGAATCAATGGCAAACCAATTCCATAATACCAGCATGAAAATTGCATGGAGGATGAGCTAAAAGAGACTTCATTTGTACATTTTTCTTTCACTGCAATGCAAAGTGATCTTGGGAGAAGGTGGCCTTTGCTGACAACCTCAGGATTAATGTGGTGCAATGAGCTGAATGAATCCTGAAGACAATATTGCAATGTGGGGATCTAGAGCATGGCTCAGAATAGCTAACAAGTATACCTGCTCCAAATGATGGATCATTGAACAAAGCAACCTCAATTTTCACTGAAAACAATGAAATGACCAAGCTCAAATTCCCCTACTTAAGACACATTATGCAAAGATGTGACTCTCAGGAGAAGGCTGTTCTGTTGGGGAAGGTGAAACAAAAGACAGGAAGAGGAGAACCAACAACAAGGTGGATAGACTCAGTTACAGGGATGACAAGTATATCATTAGAAAACATGAAAGACCAGGTTAAGGACCAACCTGGGTTTCTCCATTGATTGAGAAAATCTAGCTATATAGTTGCTACAAGCTGAAAATAACTTGATGGCATATTAATAAATTCACCAATCAATCCCACCCCTATCCTTTCCCTATAATGTTCTTTCTTGTTGATCGATATTTGGATTCCTATTTTGTACTTAGGAGTAGTTAGACAGTTTTTTACTATTTGACTAGGTCAGGCTAACCCCTTTCATTTAGGGTGATTAGCATGAGAGTAATTTCTTACATTGACACCAAAACACTGGGGGTTTCTTCACAAAAGAAAGAGATGTATACCAGTGATGGGATTCAAATAATTTAACAACTGGTTCTCTGCCCTAATGACCAGCCAGGTAGATGTGGCTGGGTGATCATGTCACTGGGTGGAGGCTCAGATGACAGTAAGTCTGGGCGTACTGCCAAGAACCTTTAGCTGTTATTTGGGTTAACCAAGAGGCAGTTTCTGTAAGCAGGGCAATAAAGATTAGGCTAGAAACAACACCAGAATGTTTCCTTCCTGCCTTCCTTACAAGATTAGCCCTGTAAAGTGGAAAAAATAAAAGGAAATTTCTTCTAACAACCGGTTCTCCAAACTGCTTAGAAAGTTAACAACCGGTTTTCACGAATAGGTGCGGACCTGTTGAATACCACCACTTTTCCTAGATCTGAACCCTCAATAATAGAAGCTCAGTGAGTGACTTTGAGCCAGTTACAATCTCTCTACCAGCTTATTCTTATTTCCAAGTTGTAGGAAGAATTGAAGGAAGGAACGCAAAGATCTTTCATTTCCTTGGCCCACAGTGACATTCCTGCGAACTGATCCAAAGCGGCTGATCCAAAGCGGCTGATCCAAAGCGGCTGATCCAAAGTCCCCCAGTGAATTTCCTTCACTGAGAATGGACTTGTGTCTGGATTTACTTGATGCTAGAGTAACAATTTATCTAGCGCACCATATTAGCTCTTAAAACTTTCCAAAGGTAAGGAGATGCAAATCTAGCAAACAAATAACTAGAGGCAGAACTCCAAAGAGTAGCCCAGCCCAGCCCTGCTATTTTTAACCTGCTCAGATATGATGCCATGAGAGCCGGCTGGGTGACTTTGGGCCAATCACTCTCTCTCAACCCAATTCACCGCACAGGATTGTTACTGTGGGAAAAATAGGAGGAGGAAAGAATATTATGTATATTGTTTGCTGCCTTCAGTTCTTGATAAATATAGTAAAGGAGGGATATAAAAATCCAAGAATAAATAAATTAAAAATATTGTAATGCAGTCCTATGCTTGCATACCCAAAACTAGATCCCTGAGATCCCCAACAAGCATCCAGCCTTGGTTACTTTTCAAATGGTCATCAGACTGATAATAAGTAGAAAAACTCTGAAGTCGGGTGACGCAGCCTAAAGAACCTGAAGTGGAATTTCAGCTGCATGCAATTATCTTGGGTTGCTAGGAGTACAGTGTTTGGCCTGGAGGTCAAAGCTTGGAGAAAGCAGATGATACTTCACTGAGATTGTGCAGACATTAGCACTGGCTTTATTTATTTATTTTTTCATAAATCCCAAGCTGTAGTTTCGGCAACAGAACCCTTGATCACTGAGAGTAGGTTTTGAGATTCACTGAATTGTTTCCCCTGATATACAGGCAGACAACAGATTTATGAGTTTTAATATCTCTTGCAGTGGAAACATTGTTTTCCATGAGTTATGGGGTCTCCCCCCCCCTCTCTCTCTCACACACACACACACACACACACACACACACTTTTGACATGTTTGGGACTGTACATGAATGCCTGCTAAGTTTCTCTCTCACCTGGAAAAATGTATTTTAAATACTGATCCACTGCTGTAAATAAAGCTTATTAAATGCAATGATTCATCCTAGCACGTGCTAAATAATATAGAGCAGCAGCATGGAACAAACATAAAGTGTGAAATCTGAGGGAAATGGGCGGGTAAAAAATATGAAATATAAATTAATAAAGTTACATCATATATTTATATGCATTACAAGAATATTTGAATTACAATTCTTCAAAACTTGAAAGGAACAAAAAGGAAGAGTTTTTGGATCTGGGCTAACCAGACTTGAGCATCAAAGCTTAACAAGGTAGGCCTGGCCTGCACTCTGGAATGGACATCCAGGACTGTTGCCTAGACTTGAAAGTCATGAAAGAACCCCAGAGAAGGCAATGGCAAGCTTCCTTCTAGGGGTGTCAAACTCATGAGCTGGATGCGTCATGTGCTGCCCATACCCACGCCTAGTTTAGCGAAGGAGGAATAAGTCGCGATATGTCATGTGACACCGCAACTTTGACACTCCTGTTCTATAACATTGCCAAGAAAACTGCATGGACATGTCTATAAGTTCACCTGGGATCAAACTTAAAAGACAGAAGCAGGTTCCAGATTGCCTATTAACTGTAAATATTTAATTTTAATTGCATTTGAATTTCTTCTCAAATACGCACTCCCAATTCTGATATTGCCATTAAAGTTCAGAGCTCATGGCTGTATATATTCGTGTCGAGGGGAAAAAGAGATCTCATCAACGAGAACTAATTTTTCCTTCTCATGATCAGGAAAATAAGAAAAAGGAATTCTTTTGACAATCGTTAATAACACTGTACTAATAATAAAAAGCAAAGAGATGAGCTGGTGAGAAAGTTGGTGGCCACATTGTAATTCAGATATTTCCTGAAAAGAATGCTTGAATGTTTCTACTGTACCAGGATAACTGTTCCGAGCAACAAATCTAATCATCTTAATAATGCTTATGTCAGCCTTGTGGGACAAGTAGATTGATATAAGAGTTCTCTTACAGCAGATTTGAAAGGGAAAAACTCAGAAAGGGAGAGAAAACAGGAGACTCCAAATGCCTTCAGATCCAAAGCAAGATAAAAGCCCAACCATCAAGGGCTTCTTTTAAGGACAAAAGAGCTTTCTCAAGATGCATGAGGAGCTTAACTCATTCTTCCTGTGCTGCCATCCTAACAGAAAGGGCTCAGGCAAATTTGCTATTTGCTTCCCCTGGGAAACTACTATTTGTAATACTGGTTGTTGTTGTCTTCTGCCAGCTAACAATTGCAGAGAGGAGATAAGGGCAATGGATTAGGGGAAGAAGCAATTTGTGTATTGCATTGTAGAGCTGATAATCGCCTTCTCTTTGTTTTGTGAAATGCAATATTTGGCCCCCAAACATGGGGGGAAATGACCATATTTTAATACTAAGTATAATAGGATGGAGCCAGAGATTCTATTTTAAGATTCTGGGGCTGAGAAGGAGGCTTTTCATGGAAAACAATGCCTATGGCTGGATTCTGGGTATTTGATACAAAGAAATAAAGGCTGCCATATACTGTAAAGCCACTACTAGTGGGTTTAAATTGCACTCCAGAAATGTTCTCATTACAAAAACGCTACCTAAGAAAGCTGTGTATGATTTTCAGTATCCTTTAAAATTACTGTCCTGACATGGCTTGGCTTATGAAAAATAATAGTGAAAAGAAGGCTGAAGATAAATAACTCAATAGTTTGAAAGAGGTTAATTGAGGAAACCAGCTATCAGCCCCATTAGGTGGGCCTGACCAATAACTCAATTCCACAGGAAAGCTAAAACTACTTTTATTCAAAGTGGCCAATAGAAATCTGATTGTGCTGGACCTTCTTCCCTTGTTATATGCTTGTGAATTATGTTTGAACTTTTTCCATATATAGATCTAAGATACATTTTACCCCAAGTCGCCTGGATGACAGATCTCACCTATCTTCATCAAGATTATCTTCCTTATTTTCTACACCAGGTGTGAAAGGGGAAAATGGAAACACAAGAGTGCCATAACAATTTTCCTCGCATGTTTTTATAACACATTTTTTTCCTTATAGTGTATCTTGATCAGGGAATACAGGTGTAAATTTGTTTTTCCCCGCTTTTTTTCTTTTTTGGAACCAAGGTGGAGGCTTCTGTGTATTTTTGGTGGAAACAGGTTTTTTTAATAAGCAGTGTTTGGCAACAAGAAACATGGAGCACATGAAAATGTGCATGTATCCTATTACCAGAAAATCCATTTTAATAAGCACATTTGTACTTTTTGGGGGGTGGAAAAGAATGCCACTAAAATTAAAGTCAGATGAAGCAAAAATCAGGAACAGTTGCTCAAAGTGCTTTTGCACAGAAGCGGATGTGAAATGTTTTAAAACAAGAGTGCCGATCCGCTTGATTTCTATTTGTGTAGTGTAGTGTAGTGTATAGACCTGAATCTAGAAAACAATAACTAAGGTTAAGTTTGAGAGGGCATTGCCACCTTTTTTTTTTCACAGCAGGGCTTGTCTGCCTTAACAGTTACAGGGTAGGCAACAAATGCAGAAAATGCTACATTTGCAGAATTTTGCAGCTCATATCTGGTTGCTCTATTGCTTTGATCTTGAAATGCTGAGAATGGGCAGAGAGGACCATTAGCAAATCAGTTGTTCTTCTAGGTCAGGGGCCTCAAACTCAGGTCATCATGGTGGTGTCACATGACGTACCAGGACTTTTTTCTCCATGCATGGGCATGGCCAGCGCATGACGCATCCAATCCACAGGCCAGGAGTTTGACAGCCCTGTTCTAGGTGATCTAGAAAAGGAACTCAATGCCCTGTTCTTTTAGCAGCTCCCAGAGTAGTAGTAGTAGTAGTAGTAGTAGTAGTTGTTGTTGTTATTATTATTATTATTATTATTATTATTATTATTATTCACCTTGTTTCCATATTATACAAAACATTAGAAAAGTCATGTGCTAGTGACTCCTTCCATCCACATTTTTGATACCATGTTAGGTGCTTGCAATGGGTGACGCAGGTTTCAGGATACTGTGTGTGTGCAGCAGAAGCAACATGCTTGGTCTTGAGGAGAAAAAACAGCCTCAGTCTCAATGCTGGCATAGAAGTAAGGAGATGAAACCAATTTGCCTCAACAGCATCCTCCTTTCGAAGGAAGTAGCTTCAGTGCATCTGAGCACCACATGTTTTCTTGAGCAGTTAGGCAACTACTTTGCTCCTCATTTTAGAAGTAGTTCTTTTCTTTGAGCTACTTCAAAAGGAGCTTCAGTCAGATGTTCATCAAATGAAGTGCTCCATCAAAACTTCACATAGTACATGATTGTGGCTATTTGTAAAAATAAATAACAATCTGAGAGTTTGCCATTAGTCAAATTTATCTAGCTGAAAAATTATAATTCTTTTCAAGTTTTTTTTATGAAACACATTGAAGTGTGTATAACCGAAAGAACAGCATATTCACATTTTATATTGTATTACATTTTCTCCTAGGTTTTACTATTAAGAGCTCCTATATAAAAATCTTAGCTTTTTAATATTATGGCATTGTGTTGGTAATGCTGGCTTTAAGAGCCTTTTCTTTTTAGATTTCATATGCTTCATTATTATTACCGAGAAATGCTAAGTATGTTATTTCAATAGCTAAAATAAAAGATATGCATGCATTGGCATTTTTTGCAATCGTTATGCTTTTCATAATAGCTTCTACCATATTTGTATTGCTGTGATGGAAATGAGAAGTGTCACATGGGACTGATCCAAGCTATTTTTCCCCATTTCGTGTCCATCTAATTCTTCCCAGGTGCACAATAGCCCAGGCAAAGCATGCTGAGGTAAAAATGGCAAATTTACGTCTGTTTTTCCTTCAAGTTGGTTCAAAGTCCTGACCTGCTATTGGAACTTTTTTTTTTCTGGGGGCTTCCTTGAAATGGAACCCCTTGAATAATATATACTCTAAACTGGATCTTCGTGTGTATGTATTTATGTGTATTTAAAAAGGGTTGTCTTAAATTTAGGAGACAAGAGTAGGATGAGCAAAGTGGTCATCCTTATGGAAAAAATAGATCATTTACAACTCATCATTTCCAATTGTTGTAAAAGAAAATATTAGCAGGGTTGCAGTTTCAAATACACTGAGCTGAGCTGAAAATGAATCAGCTTATTTCTTGAAGAGAGGCAATGTTGTGGGTTCACAAAAGTCTGGAGCTAGTTTTCAACCCTTTGCTTCACCTCACTGGTCTCATTCACTTCACACCATGTAAAATATTTTGTACAGATTTGGATATAAAAGTTAACAGAAGTTGCATTTCTAAAAATATGGTAGTCTAACAACTGATGACTGCACACCAGAAGTGCTGAAAGCATAGCTAATCAGATGAACACAGTAATAACGTTCTAACCCTCCCCCCCATTCTACAAATATTTCTGCTAAATTATTACCACATTATTTTCGTGACATTTTTCCCTCTGAATTATGACAGACTCCTTTCAACTTCCCCACAATTTATAGCCCAGAAATTAAAATAGGCATATGTTTCAGCAGTCAAGCCCTGTACATGTCCAAATCCTTTCCATAAATTTTATTTCTATGGCAAGACCTGATTTCCAGGTTTGGCCTTCAGCTGAAACACAAAGTTTATATTTTTGTTTTTTAATTGCAGGAATGTTGATTCAATATAATAAGATGGCCGTAAGATATTTTTAGCCACTAGAAAACATTGCCTTATGTTTTATGCTTCAGATTGTATGTGCATAAATATACATCCTATGCTTCCATTTATGAACAGAAAAATAATAAGGAAATTCCTATTTCAGCTCTATGGGTCACTGATATGAACTGAAGCTAAGGTTTGCACTGAATTGTCCAATAAGGGAGACCTGAATATGAGCTGAATGTTGCCATTACTTTCAGGAGAAACATTACTAAGCTCCAACTAGAATGTATGTAATATCTTTCCTTCATTTGGGCAAAATCCAAAATCCAAGGAAAGAACTAAAAGTCAAAAACAAACAATGAGGACGAGATTGTTGTCTAGTCCCCAAAAACCAGAACAAAATGAAGGCACTTGAATTCCATGAGAAGCATAGCCTATGCATACATCATGCTTTTATACCAATCATATGGGATGAATGTTCTGTAAGACTTTTACTCCTGTAAGACGTAAAAACTTTATAATTTGTATTTAAGCAGTGGAAGAGGAGAGGTCTTATATATGTTGCTTACATCCTCCAGGGAGTAGTCCTCGACTTATGACCTGTCACTTAGCAGACCACCCAAAAGATACTCATGACTCAGTTCCAAATGGTCCACATTTTATAAATGCAGCATACTGCAATCACATGACCGCAACTGCAAAAAATTGGTTTTTATTCTTTTCTAGAGGAGAGGAGTTGAGTTTTCTGGTCTCTCTAACAGCCAAACATCTATGACCATAGAGACAGAGAATCCCACAGTCAGAGGGTAGGTACAATTAAGTGTTAATTCTTATACTTACCTTATGGAGCTTTCTTTTTGTAATTTTTTCTGTTATGTTTAGTTAGTTTAATTACTTATTTATTTATTTTATTTATTTGGTCACATTACATGAACTATATAGGTTTTTCCACTCATCATCGTTCAGTAGAGCCTTTTTTCCTTTATATTTCACTATTTTAGCAATAAAAAAGGTAAAATGAAAAAAATTACTACATATCTGTATGTCGATGAGATTTTATACCCCCTCAATTATAGTGCAGTCTACAATCCCACAATATACAATGTAGGCATTGTAAGAAGAAATTTTTATATCTATAACTGTTGTATTAAAACAGTAATATTGATTTAGGTTATTTATGAAATTGATTTATATGGCTGCCCATCTCTCAGCTGCAAAGCAACACACTAGAAACCATACACAAAGCAGTATCAACAGAAGATTTAAAATACTCCTTGTAATGTTCATTCGTGATGGTGTATCTTTTTCAATGTTGAGGTCCTCAACAACCTTTAAGAATGATCAAGTTTTAAGGAATCTCTGCAATGTCCCAAGGAAGAAGCTTCTTTTGACTCTCAAAGCAAGCTGGCTCCCAGGAAAATGCCTATTGATGGAGACAGTTATGAATTCAGATCAATCCGCCTTGTAAAAGGCATGCCTTCTTGTACATGTTTAGAATAATGCACATATTTTGATCTGCACTTTTCTTATTATGTATACCCTTTGACAAACATTATTGTGCCTTAGCTTAATTCATATTTCTTTGTGGGTGCTTTTATCTCAAGTGGGGGATATTTTCTTTTAATTCTAACCCAAGTCACAAGATTCTCAGGAGTGCAGTTATTTGTTCAAACACAGATTCTAACTTGGCAATGAATGTGGGAAGTACAAATGAGATACATTTGTTTAACACTTGGCTCCAAGCCTGAAGACACCAGGGTGTGAGCCAAAATGGAAGAGTGTCACAGCTGGGGAGCTAATGGTGCCTCAGGTTCCATTG
Organism: Psammodynastes pulverulentus; assembly: GCA_025802295.1. NCBI lineage: Eukaryota > Metazoa > Chordata > Lepidosauria > Squamata > Psammodynastidae > Psammodynastes > Psammodynastes pulverulentus. Next base: position 75,540,263 of record JAOYMU010000098.1, read on the forward strand.
CCAAGTCTGACTACATTGTTCCTTAAATTAAAGACCAAATCCTGGATATGACAACCTAGCACTTAATAGAATAGCAATATACATATATGTAGAAACAGAAAATTGCCATATTGCTTTAATAGAAAAGTATGTTTTCTTTAGGACTGAAAGGTTATTGTTTCCTTTTTGATTTTGTGGGCTGCAAAGAAAATAGAAACACAAAATAAAAACAATAATAAAAACAAAACAAGAATTACAAACAAGATACAAAAAAAGAAAAAAAACTTGTACATAACAAATAGAAAATTAACAGTAAACATATAACTTCCACCCTGATACTTATATCTCAAACAAATCTAATAAATCCCCCCTTTGCATTATGGGTCTACAGATAGTTATACATTTTCCATCTGTGCTTGCTAAATTACTATTTACATTTTCTTAACAAATATTACAAATATACAAATCTATTTTCTGCTAATCAACTTGACCAAAATTTCTGTAAGAAAGCTGTTACCCCCCCCCCCAAATTAAATTTCCAAGCCCTCTGTTAACAATCCATATTATATTATATTAATATATTTAGCACATAGAAATACAACAAATGGTTCCCAATCTCTTATAAACTTTTCCAAACCATTGTCTCTAATCAGTTAATTTCACCATCTCTGCCAACTCAGTCAATTTCAAAATCTGAAAGGTTATTGCTGCGTTCATTACATTCAAATATTTCTGAGGCAAATAACATAAATAAATAAAGGACTCTCTCAAACTAAGCTTTATGCCTATGGAACTTTTGTGGAAACTGTGGTTTGCTATCACCTTCTAGAATATTCTAGAGAATTCTTTTTAAGTTTCTCAGATCAACCTACAACTTTTGTTTTTTCCTAATAGCCAATTAAGCATCTAATTATCAACCAGCTTTTATTATGTCCTTTAGTGACCTGGAGCTGAGCCTGACTTGAAGGAGTCTTTAGTTTACTTTTTAATTTTTTATAGATTCTCAGCATATTTGCATTATACACTAACTAAATCAAGTCAAGCTACTGATAAGGGATTAACTGACCCACACTCCTTTTCAGGAAAAAATATTGGGTATTTCAAATACAGAGACTGCCCAAAGGTTTTCTCCAAAGTCCACCTAATCCCTCTAGAACTATTGAAATTTGGAATTATTTTAGTCATTGTTATAAATCATTCATCATATTTTCAGGGTTTTTTATAGATTATTTCCTTTTTTATAATATTCTAATTATAATTAGTCTAATTCTTCTTGAAATGTGTTGTTCACAAGTCACTTTCACAGTTCATGTCATAGCTATAGAACTTTTAAGAAATTATGGATTCTGTACTAGTTTCAACATATTTTTTCATAATATAAATCAACAGATATTGTGTGACCATAGATTTTGTGATCAGAATAATATCTATATATTTTTAACAATGGGCTAAAGTTCTTTGTAAAATGTTAACGCTAACTATCTACCCAGTCTACAATTTCCACAAACATTTGGCCTCAATCAATGGTTTATAAAAAGTTCCCAGTGTCAGAGGTAGGGAGGGAGGAGGGAGTGGGGAAAAAGTAAACCATTGTTTCAGTTTTATTTTTTTATGAAAAAAATTGAAGATTATCAATCAATCTTTATTACGGTCACAACCCAGCACAAAACTGAAAATCATGTTTTTAGGGATCCCCCCACCTTCTATTTCAGGCAGTAATGCAAAAAATAAACTGCTGAAAATTATTTGAGTCTGCAGTTCTAAACTTACTTATCTGTAAAATAATCCCACTGAATCTGAAGCATTTTGGAGAGAAAGAGAATATATGTGTATGTCTCTACATATATACTGTACATACAGTACATGCATGCAACACCCATTTTTAAACTGGAAAATAATTTTCAGGGAATGTATAGGATTTCTCTGTAGCATTGTGTATTCTCAAATTAGAAAAAGGCTTGATACCACAGATGTACTGTATGTAATTCATTTTGTGCTAGTATGCACCAAAGATATGCGTCTGTTCTGTTGACAGCTATTGATTTATGATGATTTGCATATAAATACACAAACATCCCCTTGTGCAGCTGCAGATATTTCTAGAAAAGAAAATAAGAAACAATTGCACTCAAAAACTTGGAAAAACAAGGTGACATTCCAATGATCTTCTCTAAGGGGACTTCAAACTTACAGCCGTGTGTGCATTTAGCCTCGGAGGCATTTTGTGCAACCTAGGTTCCACACTGAGACACTGTCACAGTTTAATCGGCCTGCTAACTCACTGCTGGCATGGCTGGTAGTGGCTGCCCTAGAAGTGCCCTGGCCAAGTTTCTCTGGGTTTGCTGACAAATACTTCAGTACTACTGTTTTCAGTCTTTGCCTTTCTTTCCTGCCATTTTTTTGATGTCCTAAGTGTTAGCACCAGGAGGCCTGCACTGGACAATGGTCTCACCTTTCCTGATCTGCTATCCTCCCCTCTCTGGTTAATGATGAATGAAACCGTGAGGAAAGAGCTCAAGATGAACCACTTGACCTGCTAATATCAGGTGAGGAAAATTTCAGCAGCTTCACCAAGAGGATTTGAATTGATGGCATCTTTTCGTCTTGCTCTTTTCCTCATGAAAGACAGGCTGCAATCATGCTGGGCTTCAAACCTGAGCTTTAATTTTATCTAGGCAATATCTGGACTGTACAGCACTACTGGCATATTTTATCCCCTCCTTTTTTAATATATATTTATATGCAATGTCTCCCCTTGACCACTGCTATCCATAGCCATCTTGGGGATGCTTGATCAGAAGAGAAGAACATGTTCTGTAAGGCCTCAAAACCTTTGGACTTTTTTTTTATTTCCAATTTTTAATTAACGAAATTCATATTTTCCCAGCTACAGGTGGATCAGTGAAACCATGGGCCCCCTTTTTCCTTTTTTCTTTATTGAATGTGGTGAAATTGACAAGAACTGCATCAGCTTCCCCACCCCCAGTAACAGAAGAAGAGTGAAACTGTGGCCTTTGATTTTACTTTTTCACTAGTCACCAAGAGACATGCCAGGTGGATGAACAAGTTCAAAGGCAAATGAATTGGAAAGCAGTGAGGAGGTCTCATGCAATAACTCTATCGGTGGAACCCTGATGTCTTCAAAGACCCATCCATGGAAAGGAAAGAGATGGCCATTGTTTTACTAATGAAGGCGGGAAGGGCAAAGAATCCACCAATCAGAAATTGTGACAACCTCCTTCTGGCCACAAAGCCTGGCCACATTGTTATCAAGCTGGAAAACAGATAAAAATCTGGATACCAATGTCTTAAACTGCTTCATCTTTGGCCACTTTTAGCATGTGAGACAAGCAGCATAAGGTAAGTCACTTCTGCAGAAATATCTGAAAAGCAGCAGGTGACAGAGAAGGGTAGATACCTGCTCAGGGCGGGCTTCAAAATTTTTTGCAACCAGTTCTCTGTCTGGTTGCTGAGTGGGCGTGGCCATGGTGGGTGTGGCCTATTTAGCCTCCTGTACCATGGTGGGAGGCCCGTTTTTACCTTCCCTGGGCTCCAGGGGCTTTTGTCAAGCCGCTGGGAAGGTGAAAATGGCCTCCCTGGGTTCTGGAGGCCCTCTTGAGGCTGGCAATGGGCCCGTTTTTGCCTCTGCGTGGGCCCTATACTTACCTGGGATCTAAAACAGGCTGTGTGAGGAATTCTTGGGGGGGCGGGATGGGGTGGGC
>JAOYMU010000098.1:75603091-75615280 GCA_025802295.1 Psammodynastes pulverulentus
CAATATGCTGATTCTGACTCTGTGAACCGCTTAGAGAGGGCTGTAAAAAGCACTGATAAGCGGTATATAAATCTAAATTTAAAGTGCTATGGAGTGCTTAGATCTGGCCCATGGGGCTACCATGAAAACAATGAAGAACTGCCCCACAGTGCCTCTGCCAATGAAAATGGAGCTTGGGAGGGCTGCATGTAGCCATCCCAGGCTCCATTTTCAGCTGCAACGGCCTCCTGCAGCCCTCTGCCAGTAAAAACAGAGCTTGGGGAGGTTGTTGCAGCTGAAAACGGAGCCAAGACAAGCCACACGCGGCCTCCCCAAGCTCCGTTTTCACTGTTAGAGGGCTGCAGAAGGCCGTCACGGCCAAAAACAGAGCCTCAATGATTGATGGTGAGCTGGCCACACCCACCTTTGGCCACTCCCACCCCACCCCACCCCCGAGGTCAAACACAACTCTGATTCAGCCCTCAATAAAATCGAATTTTAATCTTTTAATCTTTAAGATTAATAATTATGTTTTAAGCTCCTGTACATTTCCACTTGGTTAAAAAATGTTAAAGAGCATTTCCATACTTAAAACAAAATAGCAGAGGAAAAAAAAATAAGCCACATGAGCTTGGACAGAGAAAGCTTATCTCATTGTTTCAGTATCTTGATATCCAGTATAGACTCAGTAGCTAATCTTTTAAACATTACAGTCATTAAGTCCATCGATTTGCAATCTTTCTTTAAAAATGATTTGCACAAAATCCATATATTTTTGCATTCATTTCTCCTAATGGGCATATTTTATATGCACCTTTTCCCTAATAAACATATTCTTGAGCTGAGTGTGACTAAACACATGCTTCTGCATTTACATTTTACTGGACTGTGAACCACATCACAAAACGTGGAAATGTGCATTACTTTCCACTTCACATATAAATCTAGGAAGCCTGGATTTCTCCACCATTCCTCGCCAGCATCCTTACTGGGTGTCAGTTGGAGTTGCTAAAAGGGGACAGATCATGAGGGAATAGAAGGGGAACTCATCAAATTTGCAGATGGCACTAAACTGGCAGGAACAGCCAACACCCCAGAAGACAAGCTCAGGATCCAAAAAGATCTTGACAAACTTGAACAATGGGCCCTATTATTCAACAAAATGAATCTCGGTGTGGAAAAAAGCAAGGTTTTACACCTAGGCAGAAAAAAATCCAAAGGTACAAGTACAGATTAGGTGAAACCTGGCTCAAAAACAGTAACTGTAAGAGGGACCTTGGAGTCCTAGTGGATGATTATTTGAATATGACCCAGCAATGTGCAGCAGCAGCCAAATAAGCTAATACAATCCTGGGTTGTATAAACAGAGGCATAAAGTCAAGATCACATGAAGTACTAGTACTGCTTTATAAAACCCTAGTAAGACCACAACTGGAATACTGCAACTAATTTTGGTCACCATACTACAAAAAAGATGTTGAGATTTTGGAAAAAGTTCAGAGAAGAGCAACTAAGGCCTGGAGACTAAAACATATGAAGAGTGGCTGCAGGAACTGGATTTGGCTAGTCTAAAGAAAAGAAGAATTAGGGGTAACATGATAGCAGTATTCCAGTATTTGAGGAACTGCCACAAAGAAACGGGGGTCAAATTGTTCTCCAAAGCACCAGAAGGCAGGACAAGAAACAATGGTTGGGAACTAATCAAAGAGAGAAGCAACCTAGAATTGAGAAGAAACTTCCTAACAGTGAGGACAATTAACCAGTGGAACAGCTTACCTTCAGAAATTGTGGGTGCTCCATCACTGGATGTTTTTAAGAAGCGTTTAGGCAGTCACTTATCTAAAATGCTATAGGTTCTCCTGCTTGAGCAGGGGGCTGAACTAGAAGACCTCCAAGGTCCCTTCCAGTTCCAGCTCATTCTATTCTATTTCTCAAAAGGAATATTTTTGACCAAGATGAGCTTTTGCATAGACTTGACAAGGGAGCTCACCACTAGCAGCAAATGAATGGTATTTATGAAAGCAGATGATTGTGATGTTATAGTATCACAGTCTTGGTGTTTGAAGTCCCTCTTGATTCTTTTGTTCAAAGCCTCTGCTTTGGCAACCCAAAAAAGTAGTGTGGGTCCATTCTTATCTGTCTAAGAGAATAAAAAAAGAAGACTCTGAAACAAGAAGGAGACCCTCCAATGAAGTAATAAACCTGTGCCTTGGTTGCAGAGAACTGCTGGCATAAATGTAAGCTTATTCATACATTCGTACATGAAAAGTACGTGTAAACCAACACCTTCTTTTATTAAAGAAAACCTACCATGTTAGAAACAGGTTAGGTTAGACAGCTTATCTAAGATATCAGTTTTTCTACATTGAGTACGTTTATTTTTTTATTTTATTTATTTGTCAAGCATATATGAGAAACACAAGTATATATGAACATAACATATAAACATAGTATAAGTGAGTACGAATAAAAGAAACATTAGGACAGGGATGGTAGGCACGTTGGTGCGCTTATGCACGCCCCTTACAGACCTCTTAGAAATGGGGTGAGGTCAACAGTAGATAATCTAAGGTTAAAATTTTGGGAGTTGGGGAAGAGACTACAGAGTCAGGTAGTGCATTCCAGGCATTTACAACTCTGTTGCTGAAGTTGTAATTCCTGCAATCAAGTTTGGATCGGTTTACCTTGAGTTTGAATCTATTGTATGCTCATGTATTGTTGAAGCTGAAGTAGTCATTGACAGGTAGGACAGTGTAATAGATAATTTTATGTACTACGCTTAGGTCATATGTTGCCCTTGGGATAGAGGCTTCAATTTGGACACCAAGAACCAGAGATGGTTTGATTTGTTTAGAACCTGAGTTGCTAGGTACATGGAGAAATGAGGAGGGCTAGCTTATACAAGCACAATCTATCTGGCAATGTCTGCCAAAGCTTTCTACTTTCTGGGGATAAGCTCAGATTGTTCTCGTGGAAGCTGCAATCCATTGTGTGAAGAGCTGTGCCCAAATTTAAATCCTTACTATATACATTTGCTGTTGATGTTCTGTTATAGAGTTTGGACTTACTTTCCCACACCTTTGAAACATTAATTCAGTAGCTAATATTTTCATTTTAGGGCAGGATAGGACATGACTTCTTCCCCTTCTGAATTGCTTAACTCTATCCTTAATTTCTGCTCCTCTTTCCATTCCTTTTTCTGCTATTTCAACTCCTATTTGAAAAGCAGGATTCTTCATTGCCAGTTTTGTCAATGGAATGAGTTCCAAGGTTCAGACATTTGGGGGGAAAATGGACCCAGAAATAACTACATACCTTTTAAAAAGAAATCCAGATAACAGCAATAAATGTACATGTATGTTTTTAGAAAGATATTTAATTATATTTTAATGTAATGTATAAAAATTAAATATTTAGACTTTAATATAAAAAACTATGAAATGTATACTCTGCAAAATTAGTCCTATTTACCAATTTAGCTATTATCGAACAGCCTAAGAGGTCCAAATCAGCTTGCATCTGGTCTGCAAATTATCCTGCCATCCAAATATTGTATTTGGAATAACCTCTGCATAAAATTTCATTGTGTGCTGTAAACATCATTTTCTGGGCACACATAATATGTACAAGTAGTTTAAAGTACTTGCCTATTGTTATAAAAGAAAATGTGAAGAGGAATTTGAGCCAATATTGTTAACTAGTTGTTTTCAATTATTGATTCCAAACCCTTAGAGCTGCTCCAAAATACATCATACAGATGAGCTAGAAAAGAAAATATTGCCTAGTCTCACAACATATTTCAAGGAGCCAATCATTCGTGCTTTTATTACATGTTCACCCTTTTTAGTAGCCCTTTCTCATTTACAATATAAATAGCACTTAGACTTATATACCATTTCACAGTGCTTTACAGCCCTCTCTAAGCGGTTTGACAGAGTCAGCATATTGCCCCCAACAATCTGGGTCCTCGTTTTACCCACTTCGGAAGGATGGAAGGCTGAGTCAACCTTGAGCTTGGTGAGATTTAATCTGCCAAATTGCAGGCAATCAACAGTCAGCAGAAGTAGCCTGCAGTACTGCACTCTAACCACTGAGCCACCATAGCTCATTTCAACCCTTCCTATAAAATCTGCATAGATTCAAATACATAAGGACAACCTATGAAAAAAAAGGAACCTATATGAAGACTGTACTGTATCAAGGCAGCCCATACATCATTAAGATTTATGAGAAAGATTGTGCAAACCAATCTTTGAAAGTGGACACATCAGCCAAGTGATAATTATAAGTGTGCACACACACGCATACACACACACACACACATATAAATTCAAATGAATTAGTACCTTTGCATTTAAACAATTAAAGCCACTATTTATATAAAAAATATACATCTGTTCAATAATTTTACTGTCTTACAGAACTGTTTTATTTTAATTAATCAAGAAATACCTATCCTGTGATAGAAAGTGAAAATGACCTTGGAAGACATGGAGGAAGGATTAGAGATGCTGCCTAGGGAATGATTAGATAACAGGGAGTGGAGACCACAAAGAAAGTACAAAGGACTCATTCTAACTACCAGGCAATAAAAACAGACGGGAGATTTATACTTTCAGACTTGCAAGATTCTTTTAATGTAGCCTTATAATAAAGTCAGATTAAGCTAAGTTGTCAGGTTTCCTGTCTGGACCATTTGGGAGGCTGATCCTTTCTTATGTATTTAATGCTATTGACATTCTTAATATCAAATAATCAATCAATAGTATATACATGACCTGCTTTGAAATAATAGCAGCAGCAACAGTAATTTATTATCATTGTAAGTATTTCAATTAAGCACTGAGCTTGGGTGGAATGTGCAATGCAGTAGAAACAGTGGGGGGATTCTACCGATTCAGCCTGGTTTGGCGAGCCAGTAGCTCCAACAAACAGCTGGGAGTGAACCGGTTCGGTCCAATGATCTGCTGTTGGGGCCACCCACCAGCCCCAGCTCTATAATGATCTTTATTTCCTGGTTTTGCAGCCCTGCTGATTTGCACGGCTGTGTGGATAGTTGCGCATCAGCTGTTGCATACAGTAGAAGGTGAGTTACAATCACTGTGCACACACTCACTGAACTGGTTGTTACACCAGTTGAATCACACCACTGAGTAGAAACATACAGTTTAAAAGAAAGGCAACTATTTTCATTGCTACTAGAAAGAATGAAGAATTGGAGCATACCTTAACCCCTGCTAAATATATCATGTCTTTGAGAATGAACTAAAACTAGACAAAACATACAGCCAGCCTTTCTCCCCCAATATTGAATATGTTTATCTTGGCATTTGAATAGCATCGTAATTTATGTTAAATGGGCACTAGAAAATTAAGTTTGTTTTCCTTAACACAGTGATCAGCAAGGTCATTTAGCAATGATAGCAAGACCTGAATGTTCAACCTCCTCCCTTTCAGCAACTTTGAATTTGTAGAGCCAAAGTTCTCCATTTCTCTCTTCTTGTTTACTGTATGTATTTACAAACCCTTTAAAGAATTGGCAATCCTCATCAGAAGAATTGGCAGAGGGCAACTGGTAGGGCTGCAGCCCTGGGTCTTTGCGGCTGGATTCCAAGACCAAGCTCATCTAATGAATTTCTTTGCAGAATTTCTTCACCAGCTTTCTATGATCAAAGGATTTAGGAGGGGGTTTAAACTACATTTATTTACCTAGGCATTTTAATTAGTCTAGTGGTAAATGTTATTAACTGTTTTAATATTTACTGTTGTGTAATATGTGGAATCATTTGAATATTTGGTTTAAAGTGTGTTTTGGTTTTAATTGCTTTTCTGGAAGCACCCTTGAGCCATTAAGGCCATACACATGTTCAAAAGAAACCAACCAACCAACCAACCAACCTGTTCTCCCAGTTGTATAGGAGTGATATCAATATAAACAGAGGAGGCTGACTCCGCTTCTTACTTCTCCAGGTTTGTTATAGCTGAGGACTATTTTCAATGCTCAACTCTTGATGGATTAAATACAAGGATTGGGGTCTGAAACCAAAGCATTATTTATGTAATCAGAGTCCACCAATCCCATTAAGAGAAATGCCAGTATTTCATAGATTTGAGTAAAACCTAGAAACTGGGGTTTTGTCTCTTAAGAGATTTAGGTCTGTGCCTTCATCTCGAGGGATTTCATTTTCTTGAGTTAGATCTTAATCCAAACAAGAGAAGAATTCGGGATTTTTAGAGTTCGCCTTCCATCCCCATTCTTGAGACTGTTCCAAGTTTAATCCCATGATGTACATTTGTTATTTTATCTGCTGCATAGCACAGTTACTAATCAGTAGTTCCTTTTTCAGATCAAGCAGGGCAATTCCATCCTGCTATGCTCTTGAGTTGAATTTAGGCTGGCCAAATTATCCTGAAGATAGCAGATAATATAACAATAATTCCTTATCCAAGACAAGTCAATTACATGCGCTCCAGAGGTGGTATTCAGCAGGTTCTGACCAGTTCTGGAGAACTAGTAGCGAAAATTTTGAGTAGTTTGGAGAACCGGTAGTAACCTCCCCCCAGGAGTTGGGTGAAAATGGGGATTTTACAGTATCCTTCCCCTACCACACCCACTAAACCATGCCCACCAAGCCACGCTCACAGAACCGGTAGTAAGAAAAAATTGAATCCCACCACTGATGTGTTCAGCATTCACCCAACATCTGTTTGCCAATTCCAGTTCAGATTATGACAAGAGATGGTTTATGCTTAGCAAATTTTACTAGCTATACCCTAAAACAGTTTGGATTTGCCAGAAGACAACCCAGGAAGACTCTTGTAAAGAAGTCTTGTAAACAACTGGAGCCAGCAATAAAAATGTTGTAGTGTATCTTCTGTTCCTAACACAGAAAGAGTTATGTATGATTCTACTAATTTGGTGAAATATGGCTTCCAGCTTAATTAGCCAATGGTAAGTGTGGCTGCGAGTTGTAGTTTAAAGCCACATCTGAAGATTAGTACCTCATATGTTCTTCCCCAATATTTTGGATAGCCACAACTTTTTCCAGGCTCCCTCAAGCCATAGTGAGCAGACCTTTGGTAATTAATTATTTTAGAAGGACAAAAGCTATAATGCATTATAGCTTTTGCCCTTTTGCTGAAATTTCCTTCTCAAAATCCCAATTTTTTAAATCCTTTTTCAGACTGTAGGTTATGCAAAAATATGAACATTATGATACAGTTTTGTTTTTTTCTGCTCCAATATGAAATAAAAATATACTGTGTAGCTATGATAGATCTAAAATTAGCTTACCTAGAGTTAAATTTATTGCTAGTTTTTTCAATTAGGGGGGGAAAGTAGCAAAACTATTGAGACCTGTACAATATAGAAGAAGCTATTCATTTCGCCTATAGCTTTACAGTGGAAGAACAGAAAAGTAAACAAGAAAGTGCAGTAAAGTTCCTTCTTTTATTATCTAAATGTATTTTATTCATATTTCTCCCTCCATTGTTTGTTACCTTCCATAGAATTTATGAAGGAGAACAAAGGCCTCAAAAATGTCTCCATTTGTTATGTTCAATCCAAAAGAATATGTTGTATCTTTTTGCCAAAGAAAATGCCTCATTGAGGGAATGATAAATATTTTGGTAAAGGCTTGCCAGATGAAACATATTTACTTTTATGTTTCTATCTGAAATATCTACAATTATTATTCTGAGACCTCAATATTTCAATATGGCCCTTTCATGTTTGCAAAACAATCCACAATTACTTAGGAACACCTCATGTTGTTTTCATTGATCTTATGTAATCCTTTAATTTCAGGATTCCACAAAGTTCATTCTTCAAAACAAGCCTAAACAAAATATACTGTTTTATTAATGAGTGGGACATAGGGTGCATTCATGTTTTAATAATGAAATTATTGGTGGAATCGTCAGAGATCTTTCTCAATAAGTTACATCACACCATATTCTGAGACATATTAAAGAATCTATCATGTCTTTTGTTTCTGTATTGGATAACATTTTAACTAAACCTATCCCAAATTGGTAGGCTTCAGCTCCCAGAATTCCCCAATCAGTGTACTGGCCGGAGAACACTGGGAGTTGCAGTTCACACATCTTAAAGTTGCCAGGGTTGGAAAACATTAATTTAGATGCTCTGTACAGCTTTCAAACTGAGAGAAAAATTCCAATAAAGTATTGCTTTCCTACCAAAAAAATACAATCAATATGACCTTTACCATCAATATATAATCGTGGGACACTGAGTTTTCAATTTTGATATTATCCATGGACTGTGTGCAGGAATTGTCTTATAACCTCTGCTGAGATACAATATTTGTAATGCAAGGTGGCATTGCTCCATATTTTATATCATATTATTATATAGATAACCCACCCACCCCCAAATCCTACTGGGCTGCTTCATTGTGGGGTAGGGGTTCCTGGGAGGGATAAGTGAAGAATGTTGGAAGTGTATACAAAACGGATATATTCTTGGCAGCCACCCAAGGTGTGAAGGTCATCCCAGCTGTCCAAGTATAGCAAACATGATGGAAGCAGACAATCAATTTAGAGATAATAGCAAAGGCATAATTCATACTGTGTGGGAGTAGGCAATGGTATTTTTACCAAGAAAATCGCATGTTACAGAGTCAATTGGTTTCTCTCTACCCTAGGAAGAGGCAATGATAAACCATTTCTGAAAAATTCTGCCAAGAAAACTGCAGGGACTTGTCCAGATTGACTCTGAGAATCAAACACAATTGAATGGAAGAGGGGAAAAAGGGATATCAACATGGAAGATATTTTAGAAGATGTTCCTTATTTAAAATAACCTTTAGTACTAGAAGATGAAGTTAGATCAGCACTTGTCATTATCAGGTTAGAGGGTTACAAGGGTATCCACTGAAATATGGCAAGCAACAGAAGAATCAGTCAAGATTCTAACTAAGTTATGCCAGAAAATTTGAGAAAGTCACAGTGACCAACTGTTTGGAAGAGGTCAATCTACATTCCAATACCAAAGAAGGAGCCATATCAGCATGTGCAAACTACCATACAATATTCTCAATTTCACACACTAGCAAAATAATGCTTAGGATCATCCAGCACAGATTAGAGCTCTCCATGTTCAAATTGGTTTTAGAAAAGTCCAAGGAATACAAGAAATTATTGCTGATGCCTGCTGGATAATGGAAAAACTCCAAATAATAAAATATGCACTACACAATTATAGAAAAAACACTGTGTCAATCACATCAAGGTGTGTCTCTAATGTTGGAAAAGCGAGAGGATGTTCAGCAGTCAAGTAGATGGACTCAGTTACAGTGGTAATGACTGCACTGTTGAAAGACCTGAAAGATCAGATATAGGGATGGATTGTCATGGAGAAAATCTATGTTGTCACTAGGAATAAAAAATGGCACATAATCCTTGATATAAATAAGAAAGAGGAAACCGAGAACCATTGCAATCAAGATATAGCTTGTTGCTTACAAAAACAATAGATGCCACTGATGTTCATCAGATTTACCAAGTCTTTGCCAAAGAGATTTTAAGAGCAAAAGAGATTTACATACTCTAATAAGGTCTGTGGTGGTCTGTTTGGATTTAGATTAGCATTGCACATGCATCTAGACAACCACGGATTATTGAATAAACTGTGGTTTAAAATGATGTGGTAAGTCAGCAGATCTGTGGCTTGGAGCATTTACCAAGGGAACGAAATTCCATCCAGAACAGACTCTACCTAGTCAAGCTAATCACTGCATTACACAGTGAGAAAGAGTTAGATTGACATTTAAACTGAGCAAGAATTGGTTCCAGTAGAGTTTAATCATGTAGTTTGCATTTTTTGGCACAACTGCTGAGAGTAACATAGGGAAGGCTTTGCTTTGGAATCAAACATGACTGAACCACTCAGCTCAGATTGATTGTGGCTCTCCGGGAAAGCAAGAAGATATTTCACTCTCACTCTGAATAGCATAAAGAACTTTAACTCTTCTGTGTAAAGTCAAACAAGCTGCATGGATAATAATGACAAATATTTTTAAAAGCTTTTTTTTTCTTGTTATAATAGATTACTTCCTTCTATTACTCTCCCTCCTGAATAGCTCAATCAGCTTTTCCTAAACTATTGCCTTCCAGATGTGCTGGAGGATAACCCAATCGTCTCCAACTCTGCATAGCTTCTGGGATCTGTAATCTAAGATATCTGGAGGGTAGGAGGCTGTGAGCGGGATATGTGCAATGCTTCAGTGTACTGGGGCTTGAACATAGCACCTGCTTCCACTCCTTAAACAAAAGGATTTCTCAGGATTGTATAGCAGCTGGGAAGAGCAGGCATACAGCTGAGGAAAGAAAAGCAGCTCCTTGAAGGAGTTAGAGGTCAATGGTATATTTACATTCCAGCACACTCTCAAGCACCTTTTTCAGCTTCAAAATGTTTCACGGGCCTTATTCATTCATTTCAATATTTATAGACTGTCCTTTATTAACAGAGATAGGGGCATGTGCAAGAAAACAGTAAAATGCAAACTCAAAACTCCATGAAGGGATATTAAATATGTTACAGAACAAACTGATTTCAAGTACACTTATAATAATGTTAAGAGAATCGTCCTCCCTCCCTCCCTCCATTTTTTTAATGACTTTTCCCTTTCTCATCTAATTCTGGATTCCCATTCTAAGCAAACTTCACTACCTCTGTTCCAAATTAATGGCATACGTCACCCTTATTCTTCCATAGTTCTTCCTACTTTCTGATCTTTTCTATCATCTCCACGTTTGCCCTCCCCGTTTCTGGGAGAGATGATCATGCATGTTGCAGATATGTGAGTTTATTCAAAAGCAACTTTATTTTCAGTAATGTCTCCACAGGGAACGATACAGTGTGTCTGTTCTGTTTCCAATCATTAAGGACAGATTTGGGGGGGAGGTTTTGACATCCTTAAACCATATATCTACAAGAGCATATTTCGATTCCAATATCTACTGGGGTTAATCCCCAAAGCTTCAGTATTTCCCTCTTATCCCCTCCCCTCCCAAGTTTAAAAATTAAAAGCATAAAGACAACTGCAAAAAATTATATTAAAGGCCAGCCTTGTCTGTTTTAAAGCAATTTAGACAACAATCCTATGCCCGCATTTACTTGGGAGGATGCTGCACTGAGCTCTACAAGACAAGCTGGGGCAGTACGTTTTAAGATTGTGCCTCACCTGCTGAATCTGATTTAATGACTTGGCTTTGAACTCTTGTTAGAAGCTCAGCTTTTGGCATTTTGCATTTATCACAGAACAACAGAACTTGACATTTAACAAAAGAGGCTTATAGAGATTTTGCCTTTTCATTTCATGCAAAAATGGAAATGATTCATTCTAAAGAAGTTAATTTGCTCCTGGAATTTTCCTTCCCAAGCTGATTTTAGAAACTCGCCAAGCTGATTTTTTTTTTTTACGTATATCATTTTATATATTCACTTATCCCTGAAATGTCTACATTCAGAGCATTTCTGGCTTTCTTCACTAAGAGCTGCTTGAATATTTAAGTGATGTACATACTGACATATTCAATAAAACCTCAATTTATAATAAAATTCCCCTTTCAGTTCTTGTTCACATGAGTGATTTAGGCTTTCTCCTGAGAATGCACATGCAAATGGGTACAATTTGCATTTAGATCTGAGCCATTCTCCATGTACATCTGTATGGAAAATCTGGCCTAGTTCCCTATAACCCTCATTAGGAAATAGAGTTATTAAAATAGTATATGGTCATTAATCTTATGAATGTATTGTATGCATAATATGAGGAAAGGTATAATTACCAATATTAGAGAATATTTGTTACTCGTGGTTGAACTGTGGGGTCCTCTCTAAGCTCGGCTGCTTTCTTGCAGACATTAATGCAGTGATGATGTTATTGTTATCTAGTTTGGTAATGAAATTCTGCAAGAAAACAACCAAGCTCAGAAAGCTCTAAGAACCCCATAAGGTATAATTATCCACAAAATGCAGATAACCATTTGGATTAATTAATATTTACTTTTAGGGCCAGGTAGGAATCTAGGACCACACATTTGAGTTTCCATTTTCTCTTCTGCTTTTCTTGTTATTTTAGAGAATGAATCATTACATCTCCTAATCCAGTGGTGGTATTCAAATTTTTTTACTGCCGGTTCTGTGGGCGTGGCTTGGTGGGTGTGGTATGGCTCAGGGCCAAT
>JAOYMU010000098.1:75656259-75668377 GCA_025802295.1 Psammodynastes pulverulentus
TATTCATCTTTTTAAAAATAATATGAGCCACCAATAGCATGGTACAACATAAATTTTGATGGTCCATGCCCAGGTCAATAATCTAGCATCATTTTTCACAGAGATCATAACCATATTTCTTTGGAAAGCAACAAAATAAAGCATGGAAAAAAACAAACATGCCATCACTTGCATGGGTACAATTGATCCATAAAGTCAGAAGGAATTTGTTTTAATTAAAAGCAGTTCTAAATCAAGCGAAAGGGATGAAAGGATGAAATGTGGGTGTTTGAATTCCATGAATCATTTTCCTTTTTCTGATTTCTGGTGGCACCATACTAGTGAACCTAGATCTAGGAACGGCCTTAAAATAGAAGCTATCAGTAATCAATTCGCTGTATACCCGCTGGCCATTCCACCAGTTTGACATGGCCTCCCCTCTTGCAGAAGTATCCCTACCCTTTTAGGTTTCTGGAAGGCTGTAAAGACCTGGCATCTCCTCTCCCCCACCCCCCACCCCACAATCCAAGGATGCTAGGATGGGATTTGAGCTGGAAGCCTTGTTGGTCTGGCCCTGGGGAGAAGGGTACTTAAGTTTTCATCCTTGTTTATATGGATTGTTGTTAGAATAATTATATGAGATAAATGGCTACATAAGCAAGTTAGTAAAGCAAATAAATAAGCAAACCAGCTTTCAGGTATTATAAAGTGGTGATATGAAAGTGCCTTTGCCTCCAGGGGTCTTACGTAGGAAAATAAAAGCAATAGGAAAGAAGAAATCAAAACATATCCATCCCATCCCTTAAGCCAATATACATACGGTAGCAAATCTCTGAGGAATTATTTGTATCTGATCCTGAAATCTCCCTTTTACTTCTTCTCTAGCCAACCTGGAAATGAAGCATAAAGCAACTGGCATCTCAGTAAAGGCTGCCTACCGAGGTCCAATTCACTGTGTTGCTACAATTCTTCAGCAGGAAGGTTTGCCTGGCCTCTTTCGAGGTACGACTGCCATGCTTCTGAGGGACGTCCCAGGATACTGCCTTTACTTTATCCCTTACGCATTGGTTTCTGTCTGGATCACTTCAGAAGAATGTCTTTCTCCCACTCCCTTTGCAGCATGGATGGCTGGTGGCATTGCAGGTATGAACCTATCGCTCCGTATATTATTTGGCTGGGTTTATCATTCATTCATTCATTCATTCATTCATAGAATAACAGAGTTGGAAGGGACCTTGGAAGTCATCTAGTCCAACCCCCTGTTCGAGCAGGAGAGTGTATTCCAAATATTAGCCTCTACCTAGGATTGAACTCACAGCCTCCTGATTGTGAAGCGAGAGCTTCATCTCTAGGCTACTACATCGTGATATTGGGCCTTAATATAGTTGGTGTGCTCTTGTATTGAAATGATAAATAAATGCACTGGCTATAGGCTAGCATGTTAAAGTAGAAAAAAAAATAAAGTACTAATTAAAGCTCTTAGAAGTAGCATTATGTATGTATGAATGCAGGTGCTGAGCTTAACTTCATTGTACCATAAAATCAAGGACTGCCCCAAATTGCCACTTGTTTTGAAGGACTAGTTTTGGAAAGGGTGCTCCATTTTTTCCCTTTTTCTTCTTCAAATTATAGTAATATATCACCACTAAGAGTCACAGCAAGATTTCTTTTTCCTCCAAATCCTCTTAAATGTTTTGTAGGAAGAAAGTCACAATTTTAAAGTGAAAAAGAAAAGGACACGAAGGAAGAGAAGAATCTGCTGACCTTCCTCAGAAATAGAAGGGATGTGAGAATGGCAGGTTTTACATGACATACTGTTTTTAGTTAATTTTTTCAGAGGGCATGCAGCACCACACTTGTTAAAATGTAAATTTATTTAAACATATTTTTCAAGGCCTGGACTGCTCCCTGCAGCACCAGATGCTTGCAGGGAAGTTTCTTCTTTGCTCTTAAGTGTTTTATTTTGAATTGGTCATTCAGACAGAAATGGAAAAAAATATCTTTTCACCCTTCAGTTTTTCTTCTTATCTCCTTGTTTTAATGCCTCAGCATCCATAAGCCTTGCTCCCTTTTGCTGCAATTTATGCACAATATTCTTAGCTTTAAAAAGGAGAACCTACCGTACTTATATTTTCTTTCAACCACAGGATTTGGCGGGGGGGAGACTTTTGTTTCAGTTTTTAACATGGACTTATAAACAGCCTCTTGGAATGTAACCCATTTGTAAATAGAGGAATGTCTATACAGTATTGTCCCCTAAAGAAGAGCTTCTACTCTTGCTTCCTGTAATGTCCTCCTTTCCTCTTTGGAAGGTTCTAGAACACACCAGAAGATCCCTTTGTCCCTGATTCCTTTGTAGTGAAGGGGAAGTTGATATTGTGGGACATGTGTTGATGAACTGTTAAAATACATAATCAGATATATTTTTCTTTTACTAGAAAAGGGGAAGAAGTATCTCTAAGGTCATGGTTGTAAATCTGATTTAATGTTATCATGGCATGCATCATATCAATGTAAATAAAAAATTGATATCTTCAAAAATTATTTAACGATTAGCTAATTTTTTAAATACAGAAATGAGGAAAATCACAAACTTTTAATGTTTTTTTCTCACATAATAATTTCTATTGAGGGATGGTAATTTCTGATATGTGCCCCTGCAAGTTGGTCTACTGATTTATAAAATAACATGAAACTATTTGATTATTTCTCTCTCTTACTGTGTTTGCTAATTTACTATGAATGATAGATAGGAGTTCTACTGAAGTCAGTATTTAACCTGTCCAATTATTTTCAAACCTTGGCACTGGCTCACATAAAAGCAAAGCCAGTTATTGGTTAACATGAAATAGATTTTTCCAACATTTCACAAGAATAGCATAACCTAACTACATTCCTCTAAGCCAGTACTCTGTAAAAACATTCATGGACATAGAGCAATGTGCAAAACATAGGTTAACTTATAACATACAATCTATTTA
Organism: Psammodynastes pulverulentus; assembly: GCA_025802295.1. NCBI lineage: Eukaryota > Metazoa > Chordata > Lepidosauria > Squamata > Psammodynastidae > Psammodynastes > Psammodynastes pulverulentus. The sequence continues at coordinate 75,659,220 of JAOYMU010000098.1, forward strand.
TCTAAAACTCGGGGGCAATTGTGTTTGAGGTATGCGAAATTCTAAGATTATGCCATGTTTGAGTGCCACTCATTTATTCTGAATGTAAAACTTTTACAGGTAGTCCTCAACTTACAACCACAATTGAGCCTAAAATTTCTGTTATTAAGCAAGGCAGGTATTAAGCGAGTTTTGTTTTGCAATTTTGCTTGCCACAGTTGCTAAGTGAATCATTGCTGTTGTTAAGTTAGTAACCCACTTGTTAAGTGAACCTGGCTTCCCCATTGACTTTGCTTGTCAGATGGTCTCAACAGGTGATCACATAACCCCGGAACACTGCAACCATCCAAATTTTGATCATATGATCATGAGGATGCTGCCACGGTCATTGAATTACTTTTTTCAGTGCCATTGTAACTTTGAACGGTCACTAAATGAATGGTTGTAAGTTGAGAGCTATCTGAATATAAAAGAGTTGCTTCTTTTAAAATTACTGTTTTGTGGGGTTGATTCCTAAAAAATGTTGTTTAGGGTTGATCCCACATTACATCTACCATTCAACATCTAGGCATAGTTTTATATACAGTATCCAGATGAATTTGTTAACTGGAAGCTTTTCTAGTTGCAAAGGTGGGATGACCCTACATTGCTACATTAATAATAAATCATATAAAGCATGGAGATGTAGCCTTGTTCTATCCCAGGGGCGGACAATTAATTTTCCCAAGGGGCCACAAAGGAAATTGGGACTGTTGTCGAGAGCCACTGCCCCTGATTATGCCTTGCCCCTGATGATGCCCTGCCTCTGCCATTCCAGCCCCTGACAATGCCCACCCCCAAAGATGACACTTGCCTGCTATGAACACCCTTCTGCCAGTGGTGGGATTCAAAAATTTTATTACCGGTTCTGTGGGCATGGCTTGGTGGATGTGGCTTGGTGGGTGTGGCGTGGCAGGGGAAGGATACTGCAAAATCTCCATTCCCACCCCAGTCCAGGGGAAGGATATTGCAAAATCTCTATTCCCACCCCACTCCAAGTGAAGGATACTGCAAAATCTCCATTCTCACCCCACTCCTGGGGAAAGGTTACCACCGGTTCTCTGAACTACTCAAAATTCCGCTACCGGTTCTCCAGAACTGGTCAGAACCTGCTGAATAACACTTCTGCCTTTTGCTAACACCAATGACAGTCCACCCCCAATGATGCCTGCCAGTGTGGGCTGGACTGGAACAGCCTATGGACCAGATGTGTCCCACAGTCCATAAAATGCCCGGTAAGAAGAACTTTTCCTTCATTTATCATTAGTCCCATTACCTATTCCTATAGGAAAGAGATGGCAGCATTCCTACAGACATTTGGACCTTGTCAATTATTCCATACCCAACCCATTATTCTGTCCACAGATGAAGGTGGGGCATTGTGATTATATCACAATGTATCTACAGGGAGACCCTACATAATAATGTAGTTAATCCTAATATAATTAATCCTAATATAATTGTTGAGAAGAAACATGGTGATAGGCAACAGTAGGGGCCATAAATAGGAGTGGCAAAACTTTTGATTCTCAAAATACTTGGACCTCAAATATGATAGTGTGAACATTAAAATACTAAATTACTAACACAGAATATATTAGAATACTAAACACGGCGTTTATATTTTTTTAAGATTGGAGCAAAACAGCTGTTTTGAACAAAGATTGGGCAATTTTTAGAACTATGTCTGGACTATTGCTTTGTGGTTTGTTCTTAGACTATGGCTATGAGATCTTTATATTTCAGAACCTGGCAAAATATTATTTTCCCCTTCCCCCCCTAGAAATGTTAATTTTATTCATGTGATTAAGTACTAGTAGCCTGTTTTTTAAAAAATAACAAACTAGATACACCAAAAAGCAACAATTGCTTTTATGTTTTGTCCATAGGCTGGCTGTGAAAACTATCTAGTTCCTAAATAAGTGGAATACTAATACTTCCTGTTACCTGTCACCAAGTTTACAGAAAAATTGGTCTAGGGCAGGGGTGTCAAATTCAAGGCCAGGGGCTGGATCTGGTCCATGGAGTGTTTAGATCTGGCCTGTGTGGTTGCCCTGAAAACTGCAAAGGACTGGCCTGCCAAAAACAGAGCTTGCGAGGACCGCGAGCTCAGGAGGGCCACATTTTCTCTGGCAGAGGGTTGCCATCCCAGTCAAAAATGGAGCTCGTGAGGGCTGTGCATGGCTCCCCTGAGCTGCATTTTCACTGGCAGAGGGTTGCAGGAGGCTGTCGCAGCAAAAATGGAGCTCGGGAGCCCATTTTCACTGGCAGAGCACTCGGGCCGCCATATGCGCCCCCAACATGAGTGATGTCATACTGGCCACACTCACTCCAGCCCTTTGAGCCCTCAATGAAATCGAGTTTGACACCCCTGATCTAGGGGATAATTAAATTCATCTCTTGTTTCTCATTTTTGTCTGTGTGCCTCTTCAGACTAGGCAGTTTTTCAGTTTTTCTAACTGAAAGCATGGTGATTGAGTTTATCATGTTAAAGGGAGCAGGGATGGCAAATAGCAAAATATTTATAAGGTGGCATCTGCAACAAACTGTGATAATACCAAAATGATAATATATATGTGGTGATGTCATCGTGAAACTATTGCTCTTGCATACTCATGTCTTGATGGTTGATGCAAGTATCTAAGTTGGAGCACTTGCATCAAGACATAATTGCATGTCTATCATTCTCACACTATCTCAATTTAGTTTGAATATCCTTGTTTTTGGATTTTTTTTTAAAGTTTGAAAATACTTATCTGTTGAAGGAAGAATTCCAGAATTTTTCTGATAACAGAACCTAAAATAACTACATTTTTATATATATTTTCAACAATGCCTCTTTAGGGAATGTTTTCAAAACTATTTTCCAAGTCATCACTTTGGCCATTTGTTTTAATAGGATGGGCTCTAGGTACCAGTCAATTTATACTACTAATGCACCTATTTGTAAGGCCCTTATATAAAAAGCAAGGAAGCTAAAGATTCTTCTGAGTTCTTATTGTTTTTATGGCTGGAATACTCAAAACATTTCAAGTGCCCTCCTAAAACTATGCTTAAACATTTCAGATTGTGTCCCAGCAGAACACAACTAATACAAAATAGTCTGATCAACAACTTGGAACCTGGAATAAACAAGGTTAAAGTCTTGAACAGATGGTCTTGAGATAAAGTATTATCTACAGAGACATTGTTGAGATTCTAGAGAACTTTTAGCTATATTTTCAGTACACATTAAGTCTCTTAAGTCTCCTTTGCTTAATGACAATTGGTCATTAATAATCAATTAGACAGCTAAATGATGTCATCAGTAAGCAAAAACATCACTTCACTATGATGGACTCATCTCATCTCATGTCAGAAATGCAGGAACTAAAAGGGAAATATTAATTTAAGTTTTAGAGATTGAACACTTTAATAAAAACATAAATTTTTATGGTTCTAGCCTAATGCCGGGGCACATTGATGGCAGGAATATTTTCAACCAGCAAATCATTAATGGTGACTGTGATGGACTAATGACCTCACTACTCTGCAGTCATTAAATGTGTCATCTACCATCATTAAGAGAGAGATCATATAATTGTAACTTTACTTCCAGGTTCTCTATTGGTTGTTTGACAGAAACCAGCTGGTAAGCATACAAGTGGTGGTCACATCACTGAGGGTCACTACAATGGTTGCAAAAGTCTCCACCAGTTGTGAGGGGCCCACACAGAGGAGGTATTCTATCGGTTCGCACCGGTTTGGCCGAACCGGTGGCAAAAAAAGCTGCCATTCGGGAAAACCGGTAGCAAAAAAAATGGCTACCGGTTTGGCCGAACCGGTAGCTAAAAAACCTCTGACAACCAGCTGAGAGAATCAAAGAGTCCTCTCAGCTGATTGGTGCACGTATGCGCAGAAGGGTGTGTGTGCATGCACATGTGCGCACACACACTTAGTGAACTGGTGGCAACACTGGTAGGAATCCACCACTGAGCCCACATGACTGTAGGGATGCTGGGACAAGTTGTGAGGTAATCACATGACTGTGGGGATGCTGAGATGGTTGGTTGTAAAGTAACTTTTTCATTGCCATCATAACTTTGAATGGTTGCTAAACAGGGCAATTATTAAGCAAGGATTAACTATAATAACATTTTGCCATTTTTCCCCACCTTGGCAAAAATGCTTCAAAAACAAAATGTTTTGCTTTTATAAATCCCCTGTCCCCCATTTTTAAGAATTTCTCCAATTCCTTCATCCCAAAAGATACCAACCCAGCTATTCGGTTTCCTAAATGAATTTAAAATGTATTGTCTATCTCATGACTAACGTTTACCATTTCTCCCTAGGAATCATATCTTGGGGAACAGCAACTCCTATGGATGTTGTGAAATGTCGTCTCCAAGCAGATGGAGTTTATTTAAACAAATACAAAGGAGTCATTGACTGTATCTACCAAAGTTACAACAGTGAAGGTCTAAAAGTAAGCACTAACCTTTTGAGAATAACACCTAATTATTGGTAACAAACTTAATATGAATCCATGGAAAGTGGGGAAGCAAGTAAGGTCAGAATGGCAAAAGCAGCACCACACCATAAACTTTAGGCATGCATGAATATCATGTTGAAAAAGGTGATACAAAGTGATGCTGCTTTCATTAGCCTGATTCCTTTACCTTCCAACCCACCAATGGATATTGATAAATATAGATATACAGAAAAAATTTCAGTAGAACCATACCATACCATTTCTGGTCGAAATATAATGACTAGAATTCTGGCCATTTTCTCAGGTGTTTTTAAAGGATAATTTAAATATATTTTATATGGATTTAATTTTATTAACATTTTTCTAGTTTATATTTAAACCTTTTTATTGTAAGCTGCTTTGATGATCAAATACATAGAAATAGAGGGCATAAATTTAGTAATTTTAAAAATAGATATATAAATATAGCAGAACCTGTAGGTCTATCAGCAGCTATGAGAGCAAAATAGCTAAATGGAATCAGCACCACCAAGAAGTCTCATTCATTATCTCATTTGAAGCAATATTGCCACATATTGTTACTCAATTGATTTATTCAATTGCTGCAGCTTAAGCAAAATATATATTTCAAGGTCGCTGACACACAAACCAACACATCACTTTAGAAGAATATTTGCTGAACTTTAGGTAGATAATAGCAGACAGGAATGTGATTGAAATGCTTAGTATAAAATGCTTGACTGAAGGAAACTGAACACAGCCCAAGAAGCAATAGTGTTGTCCATAGAGATTCCAAAAGTCACAGGACTCCAGATTAGTAGTCAGGTGGTCCGAGGATTAAAAGCCACAAACAAGAAGCAAGAACACAATTCAAGAGCTGGTCAGACAAACGGCTGACTAAATCTATCTGCAGCACTGGCTACAATTATTCATGCCTTGTTCTTTGTTTCACAAGAAGTCTCATTGAAGAAAATTGTTCTGATTGCTTTTTTATGTACCAACACCTGGGGCTTATGCCTCATCATCGGATTGCTCCAATTGAACAGGAGATGCCTGTGACTGATCAGGCTCAATTGAATCCTGGCATATTCATTCCTGAGGCTGACAATTCCAAAACACAGGTTCAGCTGGAGTAACATCTCCAGAGTCAAGTTCAAATGCTGAATTGTGGCTCATAACAGTACATGAATTTTGAAGGTGGCAACAAAAATATGGGTAACTAAAAGTAAATCAATAGGGATGTCACACGTGCTTTTACTCTTCTGGATTCCCTCTGTTTCTTACAACATGTTAGTTGATCAGTGGTTCCAATTCAGTCCTCCTGCTATGTTGGAACATTTCCTGGAATGTTCAAGAAAGTCATCCCATTCCAGTTAGCTGAAGACTTCATACAATTTCATATATTTGCACACAAACTCAGGTATAGCAATGAGGGGTGGAGCAAAGGTCCATTAAAGGTCTTTCTCCTAAGCAAGCAGCCACCAGTATTTTGAGATGGTTGGTATCACAAAATAACATGATTCTCCTCAAGAATGGAATGTGCATCACTCTGAATCCTTTCCCAGCAACCCCAAGAAGTACTGGAGGTAGGTCAGGGGTTTGCTTTGGGAAGCAGCTTCCAAAGCATGATTTGCACAACCCTTTATTGAAGCAAAACACCCTTTCAAAGTTTCACACAACTGTATTGAGCAAATGGAAAAGCCTGATGACTATGTGTTTGAAGCAAAGCAATGGAATATAGTGGTCATAATTCCATTTATCTTTTGATCTTACTAACAGAAATAAAACTCTATTTTTTTTGTCCAAACATAAAAATAAGACTTTTCTGTTAGGATGCATATCATTTTCCAATATCTTTTTTCCCTTCTCTAATTAGTGGAAGTAGTTGATATTTCTCATTGTATATCATGTGTCCTAAATATTCCAGTTTTCTTTTTTATGATATTCATAAATTAGGTTTTCTTTTCGAAGCAGTGCCTCATTTTGTATACATTCAACCATGGTATTTTAAATAATCTAAAATCCAAGTCTTCTATTCTGCTGATAGCATCAGTTGGCAAGACCTTGTACAATCTATAAATGAAGTTATGGCTTTAAGTCCCAAAATTTAATAAATTGACTTAAGTTTCAAAAAGTTATTCTTGTATTTTCAATCCTGCTCCATCTATTCAATCTTGCTATGAACCCATTTATAATTCAAAATACAGCTCAGACATTAATACTGTTACACTCCATGCTTATTTTTCTACATTCAATAGTATCAATATGAATTTACATTAAAAGTCTCAATGTTTGTCTCAGTCATCACGTTATATCAATTAAATATATCAAATCTTGCTGTTATATCTCCATGGGCATTTCCAAAGCCAGTTTCTCACTGTCTGCAGGCATTCACAAGATTGTTTAATCTTGTTCTTGGTGGAAGAATGCCATTTCCCTGCTAGACAAATCCTAACATGGAATATGATAGATTGTTTGTCTAAAATAACATGATTGTACCTGTCTGGCAGTCAATGGCCTTGAAAAAGTTAAGTTTCATTTTGGATGGATGGATGGATGGATGGATGGATGGATGGATGGATGGATGGATGATCTTCACCATTCAAAGGTGTTCTGGATATTTTGGACTAAATATTCTAGAAATTCTTTTCATCATGTTTACTTTGGAATTCTAAGTAGTGGAAATCACCAGGTTGAGTAAAATTGGTATGTACCTGAAAATATATTCCCACAGAAGAAGAGAGGGAGGGAGAGGGGGAAACCGGTGACTGGATTTGTATATGGAAGACAAAGGTATTAATCTCACCCTGATCCCTTTGCAGCATCATGGTTTTAATCTGAACCTTTTGGAGGGCAAAACATTGCTTTCTGGCTCATATTTTGGTTACAGCGATTCATCAAACAAGTCATAGCAACAATATTTATGATGTGGTTTGCAGAGTTATTTCTAATATTATGTCTACATCTGATTTATACTTGCTCTATCCTGAGGGTAACTGCTTCTCTTTTTTATCTTCACTTCACTTCCCCTATGCCCTTAGGACCTCACAACCCTTTGATAATTAGTCTCTACTGAAAATCAGAAACATGGAGACATTGCTTCTTACAATTTTGAGGCAGTAAATTAACCCCTGTGTACACATACATACACAACCCTCTCCCCAAAGAAACACTAGAAAGCAGGCCCTACGCGTAATTTTTTTTTTTAAAAAAAGAGAATTACTAAAACAATTTTCCTGAACTGTAACACCCTTTCAAACATCCACCTCCCCCCCCCCCGCCAAAAAATTCTTGGCTTCCTTCACATCTGTGATCAAATCCTTCTTTTTGCTCAACTTGTGTTGTTGAGTGTGGCCACATCCAGGAAGACCAAGACCAAGAGTCCAGCCCAGAGCATTGTTAAATCAGCCAGATGAGGCTCCTTGCATTTAAGGGCAAGCCTGTTCAGCATGTGGGTAGGGAAGGGGGAAGAGAGGAGACTCTGCCTTTCCTCAAAGCCACCCACCATCCTTCCTTAATCTACCTCTCCATAACCACAGAGCAGAGCCCTACCAGTTCTCAGCCAGAAAAAAAAGTGGTTTTTTTCCCCTTCATCTGACCTCATGTAACTGTCAACATGGAGGCCAGCCCAGGCCTCATCCTTGAGACAGGACAGATTTATGGTTTGAGGACCTCTCTTTTTCCCTTGAATTGGCTGACAAGAAAGAATAACAGTGATGGAACGGACCTTGGAGGTCTTCTAGTCCAACCAAAGAGAACATGTTTTGCAGAACGTCTGAAGGATAAGATCCATGTTGTCATAAAAAAAGATTGGGTGTTCTTTTTTGCTTCCCCCCTTTCTTTTTCAAAATCTCTGTCCCCCCCTTGAAATAAACAAGGACACTGTGCAATGAACGGGCCTCCCCATTGCAACCCAGGGGTTATTAAGATTCAACAAATCCCTCTCCATTAGGCATACTGGCTGGGCAGTGGGCAAATGGTAATGCAATCCATCTGGAAAAGTCCTCAAAGGGACTCTCACCCCCCACCACCAACACCCACCCCTAATCTAAAGAATATTTTACAGAAAAAACTGAGCAAATAATTGCTGATATAGTCTGCTTTCCCTTTCATTTTTAATCAGTAAACAGGGATGGGCAATTCCCCTCCCATTTATTTGGAATTAGATCAACAACACTAATGCCAAGGGGGAAAAAAATCCAATATGTTTTGGGCTCTGTTTGCAATCATATCCATGAGAAATAGGTTATGGCAACAATTCACACCGTTGGAAAACCAGAGTACAAGGTCTGCAGACAGTGTAGTGTTACAGTGATTTTTGATTTTGACAGATTTACTGTAATAAACTGGAACCAAGCAGAAATAGATGGATTCTACATCTCACATAAGCTCTGAAGCCAATCCTGAAATGGGACAGAACATTGATAAGGAAAGTTCTTTAAGGAGACTGAACTTTATGAAATCTGAATACTGCTCAGACAACGATTTCTAAGCCTGAAGACAACAGCTTTGGACTGCCCTATATTGAAAAAAATTGGAAGCCTAGAAGAACACGTTATTGCAGAGTTAATAAAGGGAAAGTATCAGTGGTGGTGTAATAGAATTTAAGGACAAAATCAAGAAGTCCTTGGTGCCAGAAAAGGTGTTTATTTGCGCAGGTTCAGAGAAA
>JAOYMU010000098.1:75772507-75782869 GCA_025802295.1 Psammodynastes pulverulentus
GTAAAGCACTATGAAGCGGTATATAAGTCTAAGTGCTATTGCTATTGCTATAATGGTTCAAGCTGAGTGATCAGTGGTGGAACAAATAATTAGATGTCATATGTAAATCTGCTACCTTTGAGGGCTATCCCACACATATGAGGCTCTTCAACGTCAACATTTTCCTTTCTACTACCTCTGTTTTTCAGTGAGAGAGATATTTACATAGGCTAAGTAGTGACCCATAAAAATGGAATAGGATAATAATGTTGAGCTACAACTGTCTATTTTGTGTATATTTGCCTCCGATTTATTTTTCCCTAATATGTGAAACCCTGCTAACATCAATTTAAAGACAAGCAATTTCTTTTTAGTCATTTATTCCCTTGGGCTCTGTGCTCGTTCATTTGCAGTTGATCCACCAAATCAAGCAAACACTTCTACTGAAGAGTTCAGATTGCCCTTCTAAGTTTGTATACATTAGGTTTCTGGCCAGTTAGTAGCAGCTCATTAACACCCATTTCTCTATAAATAAGCCTTTGAGAAACAACATTCTATCTTGGGAATTCTTGATGCTGAACTGTGGCTGAATTCTCCATTAATCATTTTTTTTTTGTATTTAATTCTGGTTTGAACTAAAAATCTGTCTAGACTATTAAGGGTGAGTTTATTTGGTTGCCAAATTGGGCATATAAATGTGTATATCTGTACTAAAGAAAAAGATAGTGTGAGACTGGAAGGTATTCCAGTGGGGTGTTGAGGGCTCCAAGGATCAAAGAAAGCAAATTATTTTAAGCAAAACATTTCCCATATGGAATATACATAAAGTCTAGACAATGAGTCAGGATTTTCCTAGGTAACTTTTCTTGGAAATTGCAGAACAGAATTTGTTTCTATAAATGTAGCACATGTATTTGTTGCAGTTTAAAATTTAATCATTTTAAGGATTTTTTTTCATCCTGTAGCACGCTAAAGATCAAACCATAAAATGCCAAATAGTTTTAACTTGCTGCCATCCAATGACTCTCCTCTGTTTCATATACAGGTACATTCCTCTATTTTTCATACCATTTTAATCAAACAGGGTTTACTTGCTTCTGAGTCAATTCTATAGGTTAAATCCACAGGCAATACATTATTCTCTTTGCAGTTTGACACTGAGATTACATTGTCCTCTTTTCTAAAAGTTGCAGATTTAGAAATTAACCATTAATGGGGAAAGATGAAGCTTTTTTTCCATATGAAAAAGAAAAGCATAGTTTTTATTTTGTTGTTTAAAAATAATAATAAAATGGAGGAGTTTTTAAAAATATGCTGACTTTTATTTCTTCTTCTTTTTTTGCTCTTCTAGAAGGCAGAGAAAAAACAACTCACTAGCAGCTCTTAAATATGTCAGAGGCAACTCATTAGTTTGATCACTGATCTATTTTTTTAAAAATTAAACCTTAGAACATAATTAATTGGCCTGGCTTTACAACACAGAGGTACATTCATTTGCTGATTTATTTATCTTATTGCTCATAATACAATTGGGTTAGCCATGAGTTCATATAAATTGTTACAAGAGAATGGAAAAAAATATTTAAATTAATTCCTAGTCAAGTAGGCTGGTCAAAGAAAGCAAAAATTATCTCCCAAGGAGAGAAGTATTATTCTAGTACTGGGGCTTGATGAGAGAAAACATTAGATAGCTTGTTAAGATAATAAACATAATGGAATTATGATATCATCCAAACAGTGATTAAATACAATGTAGGAGCCCAGCAGATACCAAAGTAGCTTAATCTGCTAAAAAAATCACTTCATTACTTTTAATGTAGATTACAGTTGATCACCCTGATATACATAGATGAATTAAAACTTTTTAAGCTTTAATGGGTATATGTTTAACAGTTAGAAAACAACATATGAGGTTGACTTCAATGCATATATTGTATGCACATTTTGCTAAAGTCATATTCCCTTACTAGAAATTGCACCCCAATATGGTAAGTGAATGTCAGGCGCAAAAGATCAGGACTACACATGAAGCTCTAATTAAACTGATTTGTTGCTAATCATCCTTATGCACAGAAAATGACTCATTAACGGCTAGCACTATCTTGGCATTAAAAAGGTAAAAGTTCCCCTCGCACATATGTGCTAGTTGTTCCCAACTCTAGGGGGTGGTGCTCGTCTCCATTTTAAAGCTGAAGAGTCCGAAGACGTCTCCGTGGTCATATGACTGGCATGACTAAATGCCAAAGGCGCATGGAACGCTGTTACCTTCCCACCAAAGGTGGTCACTATTTTTCTACTTGCATTTTTATTTGTTTTTGAACTGCTAGGTTGGCAGAAGCTGGAATAAGTAATGGAAGCTCACCCCGTTTATGCAGCACTAAGAATTCAAACTGCTGAACTGCCGACCTTTCGATCGACAAGCTCAGCATCTTAGTCACTGAGCTACCACATCCCTATATCTTGGCATTAGATAAGGGTAAATGAAATTCAAGAAAGGTTGGACTTAGTCCATTTGTGGCTACATAGAAACTCTAGGCTGATTCCTCTTTTGACTCTGCCCCCTGGTTCTACCATCCCTTTTATAGTGAAACAAATTGATTTTCCAGTTCATCTTTAGCATGCCTCCCCTGAGTAGTCTATATTTTTTCAATTAACATCACCATGGGGATATTTCTCAACATGCCAGTCATCTTTCCAGTTGTTCTATATGACTTTGGTTGATGGTCACAAATTACAGAATGAAAGGTCAATGCAATCTAACTAGACTTAATTTCAATCAACTTTCACTGTACCAATTATACCAGATGGTAACTGAAGTTTTAGTTGATTTATCTTATTATGCTGTGTATATTTCTCACTACAGAGTGGTTGCTTATGAATGTTGTCCTGGATATGAAGAAGTTCCTGGAGAAAAAGGCTGCCCAGCTGGTAAATAAGATTATTAAGTGACACTTAAAAGTTCCCCAGTTTGAATCATGTAAATTTGTAGTGATCAATGTATTGATGTGTATCTCCTTATTTGACCAATGAGCAATAAATCAATAAGTAAAAAAGCAAGTTATAATAACAAGAATTTTTTTTGAATAAACTTTATTAGTTTCTTAAAACAAAAACAAAACAATGTAAAAACAAGACAAACATACAAACAATGAAACAACAAAAAAAAGTACTAAATATCAATATATTAACGGCCGTGTGGCCACAATAGCCATTGAAATATGTAAAAAATATCCTACATATAACACAACTAGCCTTTAATCCATTTATTTACAATTCTTGCATTTTCCTTAATCTTCTTTGTCTCTTTTTTTCAGTCAGGTATACCATTTATCCCATATCTCATAATAGTCTGAATCAGTTTTGTCTTCTAATTTTAAAGATAATTTCGTCATTTCTGCACATATCAAAAAATTTTTTATAACCAATTCCTCGGGAGGTATCATCTTTTGTTTCCACATTTGGGCATATGCCAATCTCGCAGCGGTCAACAAGAATTTTTCTAATATCTGTTCTAAACAGAGTGATATAAAAAGTGACAGCTTCTTTTTAATCTTTAAAACCAGTCATTATGCTTTCTGTTTTCAAAGTATAAACAATATTAAATAGCTAGCAAGGCTAAGCAAGTATTGCCTATGAGCGGGATTTAATTAATTAACACATATACAGAGCAAGCAGGTTCTCATCTGGCATCTCAGAGTAAAATCTTTCAGTCCTAATTTTATTTTTTCTCTATTTTCTGCCACATGTTTTGGCTTTTGTTACACAGGCAAATGGGAGATTATAGTGAATTTTCTTTCCTCAGCATTTCCATAAACCATGCTATTTTTGTCCTGTCAATGGCTATTAATTATGATGGTTAAAGGAAACTTAAGTTTCAAGAGTAATGTGTCTGAGGGGGGATGTGAGGAGAAATAAGCTGCCTTAGGAAATATGACAAAGAAGTACTTAGCAGGTATTTACTAGAAACAGAAGATGAACTAAACACATGCAACAATGCTACCAAAGTTTATCTTCCTTGAGTTTCCATTTTGTTGCTTTCTCCCATAAGTAGAGATTTCCTTTCTTTCTGCCTGTTTTCCTTAAAACTTTTCAAACTTCCTTTCTTTTCCTTTCCTTTCCTTCTTTCCTACCAAAATGTTCATAAATCAGTCTCACTTCATCTTATCTCCTTAACCTGCTTATTCAGCACTATCACATTTATGGGTTCTTTACAACAAACACACACACAAGGCATATATAGTGTATTAGGTAAAACCTATTTATTCTTTAGTGTATAATATATATATATATATCTGATATCTATCCATCTCTACCATAGCGCTCTCTCTCTCTCCTCTCTCTTCTCTCTCTCTCTCTCTCTCTCTCTCTCTCTCTCATATTGTTTTTTAATATCAGTTCTATGTTGATGGCACAGAAGAATAGCCTGGGGTGAAAAAATGGAAACTGCAAATTGCTTTCTATAAATTACTCTTCTCCACCTCCCACCCCATGTTGTCTTCTCTGTGAAATTTCAGATGTGTCTGCAGTTGCAAATGGATGCTTAAAGAGTAATACATTGTAGGAAAATGATGGAATGAGAAATAGTAAAGTCTCATTCTTATTACTGGTTCTCTACCCATAAAGTAATATTTTTAAAACTTAATTTCTGGTCCACAAAAATTCAGATAATCACTAGATAGAAAAAGAGAGATTTTTGTATTAGCATCTTAATATTTATCTGGATTTTTGCACAGCAAATACGGTATACGTACACAATTGTACACATGCCCGTGCAAAATACCATTTGCCACTTTTGTTTCTCTTTTCTGTCTTCTTCAGATTTAAAACACCAATCAAGTTAATTCTAAGTCTTTGCTAAGAACAGTAATATGTGAAAAAAATGTGTCAATTCAATGGGTTGGATTTAGGCTTACTTATTTTTTGAGAATTAAAAATAGGTTTTAAATAATTCTGTCTAACCCATCTCATTGATTTCAATTGGCCTCACTAACTCTCAGCACCAACTTATTGCTTAATTTTTGATTAATTATCTTATTCTTAATTATTTTATTTTATTCTAATTCTGGTTATCTAACCCTAACCAGGGAACCAGTTTGATATAGTGGTTAAGGCATGAGACTAGAAAATGGGAGTTCTAGTTCCACCTTAGACACAAAGCCAGAGCTGGATGACCTTGGTCCAGTCACTCCCTCTCAGACCTAGGAAGGAGGCAGTGCTAAGCCACTTCTGAAATTTGGTCAAGAAAACTACAAGGTCTTGTCCAGGTGGTCGCCAGGAGTCAATACTGACTTGAAGGCACCACAGAAAGAGAAAAAGAAAAAGAGAGGGAGAGAGGGAGTGAGAAGGGAGGGAGGGAGAGAGAGAGAATAGAATTTGTTCTTAACTGTCTATGACTTTGCTAAAGAGATATGCCTTTATTTTTAACAGCTTTGCCACTTGCCAATCTTTATGAGACGCTTGGAGTTGTCGGAGCCACCACCACTCAGCTCTATTCTGCCAGCTCTAACCTGAGTGCTGAAATCACAGGTCCCGGCAGCTACACAATCTTTGCCCCCACCAATGAGGCCTGGGCATCATTGCCTGCTGTAAGTCTAGGGCAGCTGCATGTTGCTCAACACGGGTGCAATTCCTGATGTGATAGATCTCAATGCTTGGTTTTAACCAATCATTATAAATACAACCAAGAATAAATAGAATGTGAAGAAGTTGGATCCAGAGTTATGCCTGCAAAATGAAACATTTGCCTTGTCTTTATCAGAAATATTATTTAAATATGCTTGACGGTTGTTTGTTTTTTAAATGAGATTAGGTGGAATGATGTAAATTATGTGCAGCAAATATGGGACTATAACTATATCCACCCCAGGCTCATGAAAGCTAAGTTAGACTGCACAAGAATGTAGGAGATGAATGTCAGATTGGCAATCAAAAAGTCAGTTCCTTTTCTTTATTTTGAGCCACTGTCTTCTGCAGGGGGATAGGGACATCAGACTAGTTAAAGCAGTGTTGTGGTACCACATCGCAAGCTTTCCCCCTTCTCTACACCTGCTGCAGTATTGCACATCTGCTCAAAATGAAAGAGCTTGTAGCATAATGCTGCTATCAGTGCTTTCGTTATTCTAATGAAAGCAACACAATTCTGTGGATATTGTTGCATTGAGCTGAATATATAGTTATTATTGTACCGCTTCATTAGCTTGGTTTCCTACTTGGAAAGGCAAAATTCCTTTTCTCAAGGGTAAGCCACCTCAGCATAGTGCCTCCCTCCAAATCATTCTGTCACTAGCCATGTTAACTGGGAATTAGGGTGGTTGTACTTTAATGCATCATGTTGGAAAAAGGAAGTAGATGTAACAAAAATTTCTGTTTAGAAAAATGTTGAGATAGCAACTGCTGTTTTTCTGGCAAAGCTCTCAATTCCCACTCTAGGGAAACTAGTACAGTTCTCTACCTCCTACCAGGGAGAAAGCAGATAGAAATAGTCACATAAAATACATAGCCCCAGATCTGGGATAGGATGTTCAGAACAGCTGACTCTTTAATATGATTTCTTGATCTTAGGAAGTGTTGGATTCGTTGGTGAGCAATGTCAATATTGAGCTGCTAAATGCTCTGCGATATCACATGGTGAATAAACGATTCTTGACTGATGAGCTAAAACACGGGCTTTCTCTCCCTTCAATGTACCAGAATATTGATATCAAGATTCACCATTACCCAAATGGAGTAAGTATCTGGTAAATTTTATAAATACAGCTGGGCACAGACTTAACTTAGACTGGACGAAGATAAGATTATTTCGTTCCTACTTTGGATGGCTTAATAATGTGGCCAGTTATATTAATATAAATTTGCTTCCTACAGTATGATAGCCAAAAAAATTAGACCAGATAAGACTAGCTTTTTTTATTGTTTTTATCTGGAGTTGCCACCATGAAGAAGACATTTAAAGACATTTTCTCATTCCTATTATGATGAATATATACAACACTTAGCATGTTTTTAGGAATGCAAAGATTAAAAAAACTGAGCACAGCTCCTTTATTCACATCTCCCTACAGCCATATAATATGTTCATTATAATATATAATTTAAAAGAAAACTGCTAAGTTATATCGAGAGAGAAGGGAGGGAAATTTCAATGGTACATAGGTGTAGAGTGAATATAATACAAATTATATGAAGGAAAACCAGTGAATTATATATGCATCAGTTTCTATAGGCTCAGTGCCTTGGGTTTAGAATGTTTGTGTTCAAGTAAAAAAGTTTGAGTAAAAAGATGTTCTTTAAGTTATTGGTCTTTATGAATTTTTATTAAAGTAAAATTATTAATTTATAAATAGCTATTTGTAAAATCTATAGGATTCTTCAAAATATTCTGTCAGATCTACACAAGCAATCTCTAGAGATTCATTCTCTCTTAATGATACCCTTCCTGTGTTGTGCCATCCTTCAAATCAACAAAGACAGTTAATGCCAACAATATATTCATTTCCATTTTATTCC
Source organism: Psammodynastes pulverulentus (assembly GCA_025802295.1). NCBI lineage: Eukaryota > Metazoa > Chordata > Lepidosauria > Squamata > Psammodynastidae > Psammodynastes > Psammodynastes pulverulentus. Next base: position 75,779,993 of record JAOYMU010000098.1, read on the forward strand.
TATCCTGCCCATTCCAGATTGTGACTGTGAACTGTGCTAGATTGCTGAAGGCTGACCATCATGCTACCAATGGAGTAGTCCATCTGATAGACAAAGTCATTTCTACAACTTCCAACAGTATCCTGCAAGTTGTAGAGATTGAAGAAACTCTTGAAACTCTTAGGGTAAGTTCATCTTAAATGATTTCAGTCTTATTTCCTTACACCAATGGAAAGTTAGATCACTTTTTTGAAATTTGTGTAATCGGCAACTTTATTACTAGTAGATTTATTCTAACATAACTGATTCTCTTTCCCTCCCATTTATTTAAAGGCTGCTGTGGCAGCGGCTGGTCTCAATAATCTTTTAGACAGCGAAGGTCAATTTACATTATTAGCACCAACCAATGAAGCTTTCGAGAAGATTCCTAAAGAAACGTTTAACAGGATCCTGGGAGACCCAGAAGCTTTGAAAGGTAAATAACCACAGTCTATTCATAATAATAATACCGTAGAAAGTCTATTGCTTTCACCAGAGATTATAGAAGCTAAATGTATTTTTGAAATGCCTCTGCCAGCAAAAATGGAGTTTTTGCTAGCAGAAGGTTCAGTTTTTGCAGCCAAAAATGGAGCTTGTGAGGGCCACAGGTGGTCCTCCTGAGCTCTGTTTTCGCTGGCAGAGGGTTGCAGGAAGCCGTTGCAGCCAAAAATGGAGCTTGGGAGCCCATTTTCACTGGCAGAGCACTGGGGCCACCACAGACACCCCCGACACGAGTGATGTCGAGCTGGCCACATTCACCCTGGTCCCCAAGGTCAAACAGAACCCTGATGTGGCCCTCAATGAAATGCGGTGACACCCCTGATCTAGAGCTAAGAGAGGCAAAAGCTTTGATAGCATTGCCCCCTTTTCTCTCTGTTCGATTGTTATATCAACGTTATATATGAATGGAAAGGAACCTGACTGGAGTAACAGTTTGCAGTGTTTGGATGCCTCCCTACTATGGTGGTGGTTCTTCCTAAACTCTTTTTCCTCTTTTGGTATACAATGTTTATGTGAGTCACTGCTTTGGCAATGAGCTTTTTTTCAACCCTTTTGCTGACTTTAAGGCAGGAATGGAGAGGAAACCAGGAGAAAGCTGTGTCAGCATTGACTCATTACCAAGAAGGCAGATGCAGGGGGAACTGGGCAAGCTAGTCAGCACTTTCTATGGGGGGAAAGATGAACAATAGCAATCAGAATGTTTAATGATGTATTTGATGACACTAGACGGGCCTCAAAAACCTCTGTGATAGCAGCTGTATGTGTGTGTGTGTGTGTGTGTGTGTGTGTGTGTGTGTGTGTGTGTGTGTATATATATATATATTAAACAATACACATTCATTTCTAAAGCTAAAGCAAAATATAATTTAGACCAATTGTCTAAGCTTTTAAATGGGGAAACAATCCTCAGTTTTGCCAAGGATGTGAACAAATGTATTCAGTAAGAGTTGAGAAACATCTTATCTTTAGGAAATAAATGTACCTGATTTTGTATATGTAAACCATACTGTACTACATAAGCACTTTTTAGCAAAGAAATATTTTAGTAAATAGTAAGGAATGGGTTTGAAGACTACAGGCAGTTCCTGGATTAAGAATGGGTTCTGTTCCTAATTCTGTCTTTAATTTGAAATTGTATTTAAGTTGGAACTCATATTTATGAATAGCCTGCCTATTACTAAAAATGGCAGATGGCGTTTTCCTTCTTTCAGCTGATAAACTGCTGATGCTATGCAATGTTTACATGGACTGCTAAGCACTCCTGAAAACAGGCAGTATATTAAAAAAAATGCACAGCTTCAGTGGTTTATAAAAACATTGTGCACCATCAGCAGTTCATTGGCTCAAGAAAGGACAACACTGTCTGCCATTTTGGTAGGCAGCCCACTGGTAAGTATGGGTTGTTCATAAGTCAGATGTTCTCAACCTGGAGACAGCCTGTATTGGAGTCTCTGTCTGGATACATAATGATATTATTACAATATACAAGTTTCTATCCCTCACTATTTTTGTTCCAATAATTCCAACAATTGTTCCAACAAAGGAATTTCACCTTTACTGGGCAGGACTCTCTTTGAGATATGGCTACAGAATGTGACTATATCCCTGGAAATAGTCATCCCCCCTTTATGGATGATGATGTTGATGATGGTGATGATGAGAGGATGGTTGGACTTGGAACAAGCAACTGATTCCTCCTTGGCTCAGACTAGTGGAACTCCTTCCTTGTCCTTAAGTACTGTATTTACAATTGATTTGCCTTATGACCAGGCAGGCTGGAGGCTACAAGCATCTTTTTTTTATATGCAATGAACTAAAACAATGAGCCCGCCTTCCTCAGCCTACCCACCAAATATAATTCTAGGAGTTGTAGACTCAACATATCAGGAGGGCATTAGATTAGCGAAAGCTGCACTGAGCAATTTGCAAGATTTTTTTTTAGCTTGACTATTTTGCCTGTTTATAGACAAAAATATTATGCATGTCAGCCTGCCATTATTCTGAAATATTATTTAATTTTCACTCCATGGCTTACCAATCACCAGAAGAGATGTACAAGCTACTTTAAAAAATTATTCCACTTACTGTGTTCTATTTCCCCCCCCATAGCACTGCTGAACAACCACATCTTAAAAACAGCTATGTGTGCTGAAGCTATTATTGCCGGTTTATCCATGGAAACCCTAGAGGGTAATATGTTGGAAGTAAGCTGTATTGGCAATCAGATGATTCTCAATGGAAAGTCCATCATTGCCGACAAGGATGTAATGGCCACAAATGGAGTGATACACATAATCAATGAACTTCTCATCCCAGACTCTGGTAAACACCCTCCTCCTCCTCCTCCTCCTCCTCCTC
>JAOYMU010000098.1:75801023-75814543 GCA_025802295.1 Psammodynastes pulverulentus
ATCACTTCCGGGTTTTTTAGCGCGACGAGGGGGGGTGCGTTCCGGCACCTTTCTTGGAAGAAAAAAAGCCCTGGTGACTGTACTTCCCTCCCTGCCTTTTAAATTCCAGATAGCTGGATAGCTGTGGGGGTGGTTTTGTCCTTTGTTAGATGCTTATTCTGTCTTCAGCTTTGCTTTTCACTCAGATTTTGTTTATCAGGCTGTTGTCTAGGCTCAGGGCAATTCCTCCTGTCTCCTTCAAGTTTATCCTCATAGCCCATTACATGCTCTTAGCAACCTAATCTACAGTTAGAGAATTATGGGAGCACTGGTCTATTGCTTCTGGAGCAGAGGTGGTATTCAGCAGGTTCTGACCAGTTCTGGAGAACCGGTAGTGGAAATTTTGAGTAGTTCATAGAACTGGTGGTAACCTTCCCCCAGGAGTGGGAGGGAATGGGGATTTCACAGTATCCTTCCCCTGCCACACCCACCAAGCCACACCACGCCCACCACGCTGCTCCCACAGAACTGGTAGTAAAAAAAATTGAATCCCATCACTGCTCTGGAATATCAATTTGCCTGGAACAGAGACAATATCTGGATACTGATTTTAATTTTAGTGCAAATTTCTGTGCAGAGATCAAATAACATGACTTGTGTTTTAAAGCTGGTTCTGCTCCCCCCCCCTTTTTTTCCCCCAGCTCCTGTGTATTCCAGATTGTTAGCCAGGATGAAACACTAAAGTAACAGCGATCTACATGTCAAGCACAATCAAGGGTTCAGTGGATTTTTACTGTGGAAAGCAAAGCCTAAATTTAAGCAGAACAAAACGCCGCCATGTAGGTGGAATGTATCTTAATACAAAGGTTATCTTCTTTTTGAAGTGAAATAAAGACAATAAAAGCCATATAGCCAGACACACCCAGACACACCCATCGCTTTATAAGATTACTTTGTCCTCAGTAGTAGCAGATAATTTAGGAAATATCTATTCCAAAATTATTTAGGTCATATGAGCTTAAGCAAAGAAAAAGCCCTAGTATTTGTAGGTGTATCAAGAAAAGAACCAGGTGTCATATGCTAAGCTCATTAAACTGTTTAGCCCAACGCCTTCTATTTCACTGGACAAAACTTGCCCTAGTTCTCAAAGAAACAGCTTTCCTGCATCTTCTGATGGAACTTGTTAGCTAGTGTCAGTGCCTTAGATCTTATGTATATAACCTTGCTCTGTTCCATTGAATAGGTTTCTTCCATAAATTATTTTTTTTCTACAATTTATTTGGACTTTAGCTGCAGAAAAGGAAGACATTGAGCACTCTTAGTCTAAATAATTCTCAGGTTGGCTTCCATTTTGTTTGTCTATATTCTGTCTGTAGACCAAATTGCAATCCCTTAAACTATACTTCCATTTTCACTGCTAAAACAATTGCGAGAGATCAAGAACCTAAACTATTTTTATGTTCTCAAGTCCAATGGGATGAATGGTCAATTTTTTTGTAAGGTTCAAACAATAGATTTTGCTTCTATAGTTTTGTCAAGGAATATTTTTGGATAGAGTCAGAGAGCCATTCATGTACATTTACTGTATACTGGCAGAATCATTACTTTTTTTTTTACATATTAGGAATCTTTTAATTGTAATGCTCTTTTTAAAATTGCACTCTTTTTAAAAAAAATACTGTAGAATAAACTTTGAGTTTAAGATTCTATCTCTATTTCTGCTTTGAGGCTCACAATCTTCACATCCCTACAATTCAACTTTTCTCATAGGTGTCTGGAGAGGGAGGAGAGGCAAGAATGTGCATTATGACATGATGCTGCACAACTCATGGGTTTCGTCTTACGTAACTTACACACATTTCATAAAACATTTTGCCATTGACTGTGGTAGAAAATGCCAATGACCCTTTTTGTGGACTTCCAAGGGACTGTTTGAATTTTCAGCTCTAGATATGTTTTGAAAAGGAATCCTGAAACTTTGTGATGATAATCATATCCTTTTCTTCTCAACTGCAATAACTTGGAATTACATTTGTATATACATATTTTATGCAAAGTAAAATGGAATTTTGTTAATTGAATGTGGCTCTGTCAGTGACAATCCAATTCTGGGTTACTTTCTGCTCTCTCATAGTGTGCCATCTCCAGATCTGATAAAAATACAAAACACAATAACAACCACCCTTTTAAAAAAGTTTAGAATTCAAAAGGTTTTTGCGATGTCATGAGAGAGGCTGTTGCCCAAAGCCACTTGGGCAAGTACAAGGTATTGCCTATGTTGACATGAGCTTTCTAAAAAATGGTCTATAATCTTATACTGTATGATAACCATAAGCAAGTACTTTAGCAAGAATCTGTGGTTTTTAACTTTTTTCCTGTGCTTTGAAAATCTTCCGTGCAATTCTGCATTTTAACTTTTTTTAAAAAATAAATCCTTCATTGTTGATATCAGAGAATCTCTAAGCTTGGTTGTTTGCCTGCAGAACCAAGTAACATAATTACCGTAGTGCAAGAAAAACAACCAAGCTCAGAGATCACCAATGACTCCACACAGGGGTGGGATCTAGCTGGGTCTGCCCGGATCAGGCGATCCAGTTGTTAACAGAAGCCTCTATCCCACAGAGAGGAACAGGAAGCAAAAAAGCTATGCTGGGTCTTCCCACCCGGCCTGATTTTTATCTGTCCTTTATCCTCTGAAGCTGCTTATTACTGCAAGCCCCAGCTGAAGGTTGGGAAGTGGTGTACGCACGTTTTCCCAGTGCGCAAGCGTGTTCCCAAACCGGTAGCTGCGCCACTTACATCCCATTGCTGACTCCACAGTTCAACTCTGAGCTACATGTTCTCTCGAATTTAGAACCTTGCATGATGCAAGGCATGCATGATGCAAGGCACAGTTTGATCAGTGCTGCTGATTAGCTTTGATTTACACATATGGTTCTAACTTTAATTCCCTTTGTTCTTCCCACATGTGAAAATACATCCTCACATTTTAAAAAGCCATGGAGTTCTCCCTCATAAAAACCTTGGAGTAAACAATCAATCTGTAATAAAATTTGAGTTTCAACTTAAATACATAGACAAGATAAAGTTTCTTTCAAGTCAGACTCGATCTTTGGACACAGCCATGTAATTTTCTTAGCAATGTGGTTGTGGTTGGTTCTATGCCTCATAATTATGATAGATGATTCCAACATAAAGATTTTTAGAGGCATGTGCCAACCCCCATTGTTTTTATAATAATTACAGCCATTACTGTCTTCCCTAAATCATCAGGAGACCTTGACCCAAGTAAAAGAAATTGAATTCGTACTTATGGAAGTTTTGACCCACAGAACTCACGTTCACCTGTAGGCAAATTCAAGCAAGTGAATTTACATGTGAAAACTAGGAAAATAATAGCTTGGTGAGGGGAAGAAGCTCCACATACAGACTTCACACTCTTCATTTTGGTGTATTGATAGATTTAGAATAAGGGGAAAACATCTGTGGATTCTACAGTTATTGTTTACCTCCAAAGTTCCTGTATCTCAAATAATTGGCTGGCCTCTTTGAGGTTGATAGTGATTAGAATTCAAAGAAATCTAGAGAATTATACATTCCCTACTTTTGGGGGGAAACTTTCGAATTATAGCATGGAATAAAATTACTGGTTTGTCAAATAATTTCATTAGCATCACAATTCTATCACAAGGAGCTCAAGGTTTCCCCTATATATTACACTAACAATAACTTTATGAGATGAATCAGACTGAACAATAGTAATTCATGAGGAACATATTTTCTCAAAATAAATACCAGTAGCCCCATTTTTATTTTTAGGCCTCTTGGCCCAAATTTCAGTATCTCTTCTAATACTTGGCCTGAGATAGGTTTTGTTTTTTTTAACCTTTTTTACCTTTTTAAGGCAATAAAATTATTGTCTTGCTAAATGTGAATGTTGTCCTCCTGAGCCTTGTTCAACCAGCCTCAGGTGCAGGTTGACATTACTTTTTCTTAACTCCATAGATAAGAGAGGAATGGATCATTTCTCAGGACAATGATTTCCTTACCTAATATAGGATGACTCATTTCTTTATTACAGCCCAGTGGCATACCAATATCCGATGATATCCAATTGCTTTTCCTTGATTGAAAATGAACTGGGACTATCTATATGTAAAAGTGAATCCTTCATCTTGGCATGTAATTTGGGCCATGCACCATTTCCTTCTCCAGCATCTGGGAAACACTCAAACACCTTCCTCCTCACCTGAAATTTTAACACCATTCAGCTGAAGCTAAAATGTATAGCAAAATTTCTTTTATTACAAGATAAATGTAAATAGTGAACTCTACAGCTACTTCTAGATGTTTTACTTCAGCTTTCTTCCACAGAAAATAAGTCAATTAGAGACTATAGTTATTCTATGGCTATGCAATCCAAGAAGCAGAAACAGATGTGCAATTAAGTAATTTAGAAAACAAATGCACAAATGGGTAAATAGACCTTTAAATACCAAAAAATGTCAGGATAGCAATAGCTAGTTGGGTAAGGTTATTGTCCAAAAGCAAGATTGCCAAAGTCCTTTGCTGTACAATTGGAATGCTGCCTCATCCAGACTTAAGAAACCACTAAAAGATCTAGCAGAACAAAATTCAGCGCACAGCTATTATGAAGGTAAATGGGGAACTGAAAGAAGGACTTTTGAAAAAGGAACAAGTATTTATATATTTGAAATAGGACTTAAACTTTATTCTTCTATCAGCTCAGAATACAATCATCTTTGTGACTACCGATCATGAAATCATTACGCTTCTTTTAAATAAAGTAAGACAATACTATTTAGTTCACCCTGGAAGCATAGATGTTTGCTGGGTGACCTTAGGCCAGTTTACATGTTCAGGCCAATCTACTTACACATGGGTTGCAGTGAGGGAAAGCTGGAGGAGGAAGTTCTGTGTATGCTGTTTTGAGTTCATGGAAGAGAGGCCAGGTACAAATAGCGGAAATGGAGAAATGGTTGAAATATGGCCAGTTAGGAGAGTTAACACAGTCCATAACAAGGCCTGATGCTAATCAATTTCCTTCCATTTGAGAAGACTTAAGTGAAAACCCACATTGGGTGATCAAGTATTCACTTTCCAAAAATAAACTTGGTGAATCAATTGTCCATTCTGTCCTTTTAAGTGGAAATAATTTGTTGCCTGGCCTGTAGGCAGTGCAAAAGACAAGGAAGGAAAGAAGGAATTCTTATATAAACACACCAACACACATTCAGTACATTGTTTATAGAAAGAACCAGCATTCGGTTAGCTCATCAAGTGACTTAAGTGCTAGTCAAAAGAAGCAATGTATCTTCTGAGGCAAGTTTCTGGGGACATAAGTAGGACAGTGGTTTTGCATATTTACAAGCAGTTGGCTGGTCAGGATGAGAAAAGAATCTTGACTGATCTGATTCAGCAAGCTATCGTGATAGCCTTAATCAATTGTGGTAAATGCTTACGTTTAATCTCTGAATGATCCTGCCAATACTGAAAAGTGCATTGTGATGTCACAAAGCAAGCTCCACCCTTTTCTACCTCATTCAAGAATGTAAGAGAAGATTTTATACTGCAATGCATGTTTCATCAAACATGAAGAAAAGGGTAGTGAAGCTATAAGTTGTCCCATTTTCCATATTCATGTTCAGTTTAGAAACATGATCAAATTGGGGGTGCCATAAAGAGATGACACAATAGTTCTGGTCTTTTTTTCTTTCAGTTGCAGTTTAATTAAAGAAACATAGATGATAGCTTAGCTGGCCCCTATAATCTAAAGGTCTGGCTTTTTTAAAATGTTGGATAAGTTGCTACTTATCCAGGTTGTAAAGTGCTGTCCTGGCATATATAATGGAGAAGCTGGCTAAGAAAAGCGGAGAGTCAACTTCCCCCAGCTCTGCCCACCAGGTAACAGAGTCTATGGCTGGAATTAGTATAGCAGCTTTTGGGTGTAACTATGGGTGTGCCTTCAAGTCAGTGTTGACTCATAGTGACTGCCTGGACAGGTCCCTGCAGTTCTCTTGGCAAGATTTCAGAAGTGGTTTGCTCTTGCCTCTTTCCTTGGGATGTCTATGGAGATTCTCAGTCATCCAGGTCATGGTTGTCCCATAGAGCTGAAGAAGTTTCTTGGATGAGAAGCGAAACATCTTCAAAGAAAAAACAGAAAGTCCATTTGCCTCTTGAAAAAAAAACACATTTGGGTTTCCTTGGGATGAGAGAGAGTGACTGGCCCAAGGTCACCTAGTTAGATTTGTGGCCAGGGCAGGACTAGTACTCATGGTCTCCTGGTGCCTTAACCACTGCACCAAGCTGTTTAATGTTGCTTAATCTCATTAATGGGATGATGAGGGAGAAGAAGATGAAATTAAATGCTGATGGTAAGGAAACAGTTGAATGAATAAAGTTTCTACTTTCCCAGACCCATCACACTTTTTCAATTTAAGAGTGCTCTTCAAGGTAGTGTTGTATTCAGAGGTGGTGATGGTAGCAAGGAACAAATGAGCAATATTTCCTGAGCTAATACTTATTTCTTCCTTAGTTACATCTTGTCTTATCTACTGCAAAAACTCTATATGTATGGGATTAATGTGGAAGGAAGGAAGTCATTTTGTAAAGTAGATATATGGGTAAGAGCACTGCTGCTACCAACAAAAAAGTTGGCATGGAAGTTGTGATTGAGGTGAATCACAAGAGTAGGCCCAGCAGTTAAAATGGTCAGAAAATGACTTTTTAACTCAATTACTCGTTATGTCTTAAGTTTAGAGGGTTTCAGCAAAGGGCAGTGCAAAGATGTGCTGGAAAAAGGATTAGGGGATAAGGAACTAATTCATAAGAGTAGTCACCAGTAAACAACTCATAATTTTAATTCTTAAGTAAGTATAGCTAATAAAAGTAAGTTTTTAGGAATGGCCTATAAGACTTTACAGTATGTATAGTTTATTGGTATAGATTTATCAATAAGAAATAGTATAGAAATGGATACAAATAGATAAAAATTTAGGAACTTGCACTGTTTCATAACTATCTAATCCACTTAAAGAGGTCATCTTACCAAACAATCAACAAGATGATGATATTCATCTTTCTCTATTTTGAACTGAATGAGAAAAGCAATGGAAGTACTTACTTCATGTCTTGAAGCTGTTAGGGAGAAACATGTTCAGATTCAGATTCATTCAGAAGCTCAATGAATCTGTGGTTATACCATCTTTGGCTCTTGATATGGCAGTGCTCTCCATGGACAGCAGTAATTTAAAGTATTCCTGAACCCATGGCCCTGCAGAAAAAATAGACAGAGACTTGGCCATTAGAGAATTAGCCATGACCAACCAATTGTGCCAATTGTGACTTTATCTAGAAAAAAAAATACCTTCTATCTTCCTGGGGCAGCCCTTGAAGATTCCAGAACAGTTTCTGCACAAAACATGAACTATAAATCTAACAAAAAAGCAAGCAAATTGATAGATATGTTTGGCCTCCACATGTTTGGCAGAATTCTTTTCTTTTTGTGATGAATTAATGTAATGATATAATTAGATCTGTGTTTTTCTTTTCTTTTATTAGTTAGTTTATATATGTATTTATGCCTTCGGGTGAATTTTTGAACTCCTGGCAATTTCCTGGACAACATTTCTTAGCAACATTTTCCAAAGTAGATTACCCTTGCCACCTTCCTAGGGCTGAGAGAGACTGACTGGCCCAACATGACCCAGTTCATTTTGTGCCTAAGGCAGAATTAAAACTCATGCTCTCCTGCTTTTTAACCTTATGCCTTAAGCACTATCCCAAACTCACTCACTGATTTTAATTGCATTATTTTAATTGTTATGGGTTATATTCTGGGCCTTCCCATTTGTTTGCCTTACATGTTTATATAAATAGAAAGCCAGGGTATAAATTCATTAAGTAAAAAACTAAATGAAAATCCTATGCTCCTATTTAATCTGCATGTTGAGGCATGTGAGGTGCATTACAGAGCTGTAGGGGTGCTAGACTTCAGAAGCTGCTTGATGGCTTCCTAGCTTGAGGGAAGGGTGGAACCTAGAAAGAAGTGGTTCAACCTGAAAAAGACAAATAGGCCACCATAAGTCCTACTTTGGTCAGAGTGCCAACGTCCATTACAAATATTTCTGTCACACGTAAAGTGATTAGATGCCCTGGGCAATAGGATGAGAAAGTTTTACATATACACCAAGTCTGAATTGGCAAGTGAACTTTAGCCTCAGGCTATTACAACATAGAAACTATGAGCTGTCAAACTAGACTGCTCGCAACCTTGCTTAGTGAGTTGCAATAGCTTCTCTGTTCCCACAGTAAAATATTGAGATGTTTCTCCAGCTTGATTAGAATAATAATTAAAACTCTGGCCCAGACTAGGCAGCAAAAATGAATTTTCAGTGCTACCTAAGGGCCCTCTATGTTGTCTATTTAATAGATAAGAATTTACTCAGATTTGCACGCTTCTTTTTAAATTGAACAAAAAGTTGACATTCAAATGTGGGAGAAAATTGAACTGAGAGTTTCATATATTACAGCCGAGGTTCTTACTAATCAATTTTCACTTCTTACTTCTGAGAAGTTCCTTGTTTTTCCTAAATACTGTACATGGTAGGCTGTTATAGATTGATCCTTTCCATCTTGAAAGATTAAGTTTACTGTAAGAGGGGATGAATCATACTGTACTGTACTATATAATGTGATGTATCAAACTATATCAGTAAGATATACGTATATAGTATCAATAAGATGCTTGATGAGAATCTCAGTTAAATGACTGGGAACATTGGTTCCAAGATGCCGATCCATTCACCCGCTTCTTTTTTTGCCATTACTTTCTTATTTCTACTCTAGTGTTAGTCTGTAGTGTATTTCTTGTGTATAAGTTGTTCCCTTAATGTTGATAGCTGATCCTAAAAGACCAACACTATCTATCCATCAGGTGATCAATTAAATCATGACGCATCTGATATTGCTTACCCCTTACAAGATTTGCATGGGTAGAATATTATTTTGTACTGTCCAGATTGTTGCCAGTAAAATTTCAAATATGTTAAAAGTCAGTCTTCAAAGTGTTAAAATTAAAAATGGAATTCTTAAATATGTGGACTTGTCAAATGTTTATTTGTTATTTGTACCTACTTTCAGTATTTGTGTCATAAGTATTACAATAATTTAGATTGAGATGGCACAAAATTCTGACAACAAAATTCATAGTAAAAGCAGCTACAATATACAAAAATAATAGAAAAAAACCATATTAGGTGAACTCTTTTATTTAAAAATATTTATTTATTATCAGTAACATACTTTTGTTTTTAATAAACATCCAAAATAAATAATAATACAAAAAACAAATCTGAAAATAACAGAAAATAAGGCAGAAAAAATATTACAAATATAAAGAAGAAGAAAAATAAAATCCATATAGTTAAGGGTTAATTGCAATTTGTTAAACTTAGTATCATTGCATATTTAACTGTTCTAGTAGGTGCTCTCATTTTATGTTTAAATTGTTTTTAAGGGCCTTTTCTTCCTTTAATGTTTGAGTGTTGTTTTTTTGTGAGCAAATAATAAAAAGAAAATCCTAGAATCTCTTTTAACTGAAATTCCATGGAGAACAAATCGGCTGTGAAAGATAGCCGATAACCACAGCATATTGTGTCCCTAGTTTGCAAAGCATCTTTGTATGATTTGACCAAGTCTCAAATTCTCCAGCAAATGCTCAGTGAATAAGGTACATAAGGTGTCTTAGTCCTTGGTTACTAAACATGCAATTGTAGGAGCAGTCAAAGGAGCAGTCAAATTCTTTAAAAAGACCACCCAGAGTAACAGAGTGGAAGGAAGGAAGGAAGGAAGGAAGGAAGGAAGGAAGGAAGGAAGGAAGGAAGGAAGGAGAGAGAGAGAGAGAAAGAAAGAAAGAAAGAAAGAACAGCTCAGATACATTATGGTAACTAAAGTCTAAACATAGCAAGAAAAGTGGGGAGAACCTAATTAGCAGGAAAAACTGATCCACATATGAACTATTGATTATATATCATTCATTCCATCCATATGCTCTTAATTAAATATAGGTTATGTTGAGACCTGGGTCTTCCTCTTCTCATTTTTAGAACTTTTCCCAAAAATAGATAACAGAATCATATCCTGGATACTAGGACTTTTATTTTTTAAAAAAATCCTTAAAAATGATGCAGGAAGAAGGAAAAAAATGGTCAATCCGTGCTCTGAACTACTCATAGAGCTACGTCTTGGGTAGAGAAGGCGGTGGAAAAAGTGCAGCTCTTCCTGGGAAATCTTGTTCCATTCTCCCTTCTTCTGGCTTCCTCCACGCCGGCGGTGTGGCTTTTGACTCACCCTGGGAGCAGCAGGAACTCTGGTGATGTCAGGAAAGACGGGGAGGAGACACACAGAGAGACAAACTGCTTGGCTGGCCGGCCAGAATTTCTCTCTGCTGCAGTTCCCGGAGACTCTGCAGAGAAGCTGTGGCACCAGCATTCAGGACACAACGGCTGGCCCTTGAGAGACAGACCCTTCCTCTCCAATTCAGGAGGATGGACTAAAGCCCTAGCTTCAGGATGAGAGGGAAGAACAAAGGTAACGGTGCCTCCTTAAAAAAAGTAGGACGTTTCCCCCTCCATCTCCAAATCCGAAGTGAGATGAAACTTTAGGAAAGCACCAGAATCCTGCAATTTGTGGATTTTTGTTTCGGAGTCCTCTCTGCTATGGAGATGGAAAAAGGTCCACCCTGAAGGGGAATCACTCAGCAGCAACCTATATAAAGTCTAAATGCTGTTGCTATTTCATATTTACAGAGCGGGGCTGATGGATTGTCGCTGATGCTCCATAGGCATTTATTCCGAAGGGTAATATGCACAGATGATTCTGCTTCAAGAGATTGATAGTCTTAAATTGTCTGACTCGTTTGGAATGGCTTAAATCAGAAGCAAGCAAGGTTCAGATAGGAGATCCTCTCTCAGCTTTTCTTGCTGAAAAGCTCTCTGTTTTTATTGTTTTAGAGATATCATTAGCATTTCAGTTTTATTTCGGCTGAAGAAGTTACTTGGATGAGTAACAAAGCGTCTCGGATTAACACACTTTGTTCCAGTTGCCATGATTTCTAACCTGTCTTAGATGCTTTCGGCCTGGATGATTGAGTCTTCATTGATGTATTGCAATATATTTTTGGGGGAAAGCCCTGCAGTTGGTATGGCAAGAGTGAATTGGTACATTCCAACTACTCTGACTCCCTACCTAACTACATTTTTTTTTCTTTTGACTGCAGAAGTTACTTGGAACATCTCAGATTAACAAACTTCGGTCCAGCTGCCATGCTTTTAACCTTTTCTAGTTAGGATTTAAATGTTTTCATGCTGCAATAAGGTGCCCAGAGTTGTTAATGTTACAAGAAGGGCGACAAATCAATTAAATAAATGAATAAATAAATAAACGTTGGCAATTTAAAATTTTGTGGCATGCTGGCGCATTAAATTTATATTGCACTTAGTGGTATGTATTTATCTACGGATGCATGATATCGTTGTGAATCTATAAATTGCCCAGCAGTTGAAAGAAGGGTTAGGAAAGAGTTGTTGAGAATTGAGTGGCACTCAAGTTCAATCTATGATGATGATGATGATGATGATGATGATGATGATGATGATGATGATGACGACGACTACTACTTTGGGTTCATAAAATGAGGGATGGTGAGATTTCGACCTTGAGGGTATTATAGAGGCATTGGTTATAGGGCTCTATCCTGCCTCTGATTGGGCCATAGCGAGACACATTGGTCTCTTGTGGGGTTGTCAGGCAGATTTTTACAGTGCTGATTCTGCCCCCCAACATTTTTCTAGGGAGGGGCGGGGGTGTCAAGCCAAAAGCACAAGGCCACGTAGCAAAAACCCTTGCCACTGCAGCTTCTCCCATAATGGGCTTGTTGATCTTCTAAGATGCCACGAGACTGCTGTGTTTTTCAAGACAGAATCCGTTCAGTGCCAGCTCTGTTGTGCCTTTTCCTTGGCCCTTGCCAGGATCCCTACATAATATTTAGTTGGGCTGCTTTGAAGCATCGTGGGAGTTCTGGGGCCCCATTCTAGTTGGGCGGGACGAGATCGGGTTGCCAAAAGTGCTCGTACGACTAGCTGAGATTGACAGAACAGTAGAAAGGGGTTCGGTGCTACCCAGGAAATGTTTCCTTGGGGAGGTAGAAGGCAGAATAGAGGCAGAAGAAGGATAGAAGGGCAAGCAATAGATTTACAGATAGTCCAAAATCATAACCCAATGTGAGCCCCTTTCCGTTGCTAAACAAGGCGGTTGATTAAGTCGGACCTGTCTTTGCAACCTTTTTTGTCATGGTTGTTAAGCGATTCGTTGCAGTTGTTGAGTGAATCGCATGTTCGTTAAGCGAATCTGGCTTCCCCTGTTGTCTTTGCTTGTCAGAAGTCAACAGGGAAGGTCGCGAATGGTGATCACATGACTCTGGGAAAGTTCAAAGTTCAACGCCTTTATTGTCATTGTACATCATGTATACAATGAAATTGGGTTAGCCTCTACTGGTGCAGTCCATACAAGAATACAAGACAACATGAATAAGATAAAGAATAATTGTTATACAAATAGTTAGGAAAAAACCCTAGTCATACATTTCCATATGTACGTCATATTCTGTGCAACATGTATATTACTTTGGTGTATGATCTTATATCATGGTATATACATATTACAAGCTACACTGGCACCAGTGAAATTCATCATATGAATCTTTTTGTGGTGCTATGTTGTGTTTAGGAGTGTAACCCTCATAAAAACATGCCAGTTTCAAGCACCTGGATTTGGATCAGATGCCCACGGGGAGGCTGTAACAGTTGTAAGTGTGAGAAGGGGTCATAAGTTGCTTTTTTCAGTGTTGTTGTATCTTCAAATGGTCACTAAACCAATGTTTGTAAGTTGAGTATCTGTAGTTCGTGCACAGGGCTAATTTATAAAGGGCAATTTGCTTTGGTCTGAATGTGTTATGCATGCCCATCTCAAGGCTGGATGATTTATTTTGGGCTGCGAACCAGAATTTGAATCCCTGGGGTTTCTTTCCTCAATCCAGACTTGTTTTATCTAAAGCATGTTGTGTTTGAACCCGGCATCGTGTCATGTCCCTAGCTTGTTTTTTGGGGTTTTTATGTTCCCACCCAATTCACTGGCAGAGGAAGGGGAAGAAAAACAAGGCAGGGTTTGGATAAACAAGTGATGATTGCTTTCTTCATCAGCAGAACGGGCTGTGACAATGGCTTGTTGGACAAACAAATCCTGACTTAGAGTATGAGCAAGCAGAGCTTTGGTCTTGGGTCATAGTGAAGATTTTTCCAGGAAGATCCATGTTCAATTTCAGTCATAGGTCAGGATAAAAATCTACTTCCCCGTGGTTTTTAAAGGAATAGCAATAGCACTTTAATTTATATACCGCTTTACAGTGCTTTTTACAGCCCTCTCTAAGCGGTTCACAGAATCAGAATCAGCCTATTGCCCCC
>JAOYMU010000098.1:75959575-75972368 GCA_025802295.1 Psammodynastes pulverulentus
AGACGTGTCACGTGACACGGACTCTAAAAAGGTGCCGGAACGCAGTACCGCCGAGTTCCGGCCGAAAAAAAGCCCTGCTTGAAGGTATACATAAGTAAAAAATCAAGTACACAAGAACTTTCCAGTGGTATTTAATCAAGATGTGATCTTACGCACATTCAAATGTGATATTTTTGTACCATTTATTTTTCTATCTTTCCTGGCAGAGGTATAAACCCTTAAAGTGATTTTTTTGATGCTGTATGATTCTGCAACTTCTGGGAACCAAAAAATTACCTTCGGGTAATTTTGAATATTTTGAAAGAGAATGAAGATCACAAACCAAAAAGGTTTCAAATGGAGATTCAAAGAAAAAAAAAGGCATGTTCATTTTCAGAAATAGGTAAACATGTTGGAGTAGAAAACCACAATTTTAAAGTATATTTACAATGATCTTGGGAACATGTTTATAGGTTTGGCATGACTAAAGTATATAACATTATGAACAATATGGCAAGAATAGAAAGATATTTTATTGTGACACATATTGAATTAAGATTACTAGTCTCTCTCTCTATGGTGAATGCCATACAGGTAGTCCTTGACTTACAACAATTCATTTAATGACCATTCAAAGTTACAGCAGTACTGAAAAAATGAATGACTATTTTTCACACTTACGACCATTGCAGTTTCCCCATAGTTATGTGATCAAAATTCAGAAGCTTGGCAACTGGTTCATATTTATGACAGTTGCAGTCATGTAATGCAGTCATGTGATCACCTTTTGTGACCTTCTTATAAGCAAAGTCAATGGAGAAGCTAGATTTACTTAATGACCATGTTATTAACTTAACAACTGCAGTGATTCACTTAACAACTGTGGAGCAAAGTGTCATAAATGGAACAAAATTCACTTAGCAAATATTTCACTTAGTAACAAAAATGTTGAGTTCAATTGTGATTGTAAGTCAAAGACTACCCATATAGTCCATTTCATAATGTTCAACAAATGTGAACAAAGCTTGAAAATGTGGTTTCTTTTATTTATATTATTTGCAAGTGCTTCCTTCCTTTAATGCTTAGGGAACCTTTAAAGAGTACAAATCAGAGGTGGTATTCAGCAGGTTCTGACCAGTTTTGGAGAACCGGTAGCAGAAATTTTGAGTGGTTCGGAGAACTGGTGGTAATCTACCCCCAGGAGTGGGGAGGGAATGGAGATTTTACAGTATCCTTCCCCTGCCACGCCCACCAAGCCACGCTCACAGAACCGGTAGTAAAAAAGTTTGAATCCCACCACTGGTACAAATCCTAAAAGTATATTTGAGGTGAGAAAATCCCTAGAGTTTATTGTGATTTGGAAATGACCAATATCTATCCCAAAGCAAATCAATAATGTAAAACATTTTGGAAAACAGGAACATGTTGAAATTCCACCTTAGCCAAGTAATGAGTTATAAAAACAAATGCTAATAAAGAGTCACTCAAAAAATGTAGGAGTATCAAAATAAAAAAAGGCAGATGACTGAAACTAACTCTTGCCTTTTTACATTCTTTGTGTTATTACATTAATAGCTTACATCCTACAACAATATCTTTAGCAACATCTCCCTATCTCAGACCCTTGGGATGGACTCAACAGGTGAATACAAATGCCAAATCCAGTTTAAACACCTGGTTGACTATGAGACCAATTACTGTAAAATAAACAACATCTGTCTATCTCAAGTCCTTATAAAGGACTGAATAAGTGGATAAAAATGCTGAATCAAATCTCAACATTTGGTTGATCCTGGAATCAACCATAATAATAATAGAAATAAAACAATTCCAGAATCATGTTCAGTCAAATTCTTGATGAAGTGTGCGCCTCTAAAACTCTTGAATGGACAAACTACAGTCCTATTTTCAAAACTCTACTTTAAACTGACTATTTAGTTCTGGGCAGTTCAAACCAAAGTACTTCTGACCCACCAGCACTTAGAGCAAGAGTTCTTAACTTTTTGTCATCACATCTCCCTTTAGGAGACAGGATAGTGGGGGAATTCCTTGCAGACAGCTGGTAATTTGAATTCTTTAAGGGTTGAAGCAAAACGTCTTCAAAAGGAAAAAAAACAACAAAGTTCAGTTGCCTCCTGAAAAAGCACCTTTGGGACAACCATAACCTGGATGACTGAGAATCTCTACAGATTTTTAAGTTCTTCACATCTCCCCAGGACTCTGTTTGCAAGTCTCCAAGAAAGGTACATTCACATTTTCAGAAACCCTTCATAGATGAAGACAAAGAGAAATGGCTATAAAGAAATTAGTGAAGAGGTGAAGAAAAAATAGAAGGAGAAGAAAATGGCAGAGAGAAACAAGAAGGCAATTATTCAAAGAAAACGTTCTTATGAGAAAACTTATCAGGAAACATACAGAACTATTTGATTAAAACAAAAATTACTCCTCTTCTCAAAACGTAGTGATATATATTGAGTTCATTTATAGGAAAATGGCTAAACTAGATGATTAGGATTTAATTCCCCAGTGGAAATAAAAGTAAAATTATCAGCAAGCATATAATAGGAAAATAATGCATTTAAGGAGATAAAGACTTGGTTCCCCAGAGATGAATCTGCTTCTAACTCTACAGTTGAAATCACAAAAAACACTCTTGACTCTAATAATTTGGATTAAGAAGAACATTTATCATGATTCTAGATTTGCTATTATGAATCTTATTACTAAACATCTGTTTTTTTAATAATTAACCATTAGTACTGAAAACAGTAATAGAATTGATGTTGCAATTGATGCTGCAATCCATTCAGAATTGCCCTTAGAGATCAGTCTCAAAGGGATCCATCTGCCAAGGATCAGTCAAAACTAAAAGATCTACTGATCAATAGAAGAATTTAGACTTTGAATTCAATTATTATAGAGCACTATAAAATTCATTGGTTCAAATTAAAATATATATATTTAAAATGGTAATCACTGGTAAGTTTTTTTTTCAGGTTCTAAATAGGTTTTTTTTTTGCTAAGTTGGGAGAATTATGTGATGTGATAGCAAGAATCTTTATGACTTTACAAAAGAAATTACCTGCATAAAATTAGACCTGTTTAGGAACCTTTGGATAGAACTGCTTTTGCAGATAAATGGGGAAGTTAAATTTCCAGGGACAAAACTCAATTTGAAGACACTTTATCTTCATGTTCTATTTACAAAACTGACTTACTTCACCAGAGTTCAATCTAATTCCCCAAACAATGGTTTCAAAAGTGGTTTCTACCCATCACTTTTCTGAATGAGAAATGACAAGTAAAAAATCAATCCCTTTTGATTTCTTTATTATATATAAAAAATGGAATACGGCTATGTTCAAGGAATGCCTGATCTTTTCTTGATATTTCATAGCTTATTGAATTTTTTAATGTGGGCTTTTGTTGGACAGCCATCTCACATCTAAATAGAAACACATACACATACACATACACACACACACACATGCGCAAACAAACGAAGATATAAGTATCTAACATTGAGCATGATTATCTACTTCTAAACAAGGTCATGTAGGATATTCTGTCCATATTAACTGGATGACAGAGATAATAGGAGACATTTTACTCCTGGACTAAGAATCAGGATGACTATTCTGTGTGGTCAGATTTTTTGGGGACTGGAATTGGACCATGGCTGAAAGCAATTTTCTACTGCAATATAAGTAATTTGAGAAGTAGTAACAAGAATGTGCTGAATGTCGGCCAATCATGAAAAGTGTTGACCACCCTTTATATGTCATGGAGATGCTCTGTGCATCATTAGGTGTTTTCCTCCTTGTCCTCATCGGCAACAATAGACCAGCAGCAATGGGTTTTTCATCAGTAAGAGAGAATACAGGAAAAATGCGTACAGAGATATGGCCATATTCTACAAGGAGAATTCCCCATCGTTGTCTGTACTGTCGACCACTGCAATGACAAATACCTGTGGAGAGGACCAAAGCAAAGGTGGCAGGATATAATTAACATAGACAAAAAAAATCATCTAGTTGAACTTGGTTGGTGGTTTGATGATCTGATATGGTGTTTGTTGATCTGAAAAGTGGAACCTGTACCTGTGGGAAAATGCTAGAAGTAAGAAGAAGAAGAAGATTAATTTCAGGTAATATTATCTTAGGATATCTGACTTTGAGAATCTGCTGCCTTGGGCAACTGTAAGTTGCCTTATGGTTGTACCAATCCTAAGCAACGTTTGTTTTGTACACTGATGACTATTATATATTTTTTGAAATATAAACTTTCCTTAGAAATTTGCCAGCTATTTTAAATTCCATTTGCAAATCCTTAAACATTTACATGATGCCTGCCACTCTCTCTCTTTTGGATGATATTAATAAAGTGGGATTTATTCTTCCTGTAGCAAAGCATGAGGCTCTTTCTTTGTTCTTTAATCAGGACAGCATATGTGGCATACTAAAGGACATTCATCACGTACACAAATGAAAAACACAGTTACAGTCTTTGAAGTCTAAGTGACTTCAGCTTTAATCAAGGCACGGTGAATTATTTTTAGGTACCATGTTATTCTATTTCTTTACTTTTACTATAATGCTTCTTACACTGCAATCTTTCTGCAAAGTTATTTTTTAGAATTGTTCTTTCTATCTCTATATTAAAACTACTTTTATTACATGTTATATTTTAGTTACAAACTCCAGAATAAAATGTAATTAAATGTAATTTTATTAAAATTTTAAAGCAGGGGATGGTCTACTTCCTTGATACTTCTTCTCATAACTGCTTCATAATATGCCTGATTTGACCTTTCCTTTCTATGCACTTGGAAATGGAGGGCCACTTGCCTTCTTCATATTACTGAACATCTATGGCTGTGATGGCGAACCTATGGTACGTGTGCCAAAGGTGGCACACAGAGCCCGCTCTGTGACCATGCGAGCCGTCACTCCAGCTCAGCTCTGCCATGCATGCGTGCACGCCTCCCATTGGCCAGCTGGTCTTCAGATCTCCGCTATGCATGCAGGGAGTGCATGCACAAGGAATGCACGTGCATGTACAGGGGGAGGGGCACATGCAAGGGGATGCATGCACGTGTGCAGGGGATGCGTATGCACACACTTTGAGATCTTGGGATCAGTACAGAACCTCAGTGATGTGGAATCCTGCATGATCAGACATGTGTTTCATCCCTAATGCCAATGATAAGCAATCTACATATCTCAGCCCTCTGTTTCTTTCTCTCCAGCACTGCAAGCTTGACCATTGACATTTTACAGCAAAATGGCAGAATTTTGGAAACATAATTTAGGACCATTTTTTTCATGTTTTGAGAATTTTAAGGATGAGAATGATAGGTTGCAGAAGATTCCCTCTCTTTTTCTCAACATTAATAGTCCTGCCACGTAATATTGTCAAAAGGAACCCCAACGTTTCACCCCTACTCCTTCAGGTGATGTCATGTTTTACCTGATAGTCTCCTACAATCTTCTAGAAGACCTGAGAGCTAAGTTGCTGATTGCTAACACAATTGACCCTTACAAATATAACAAAATGAAGAGTTTATTCAATTTGGATTTTTAAAATGCTTGCAGGAACATAATGTGGCTTTATTATTGATTCCATATTAGTACTGGTTTTATTTAATTTGTTATACACAGTACCACTTAGAACAACAATTCATTAAAATATTGCTGGTCAAGACTGTATTAAAGTTTATTTAAAGGAACTACAATAGTAAAAACAAAATAAGATCGATACGTAATAAAACAAGTCAGATTTTCATCCCTTCTGTACTTCCCCAAAGGCTGCAGGCATGGAGCTCAGATCTTTGGGATCTCACTTCCATTTCTGCAGCCTGTCCAAGACATTCCCCTTCCCCAGAGCAGACAGCCCTTTCACTCTTGAAGGGCTCCCTTTCACTCCTGTCTGTCTGTCTGTGATGGGGGACTCAGATCTATCCAGAGCTGATGTTTCCTCCCATTTTAGATTTCCTCCTGGCAGGCATTCAATTCACTCTCAAATTGTTGCCAGTTGGAGGGAATCTCAATTCCCGGCAGTAACAGCTTGCATCTTTTCCAGCTGGCTTCCCCATTGACTTTCTGGGAAACCAGCAGGGTAGATTTCAAATGGCAATCCTACGATCATGGGACACATGGCAACCACTGGTAAGGGTGAACAGGTTGCCAAATACCTAAATTGCAATCATGTGACCCGGGTGTAATATTTTGCAATGGCTGGAAGTGCTTTACAGGCTGCCTGTAAAGCACACACCCATTCTGTGGACATCATAATTCTGGACAGTCATTAAATGAATGTTTGTAAATTGAGAACTACCTTTATAACCATCTCATCTTTCTTTCATTCTTTTAAACTTCATATTGGCAAGCAGGACAGATGGCCAGTACTTCAAATTTTTTTCCACAGTTGTCAATTCCCAAAGGGTGTTTTCCCATCTGTTTGCTAAACAAAGTCAGGAAGCAATCTGATCCAGATTGTATTTTTATAAATCTGATTTTAAGAAGTACTTCTGAGATTTTTAAAGGCGTGAATTTTAAGACAGCTTTGCCTTTAGCTTTCAGTCTTCAATACGGACATTACTTATGAACAGGTTACATTCTGAGACAAATTTATGTTCAGTGTTCTTGTCTTTCATCTTAATGATTGTTCTGATTTTGGAAGAATTTATGCTGAAGGAGCAGGCCACGTTTGCCATCTTCTCGCCCTCCACTCTCTTCAATATGTCCCCCTTCAACAGTGTTGTAATGGATTGCATTTCTTTGGGTTGCCCCCTCCACATTATCATGGTGGCACTTCATTGCAGATATCTGAAATCATCAAACACCACACAGAGCTAAACAGCATACTATATTGTTCTGTAGCCAATTGGATCTGAGAGAAGTATGTAAGCCATGAGAAGGGAAGTCAGGAGAAAGAAGGAAAGCATTAGTTTCTAGTGCGCTATATATGTATCCTTGGTTCATACTGGCAAACGTTCCTGATTCAAAAGTTTCCAAGTGGAATACCACTGGTATATATTTTCCTTTCCATTCCATTCCTCATGAAATGGAATTCCTCAGCATTCCATAGCGCATGAATAAAGGAGCATTTGAAAGTTAAGTGACCTCACAGTAGAAAAATTAGAAGTCTCATAATTAGTCTCTGGAGAAGAGGAAAGGGGAAAAAAAAGCATATCTTATCTGTTGCGATGACTCTTTTTGTAATTTAGTACAGGGACTGAGCTTTAAAATCTTCTCTTTCTCTATTTTTCTCTCTCTGTCTTTCTGATAGGTATCGATAATTTTCCTTATTTCACAAAGACATTAGAATTCAATAGGGATGTGTCCCAAAGTATGCCTGAATGTTATCGTTTGACAAAATTAAGAAATTTCATTCAAAATAAGAAATATTCTGAGGTAATTTTATTTTTTGTTGTTATTGTTTTAGATAAAAATATTACAATATTCAAGATAAAATTATTAAAGGTAAAAATACATCGTTTGATTTCCTTCTAAACAATTATACATACAGCACACCATTTTTTTTTAATTTTTCATTTTTTTTAAACAAATATAACTATTAATCTATTAGGCTATCTGTGTTCTCATCTGGCACTTAAGAACAGGTCACGGGGTCACCTTCTGGTTCTGCTGATTATTAAATATTATTAATAACTGATATATAATGCTGCTGTATAGGTGCATCTTGTAAACAAACAGTACAGCTTTGTGGTATCACAACAGCAAGGTGTGCTTTGATCCACTAAAACCATATTTCTGCCAATTTAAAAAAAAATGCTTTTGACTTTTTAGTTCAATAACATGGTTTGATCCATCTGGAAGAGAGCAGTATGAAGGTGCCATACAACCGAGGTCTGTAAACACTTAAGTCAGGACAACAGCAACAAAAATTCCTTAGGTGTGGACAAATCGCAACAAGCATTTTGTTACAGAGTTTCACATTTTGTTGGGATGTCCTAAATGGTTCAAGATTATAACTGTTCCTGATTCACAATTCTTTCATCAGCATGAATTGATTCTATGGCTTTCTATCTGATAGTGACAATTCAGACTTAAATTGCCTTTTTTTTTTTTGTAAATCATAAGTTTCCAGTTACTCATTCCAATATTGTTGGGTCCACCCGAGACAAGTTCCATTTGAAATAGATTCCACAGACTTTACTATCGCTTATCCCCATATCAGTGTTATTTACAGTCATAGCCATTTTTTTCCTTTGATCGATGGAGCATTTTAAAACCACATTTGACACTTACATCTTCTTGGATGAAGTACACGATTTCTTCTGACAGTGATTAAAATTTATATTAATGTGATTGATAAAATAAATTACAGAAATGCTTTTTATGAAAATGGAAGAGAATTCTTGAAAGCCAGTCTTGTTTTCTGAAAATATTGATCTAGAATGATTCATAGTGCAACTATCGGGAGACAGTTTCCACAGCTATTAAGAGTACAATCCAGCTGCTCTCACAGAATTCCTACATATATCAATTTGTCCAATATATTAACTGTGTGCCCAAGGTTACCAATCCATGTTGTAGGGTACATCATCTGGAAGGGCTCTGAACTCTTACATTTTAATTATTCACTTTGAAACTGGAATTGGGTAACTTCCAGTTTCACAGTGACAACTAAAAGAAGGTAGCATACACTAAAGATACTGCAGAATGCTTTAGGATTCAAATGAGTCCTTGTATTGCCAGAAATTCTCCTTAAGCCAATCAAACAGCTATAGCTTGATTATCAAATTTGCATCTGACCCAGGCCCTTAAATATGAGGCCAACTTAATGTTGATAGTGGCGGACAAAATTAGCAATGGGAACAGGAAGCTTTTGGTTTTGTTTCCTGGCCAAAGCACGGAGGCCAGGAAGGATCAAAAGGCAGCTTGGGGAGCCCTGTTGCTTTCCTTCCTTCATTTTGCTACTTGGTTTCAGCAGGTTCCACTAACCTAATCTGTCAGCTGTCAGTAGAAAGGGATTACCTTTTCGTTTTCTGTGATGGCTTCCAATATCCACAATAAACTGATACTGAAAGAGGAAGGAGCGTGGAGGAAAAGAAAATACAATAACAAGAAAAAGAAGAAAACAAGAAAAACCTGAAAAATTGCAAGTGTATAAGGAAATATTAGTCAGGTAGGATAAGGAGCCTACCAAGTGCCAAGGGAGATATTGAAAGCGTAGTGATGCCCACAGCCACTGTGTTAGGGACCCTACTTCTATCGCCCCAAGTACACATCAGTTTGTTTTCTTTTGCTATAGAAAACTTCTTCAACTAGAAATTAACTCCACAAAACCATAACATTTCAATTGCCAAACATGTTAACTCTCTGGCAGGGTATCTCTTTATCTTCTGCTTTGTTTTAGAGGAGTAAATGATAATAATCTTATTACAGATGATATCCTTTCATCGGAAGCATTGCATTTTGTTCACTTGTTTTGAAGGGGATCTCTGTAGGACATTGGTTATTCAATGTTATTTTTCTGTGTTTCTATGCACTTTTTGTGTTGCTTTTTAGGTTAGAAAGGCTTATGTTTTTGCAAATGCAGTTGCATTTCATAGGGAAACTTTTGACGTGCAATGATACAGCACTATCAAATATGTGGAGGCATTTCAAAGCCAGTTTTGAAACTGATTTTTTTTTAAAATATGCCTTTCTAATCAGGATGGCTTAACCCTTTCATAAATAAATAAATATTCATTTATTTATATTTTGCACTTTTAGACAGTTCATTCCTCTCAAATTAGCTCCAAATACTTGATAGTATTGCTAGGGGGGGGGAAGATTCTGTGCATG
Source organism: Psammodynastes pulverulentus (assembly GCA_025802295.1). Taxonomy (NCBI): domain Eukaryota; kingdom Metazoa; phylum Chordata; class Lepidosauria; order Squamata; family Psammodynastidae; genus Psammodynastes; species Psammodynastes pulverulentus. The sequence continues at coordinate 75,969,370 of JAOYMU010000098.1, forward strand.
AAACAATGCCTTTTAAAAAAATTTAAATGATAGGAAACTTGTTTTTCTAACTTCTGTAGAGTGAAATTACCATACATGGGACTATACAGCCATTAGTGTTATGCTTCCAAATAATGCTATTATACTCTAAAACCTTTAATCGAAATGTAAATTTAACTGAAACTCAGCATCATTTTAAAGTAGAAGAGTAATAACTGGGAAATGTAAAATGCCACAAAATTGGAAGTACCCAGTGTTATGGGACAATGATGCTTAACCTATTTGTTTCCCCTCATCTGCAAATTCAGTTTCATACAGCTTTATTCTCATAGACTCAAATTTAATTTGAACCCGCTTTAGACATTTTAAACTAAATCTCACTAACTGGAGAGAATTAGTGGTCAAAAATTGAAACGCCAGTCTGTAATCATTTAATCTAATGAAATGGGATGTTAAGAGAAGATGTTTGCCAAGACAAAATATAATTCTGTTTGAAATGGAGACTTTACATCTCGCTGTCACACAGTGGTGTGTGCATGTAAACAGAATTAAAAAAAATTGCATGGTTTGAATTAAAGCTTGTGGAATATGTTTCTGCATATATTTTCTTTTTCTCTTTACAATCTCACTTCTTTTTCATAAGTCTTATGCTTCTGACTCTCCCTAACTATGTCCTATAGCATTGCTGGTTCAGTCTTATCTCCAGTTTTCAAAAGTTGTTCTTAGCATAAGAATGGCCAAGATTACCTTTCTTGAGGTTATGCATCTATTTGTGATATAAAAAAAGCTTGATTTTAATATGAAAACGTCACCTTACCTTTACATCATAAAGGAATTAGTTGATCATTGGCTTCACTCAATATAGCAAACTAATGCACAGTCCCCATAAAAGAATGGCTAATCAGCAAAATGCAGCTTTCAATGATTCTCCTTCCTGAACAATTTTTGCTCTTTAAAGAATGCTGGTTAAAAGAATAACATATTTTTTCTTCTTCTTTGTCCATTCTCAAATGTCCTTATTTAAATTCTTTCCAAACTTATCACTTAGTTGCTGAATTAATCTTGCCAATTCTCCTGTTGCTTGGGATTTCTCTTCAAGAAGCTCATAACGGAGACTCGAAATGTCTTGCTTAATCTCTTTAAGTTCTCCTATTGGGAAAAAAATTAAATAAAATGAGATTTAATTACCTCGAATGTAAATTAGCTCATTTCAGTTACTCTTCCTCTCTTTATTTCACCTACTTATGCCTTAGATTTAGAAAGAGGATGGGCTTATGGGATCAGTGAACACCATGGTATGAGGGTAGAAATGAATAAAGATCTCAGAGGATAGCCATATTAATGGCTGCTTGAAAAGGGACAAATGATCATTTGGCTACATTAAATTATTCCCCAGCTCCTTTTAAGCATTTACTAAAATGTTGCTTATTGCAATTTATTTCTGTCTCAATGCTTCTGAACTCTGAAACCCAGAAACAATCCTAAATATCATTGACTGACCTTCCTTCTAACTTGGAGCTTATATGTTGGGTTCAAAAGCATATCTATTAAATTCCCATATTGTTATTTGCTATCCATTGATGCTGTAGCAAACAATTGATCATGGAACTTACAGCTTCCACTGTAAGTTGTAACTTTCATTGGGTGGGTGAGTGGGGGGAGGAGAGGGAGAAAGATACACTTGAGATACACTTATGATAATTCAGTGATATGCAAAATTTTAAATATTAGTGCATTGTAAACTTTACTACCCTTGTGAATATGAGGTAGCCCTCCCCAACAAAAACCATGTCATGCCACATTGACCACTTGACTGACAACCAAATAGAAGAGATTCATTTAAAAATCCGTGACTGTAACAAGATTCATTACAGTGATGTTAAATTTAAAAGCACTTGCCTTCATTGACTTCATCATTCTCCCGATCTACTTGAGCTTTCAGAACATATCGCTTAATTAGTCTCTTCATTATTTTCTGAAAATGGAATTATAATGGGTTTATTGGAATTATGTTGCCTGATTACTTCTACAGCATGCTAGGGTCACACTGCAAGACAATTCAATTCTTTGATGTGTTGTAGATTTCAGTGGTCTTACACAAAGTGACTTGTACTGAACTGTGGCCCAATAACGCAACTGCATATTTATTTGATAAAATGTGTCCACATTATTTTATGTAAACTACAAAAAGCATTACATGCAAGTCCTCCCACCCCATGAATAAGTGTCAGTTTCTCCCCAGTTGCTATCATACAATTACTCACGTAATGTCTGTATTTTTTGTCATGAGAATGCTAATTCAATGGTAGAGAAAGTACTTCCTAGGCAACAATTACCATGTTCACTCCCTAAAATCTCTAGAAGCTGTTGTTTTAGAAATTTTAAAATTGATTCAGATAATGTAATGTAATGAACAACAATAATAGTTTAGCCCTAGAAAAGTCAGCTCGGTGAAACCTTGGAGCATTGTTTAACACTCTTACTAATCACAGTATGAACTACATCTAAAGTAGCTTCTTATTTTGCTATATTTGGAAGCCAGGCTATGAATTATTTCAGCATTGCCACCAAGTAGCTTATCTGTCATTAACTATTAACCACAGAGTTAGAAACATTTGGGTATAATTGGGAAATTTTCTACAGATGTCAGAAAACTATGTATTTCCATGTAACATATATTCAGGATTTTGCTACTGTACACATATTCGCTAAACAAATGAACAAATAATCCCATAGGATAATCACTGTACAGACAAACCTCACAACCATAATTGAGCCCCAAATCTCCATTGCTAAGTTATTAAGTGAGTTTTGCCCCATTTTACCACTTTTCTTGCCATAGTTGTTAAGTGAATCACTGCAGTTAATAACAGGCTTGTTAAATGAATCTGGGTTTTCCACTGACTTTCCTTTCAGTAGGTTGCAAAAGGTCATCACATGATCCCAGGTCACTGCAATCTTCATAAATACATGCCAGTTGCCAAGCATCTGAATTTTGATCATGTGACCAGGGGGATGCT
>JAOYMU010000098.1:76014569-76029045 GCA_025802295.1 Psammodynastes pulverulentus
CGCGGCGCACAGATTGGGAACCACTGTTCTATCCTGTTCTTGGCTCCTTACCTTGCCTTAAGTGGAAAAAACAATTGTGCTCTCCGTGTACTTGATATAAAGTGGTTTGGCCTTGACCATTATGGGTGATAAGCTCTGGATCATGCTGGAAGCGTTCAAGGGTCCCCCAGCTTGTTAGCCGGTTTTTAAGTGCTTTTTCTTCAGCAGTTCTAAAAAAAAAAATTGTTTATTGTTGCTGATTGATTCAATTCGCAACAATCTAAGTTAATGGAAGCCCAGGAGCTTGCAAGTAAGTAACCATCCCCAGATCTTTTTGTATTTATTAAGATGTGTGATTTTCTTTTTGTTACAAATATCGACAATGTTGTTTTTCAGTAGGGAGGTCTGTAAAGTTATAGAATGCTGTTTCAAATGTTCCTTTTTATTCCGAACTTGCTTCCATTCACTCTGGCCCACTTCCACCTTCTCTTCTGAATGTACTCCATTTTGCCAGGCCTTGTCCCATTCATTATAAGAAGCGCAGCAATGATAGTTTGCTTTTAAATGTGATCAGATGCATATTCTGAATATGTATTTTTTTTAAAAATGTTTTTATACTGTTCTGTGTTTTATCAGGATACAAGATTCCTGTCATTGAGAATTTGGGTGCCACATTGGACCAGTTTGACACTATTGATTTCTCGGACAACGAAATCCGGAAATTAGATGGCTTTCCGCTATTGAGGAGATTGAAAACTTTGCTGATGAATAACAACAGATTAAGGTAAGTGTGTTTTCAGCCACAATTTTGAGGTCCTTTAAATTAAATGGAAATTCTAGATTGAACTTTATTTCTATTGCATGCCTTAGTGCAAATATAAAAGCAAATGACGCTTGGTAAAGAAATTCTCTTCTACCAGATTTAATTTATTAGATTTCCTCTTTACCTTCTCTCTTTTTTTTTTAGCCGAATAGGTGAAGGACTTGAACAGTCTTTGCCAAATCTCACTGAACTTATCCTTATCAACAATAACATCATGGAACTGGTAAGTCAGATAAAGGAAATAAGTATCTCTTTGTGAGTACTAGGGTGACCTAGAGTTTGAGACTTAAGTTCAATTTTCTTCTCAGTAGGTAAACATTCTTAAAAATCATTGGGCATGCATAAAAATGTGGGAATTTATACCGTAGTTTCTAGATGAATATCTGCATCATACTGAGCCAAGCCATAAACTATAGATTACAAGAATCCATGTGTGTTGTTCCACCTTGCTAATGGCTTATGCCAATCTGCGGAACATTATTGACCTTATAATGCGTAAGACTGGAAAGCTTTTCCCTCATGTAATCTTCAAAAGGGAATTGGTTTCTTCCTTCAGGAAGAAAAAGTTAATGCCTTTCTCTAATTCCAAAAGAATGTTGTGCATCAAACAGGCTAGATGTTTGCAACATAGGCATTTTAAACTAGAGGTCAGAAAGCGTAACATGAAGCAAAGTTTATAAACTTTGCTTCATGTTGTTTATAAACTTTGCTTCATGTTGTTAAACTTTCTGAACTGCACAGTTTAAAATGCTTGTGCTGCAAACATCTGGCCTGCTTGATGCACCACATTCTTTCTGAACTAGAGAGTGAATTCATGTAGTGAATACTAGTCCTAAACTTTCTTAAACTAAATTGCATACATGACATATGCTTGTTCTGTACAAAATCTTGCACTTCTTGAAGAAAACAGTGCTCAATGTACATAACGTGGTGTTAAGATTAACCAAAGGTCTTACATTTTATCTTTCTTAGGGTGATCTTGATCCTTTGGCAACTATCAAATCCCTAACTTATCTGAGGTATAAAATCTTCATTTTTAAACAACAGTTTCTGATTGTTGAAAAAAGTGAGGACGCTGCTACTGTTACTTAAAAGACAAATTATATGTTCACTTACCAGATTTATATTCCACTTTATTTTGTACAACTAAAGGTAGCATTCATAACCCTCCTACTTTCTTTGTAACAACTTCTCTGTGAGGAAGATTGGGCTAAAACAGGGGTGTCAAACTTGCATCGTCATGGTGTTGTCACGTGACCTATCACAACTTTTTTACCCATCGCTAAACTGGGCATAGGCATGATCAGCCCTTGATGCATATGGCCCAGGGGCCATGAGTTTGACAGTCCTGGGCTAAGAGAAAAGGACTGATCCAATGCCACTCAGCTGGCTTTTATGCTAGAATTTTTCTTTCTTGTTTTTCCTCAATGAGGACTGATCATAATGGTGAAGAAAATGCAAAAAATTCACACACTTTTTCAGTTTTCATTACATTTTAGATTTAAGTGGGTTTGCAGTGACTACGAAAAGCCAGTAATTTACCAATATTAGAACGAGGCATTTTGACCTTGTAAAGATTTATATATGTATAATACATAATGTTCATCAAGTCATAGGTTAAACTTCTTGGTATGTATTTGAAAAGCCATTTTTATATGTAAATGCAGTGTCAACAAAACATAAAAATTCTTCATTGATATAATAGGTCCTTTTGCACATGTAAATTTAGAACAATCCTAAGGGGTTTTTTTCTGCAATCACTCATTAACTGGTGTTGCAAACTGGTATTCTTATCCCACTAAAAGAAGTGTTATTGCTTTTTCTTTTGGTAACTAGTTTATTGTAATTGTTCAAATGTGCATTCCTCTGGCCTCCAGTTTCACATTTTATCTTGTGTGTTTCTCTTATTTGTTCTTGTGTTCAAGTGATCTAAACACATTTTTATTTTTTGAATTATGTGAATGTCTTCCCTTTTCAGTGTTTTGAGAAATCCTGTAACAAATAAGAAGCATTATAGGCTGTATATCATCCACAAGGTTCCACAGGTCAGAGTGCTGGATTTCCAAAAAGTGAAATTAAAAGTAAGTCCTCTTGACATTTTTGAAGTACTGTTTCCTGACAAGTATATCCATTTACATAATTTCAGATTTTCTCGTTAACCTAATTTTCCAGGATAGCATTTTGATTATGGCTCGATTTCTTGCAACTGTAATTTGAAATGCAGTCTTGTAGTACGCTTATGTTATGAAACATACCACAAATGCAGTAATAAGGCTGGGAGTTTTAAAATGTTATACTTGGGGTTGTGAATTTAAAAATGAAGATAAAACTAGGAATTCTGGTATTGTGTACGACCAGCATATGACAAACTGAATGAAAATTCAGAGTTCATTTAAAAAAAAATGTTTTCTGTACTTTTAAATTACCACATTTGGAATAATTCATACATACTTGGTTATTCCTTCTTAAATGGTTGGAGAAAGAAAGTCACTCTCAGAGTAGCATCTAAGCCAGGGGTCAGCAACCTTAAACACTCAAAGAGTCATTTGGATCCATTTCCCACCAAAAAGAAAACACAGGAGTCACAAAACCTACCGGGGGTTGAAAAGCTCAATAAATCGCATGCCAGTGGGTGTTGCAAATTGGCAATTGTGACACATATTTTGGGCGACAGGGAGCCACAGCAGAGGGATGAAAGAGCCACATGCGGCTCCAGAGCCACGGGTTACTGACCCCTGGGCTAGTGAATCATCACAGATGTATGATATGAAATAAAGTATCCACAGAAGTAGAATGGAAAGAACTACAAAAGTCTCCCCATAAAAAATAAAATTGAAGCCTTGCCACAAATAACTCAGAGTGTAGAGGCAAACCAGAGGAAGTCAGCAATAGAGGAAGCTAGCACACCTATTGAACTATTTTCATTCCCAAACCAAGTTCCCCTTCTTCTGCCTTTCCCTCAGAAAGCATAAAGCCCTCTAACTGAAAAGCAAGAGGAACTGAATTAACTCCTTGAGTATTAGAATCCAAAAAATAACAGAAGATCACCAAAATTGTTCCAAAGGAACAAGTACTAAAAGATGCCAATACTATAATATCAGAAATAAGCACTGCAAGAAACAAACCAACTAATGTACAGCATGCCTGAAATTATAACTGAATACCTCGGATGCAAAGTCAATAAACAACAACAACAACAACAACAACAACAACAACAAAGCCAAGTAGTATACTATCAAAATGGAAGATCAGGTTGGAAAACATGATTGGCATCCTAAGATCGGAGGCAAGCAAGCTAGAACAGAGGAAAGAAAAGAAGCTGAACAACAAGAAGACCAAAGAATACCTAATCAAGAAATATCATCTAGAAACAAATAAGACCAAGAAGGTGCTGGAAATAATAAAGCAGCAAATAACTGCCACATCCAAGAACATCAACAGATATAGAGATTGAATTGCAGAGTGTAGGCAAAACCTCCCATTTCAGCAAATTTGCCAGTGAAGAGATTGCAATGAACTAGTCAACAAAAGAAACAGTGCTGTACTGGGTGCAGCTATGAGACAACTAAAAGAAATATAATAAGAATACAGCTTGAATAAAAGAGGTGGATAAGAATAAAAAAGAAGCTGAAATGAAAGAACTTGTAATAACAGCAGAAATTGTGGAGAACAGGGCAAAGAAGATCAAAAATTGGTCAACACCAAGTGAAACTGCAGATTGGCTAACATCTAGCAAAACCTACCTGATAATGAAAGAGCCAGCAAAAGGGGCAGCATCAGGCAACTGGAGGATAATTACCCGCTTACCAAAAACTTTCAAATTGCTAACAGATGTGGTAGATGATACAGTCCAAAGAAAACAAGCTCTTTCCATCCGAGCAAAAAAAGAAACTGCCCAAATAGCAGAGCAACAAAAGAACAACTTCTAATTGACAAGATGATTTTGGAAAACTGCAAGAGAAGGAAGACCAACTTTAATGTAATTTGAATTGAATACAATAAAGCAATCAACTCCCTGCCATATGATTCACTAATTAAGTGCCTAAAAATAACAGGAGTCAGTAGAAACATCAGAAGCATTGTGCAAAGATCAATGGCACAATGTTAAAAGATACAAGTACTGGCCAGCGGTAATAAATTGGGAGAGGTTAATATCCAAAGAGGAATCTTTCAATGAGATTCATTATCACCCTGACTGTTTGCATTGCATTGATTTCTCTGTCAATAATATCAGACAAACCAGGCCATAGCTCTCAAACATCAAAAACATCTTCCTGGTTATCTCACCTCCTTTACATGGTCTATCTGGAAAAACATCATCTGAAATAGTATTATTACTCAACGTAGCCAAGATGTTGCAATGAAGTTTGTACTGGACAAATGTGTCACTCTTACAATCATTAGAGAAAAAAATAATGAAAACTGAAGGAATCTAGATGTCCTATAGAAATAACATCAAGGGTCAGGATGAAGACAATCACTACAAATACCTGGGCATCTTTCTAGCTGACAACATCAAGCACACGGAAGTCAAGGAGAAGGTTTGAAGTAAATACATCATGAGAGTGAAGATCATCTTTAAATCCAAACTCAGTGGAGGAAATATCATCAAGGAAGTCAATAACTGGGCAATTGCAGTCATTGGATACACAGTTGGAATAGTGGATTGAATTCGAGCAGATTAGTAGTCCTAGATAGGAAGACCAGAAAAATAAGGATAATGAATCATGCCCTTCCTCCATACAACAATGCTGACAACTTATTAAGGAGCATTGTTGGGTGTGGAATGTTGTAAGTACATCAGATGGCTGAAAAATTAAAAAAGGGCATTGGAAGAATATGGGAAGGACAACGAAGAAGATACACTGTAGCTGGTACACCCTGAAGGCTTACTGAATACTGATGAGAGCAACTGCAACTACAAGAAAGACCAAATGAGGAATAGAAAAAAAAGACATGGCAAGGCAAAGTATTATATGGCAAGGACACACACACTCACATACATGAGCACATGCACGCACAAACACACAAGGCCTAGCAGGCAAAGCAGATAACAAGAAAACCTGGCAATGGCTCACAGCAGTTGAGTTGAAGAAACAGAGAGAAGGACTAATTCTGGCTGCACAAGAACAAATTTCACAAGAACAGATTTGCTTTAAGAACAAATGCATACGAAGACAGAATTGAGAAGACAGCATAAGACTGACAATGTACCTCTGCAAAGAAGATGAAGAAACAGTGAACCACCTTGTTCGCTGCTTGCAAATAGATTGCACAGACAACAGGATGAGAAAGTAGCAACAATGGTGCATTTGAATATCTGCAAAAATACTGTCTGCTTGGAAGAAAGAATGGCTGGAACTAAAAGTAATAGGAAAAATAGCTAAAGGGCTCTGGGACTTTAGAATTCAAAAAGACAAGCGCCTGCCACATAACATTCCAGATTGAACAGTTCTCCATAAGAAAGACAAAAAAGTTTGGATATTGAATATGGCACTACCTGGAGATAGCAGAAGAGAAGAGAAAGAACTGGAGAAAATCACACAATATAAAGACCTGCAAATAGAAGTAAAGTGACTATGGCCAAAGAAATCAAAGATAGTATCAATAGTATTAAACATCTTGAGTACAATCATAAAGCCTCTGGAGCATCATTTGAACACCATCAGCATTGGCAAAATCATCTTCAATCAAATGCAAAAGGCTGTTCTAGTTGGAACAGCTTGCATCCTATATCAATACCTTTAGCACTATCAAACAACATCTGCCTTGCCCAGATTCCTTAGGATGAAGGACTCCATAGATGGATAAAAATACCAAATCCAGTCTAAAGATCTGGCTGGCTGCATGACCAATCATCATCATAATTTTGCCATGTTAACCACAGTTTGAAAATAATTAAGAAAGAACACTTTCTTACCATAAGTGAAGTAGGCAACCTGAGGAGGAAGGGTGACATTACTGAGGTCATTGTCTTGGACAAAGAGATCCACATATTGTTGTGCTTCTGTGGCTTTGAGAAAAGCCATGAATCTGGCAGTAAAGGAAGCTGCAAAAATAGACAGCATCCCAAAATCCAACAAGTTCCAAAGATGCATAACATATTCACGGGGGCCTTCTTCCCAGATTTCTTTGCATTCAGACCATATCATTCCTATAGTGGTACACAAACACAATCAGTACACAATCAGTAATAGCTCACATGATTTCATCCTTCAGCTTTTTTACCATACATTATATGCATCAATATTAAATGTGGCATTGAATATACACACAAATTTTATTCCATTTGTATTCTCAGTCTCTTTTCCAACAGCAGATATGGTTCTTTTTATTTTGAGCTAACAAACTTATGCAAAAGTTAGAATTATAGACACTTTAAATCATGCAGTAAGCTTCAGGCTTAAGTTGGGATTCAAATACCTCTTTGTTCTTCTAATTACACAATTATGCTACATTGTCTTTCTCCTTGCTTTTCTTCCCAGATAATAAAAATAATATTCCTTGGACCCTCACTTTAACATGGATCTTCTTAGAATGCAAAACATAGCAGCAAGAAAAATCTACAGTATATTATGTCCCAGAAGCTGTTACAAAACTCTGAAAATCAAGGATAGTCAGTACATAATGAATGCAGTAATATATATTGGGGTTGCATTCAAGACTGTCAATTTTCATAAGGACCAGGAATATGTATAAGTCAATAATAATCTGGCCAAGGTGTAAATAGGACAGATGATACTATTCTCCACATTATAATTAGCATTGCCATTTGTATCATTATTATCACTAATCTCATTATCCTGCTTATTATTTTGTCACCAGTTCTATTTTACGTAGTTATATTATCATACATAATCAGTAGTTTTATGTTTAAGTAATAGCCATTCTTACTTCTTTCTTTATATATCTCTAGCTGCTCCCATGTTATTTATTTTCAAACTATTGGCCTATTATCTTTTATTACAATGGAGACAAGAAGCCACAGAATCTCCAGTTGAATGCTCTAGGCTCTACTGTGTTTCACAGTTGAAAGAAACTGTGATTTAGAAAGAGGTATCATTTCAACTTTGGAGGGCTTTATTTACATTTCTCCAAAAATGTATCTATCCTCTCCTGTCAAATGAAGGTCATTGAAGACAGGCTTTAATTCTTTAGGAAGAGCCATCACATCCACTGTAAAAGAAATCAGCACTATCAATAAAGGAAAATGTTAGTAGCTCAAGATTGAAATGAGGGGCCCTTGGTGCTTTCTGATCTTGGTTGTTTCCTTGCAGATGTTTCATTACCCAAACTAGGCAACATTATCAATGCTAGTGATGTTCAACTAGAACTGATGATGTTACCTAGTTTGGGTAATGAAACATTTGCAAGGAAACAACCAAGCTCAGAGACCACCAAGGACCTTTCAAGTCATCCTTATTTCCCATACTGTAGTACATCCTGGGGACTGAGGTTGAGAGTGGCTTACTCATATTTACTTGATGCAGCCAAGGCAGGGATGAGATGCCACCCAGGGTCTTTCTGGTTTGTAGCTCAGTCTCTCTCCGCTATGCTACCTTCAAATCATTCCTTGATTCTTCCTAGCAGTGGAATTATTTGGAACATACAAGAGGTCCTTTGAAGCTCAGCTGATGAGCTGCAGTAGATAATTCAGAACATACATTTTGTTCAAGTCTGAATCTTCTCCCATCTGGTACTGAGACACTAATAAGCTTTTTTGTCCCAGAGCTCTGCCAACCATGTCCAAAGAAAAAAATAAGAACGGTCATTTTGAAAAAAGCCATCACTTCCACCATTTGAAGGATTATGGTTGAGCAACTGCCTGGAAAGTTGTCTGAGAAAGATCTTTGGATTTACTTCAACTCATTATTGACCAGTGTCTGTTTGATATTTTGGGAGGAATATTACTTAGCTGACCTGAACTTTATTAGTTTCTTTTATGGAAAAGACTCCAGAAGTTAATATTTTATATTTCCTGATACACTCTTCCATTCATAGCAATTTAGCTTGCCTGTAAACTCTACCAAAATTTATAGCCAATTTTGTTTTGCCCATTGCAGGTTATGGGAGAAATAAAATTCTGTTTTCTAAATCTTGCTCTGATTTGGCTATATAATGGGATTGCATTATCTCTGGAATTACCTGGATGAGTTTTTGAGCCATTTCTAAAGTTTTGGATTAAGCCTCTAATTCAGATTGGGCACACTTTCTTGTAGTTATTTACTGTTCACTCATTGCAAACTTCACAGTACGGAAATGTTTTATGATCAAAAGAGAAGCTTGCACACCAAAAATGCATTTCTCATTCAAGTTTATTTCATTCTGTTCAGTTCTGAAAAATTGCTTCAGAAAGTAACTTTTAATTCACGTCAGAATAATAAAAAAGATACAGCAAGAATATACCACTTATATCCTCTGTACAGAGGAGGAAGACAATTTGACTTAGAGACAAAAAAGAATATATTCTGTGTATTGTGGTTATAGACAATAAAAGAGTTTTCTCTAAATAATAAATTCCTTGAAGACATTTTAATTTGATTTTTTAAAAAATAAATAATCTGCACTGTTATTCATATTTTTAAGGCTTGTCAATTATTCATTCTGTTAAAATATAATACCTCACTTCTGTTTAACTGGTAACTGCATGAATGTATTTTTTTTCTTTAGTTTTCAGTTTGTGTAGCTAATAGTTGTAACTAAGGTTAGTGTCAGCCCTGGAAAAATAATCCTCAATTTAGAGCAGCAGAGGGTAGCATGTGGACTTCCAGATGTTGAACTACACCTCTTAGCAATTGGTTATGCTGGGTGGGGCTGCTTGGAATTGTAATTCCTCACATCTGGAAGCTGCTTGTTCCTCTTCCCAGTTGAAATGTATGAGATAAGTTCTTAATACTACTTCGTGTGAACAGTTCAGATTAGGAGACTAGTGACATAACTAGTTGGAGCTTTTTTCAACCTAGCTGATGGCATTCAATATACATGGCAGTATTTGAAAAGAAACACCTGGTCTGAGCATTCTCATGATTGCTTTTCAGGGGTGGGCTTCAAAAATTTTAGCAAGGGGTTCTCTGCCCAGTTGCTGGGTGGCCGTGGCCTAGTCGGCCTCCTGCACCATGGTGGGCAGAGTGTTTTTACCTTCCCTGGGCTCTGAGGCTTTCCTTGAGCATCTGGGAGGGTGAAAACGGCCTCCCCAGGCTCTAGAAGCCCTCTGGAGGCCAGAAATGGGTCTGTTTCCAGCCTTCCTGAACTTCCGGTACGCCTGTTTTTTGCCCTCCCCAAGCCTCTGCGCACGCCCTACACTTAGCTACATCCAAAACGGTCTGCATGGGGACTCCTGGGAGGGAAGGGGCAGGGTGGGCAGGGCCAGCCAGGAGTGGGATTTAGGGGTTCTCCAAACTGCACAGAATCTTAGCTAGAGGTTCTCCCGAACCCCTGCAAACCCTCAGCAGCCCACCTCTGATTGCTTTATCCCAGATGGCTGCAGTAGGCAAACTCATATAGGGGATTATTTTTCTTGTGACTCTCTTTGTTTGGAATAATAACATAGCAAAACTAGCAGCAACCAAAGGGGGATTTCTAAGTCAGTCAGTTCAGGTTCATCGACCCTTCAGCTCAGGTTTGTTATCTGATATTACAATACAGATTTTCAGGTTTTTACCATAAAATTTGCTAGGATTCGTGCACAGAATGTAGCAGTATGGAAATATGAGACATATGATAGCCATAGCAATATAGTCTTTTCCCCCCAGTCAAGGTAGGTGGGTATTTTTAGCTCCTCCAAACAGTGCCTGTGAGAGAGGAAAGGAGAAGAGCCCAGCAAATATTTATAGAAAAGCTGGATCCACAAGTTATTATGGACCAGTAATAATTTGCAGCTCTCCGCTAGATCTGTGGATAGATAGTAGTATACCACAGTAAAATAAAATGATTTCAATTCCACTTACCTAAAACCCATTTCATGATTAGCATTTCTGTCCATGAAAATTGTGTTGTTTTCACTCTAAATATTTGCTTGGGGTGATCCATGGCAGTTTCATTGGGAAGCAGCTTTACACCTTCAAATCTGTCCGAAGCATTCACTACCAGCAGTCCAAGGAAAATTGTAAAAGAAACAGCATGTGCCACAAACTTCATAAAGGGGCTCCGGAGTGTACGTCCCAGCTGAAACCAGAAATAACCATAAGTTTTTTTTTTCCTCTCGTTCTTTTCCCAAGTTTCTAGCTTTTATTTATTTAAAATTCAAAAGTTTTTTTTTTCACTTGGCTTAGACATTTCACTTATAGGCCATTTTATCTTAAGTGCTCAAGACATAAATCAGAGGGTTTTAATCAACATGGTTAAGAATTTTAAAGGGTTTCTAACATGGAAAAAATGTAGATAGGCTAAAAAATAAGGTAACTTTAATGTTCCCAAGAACAAAAGCATTTCTATTATTTTCATCCAATTACATTCCAAGTGAGCAGCTGAGCAATGAAATAAAGGACTCTTTCATAGTTCTCTTATGATACTTTCTGATAAAACTGCACACAACTCAAAATCTCCCTGAGGGTCTGAAAATGATGCCCAACTCTCTGTATATTGTAACCAAGATATGCCAAATTGATTTGGAAGAAAGGGATTTAGAATAAGAATCTTGCAAACTTTTCAGTTCTGATAGTTCATCCCCCTGGGATTGTTTTTACATTCCCAAATAAACATGGTGGTAGATGGAAATTGCACTCGTGTTTTAAAAATATGCAAGGTAATTCAGATAGCTCTTCCAACTTTATGTAGTCTTTCAAGAAAAGGAAGGCATGCAGAACATGGCTTCTGAAATGCTTAACAACCAGGACTAGTAAGACCCAGATTGATTAAAGCCCACATCAAACCATGGAAATAACTAGTTAATAGGCTTATTTCTATCTTTCAGTTCAATCCATTTTATGGAAATGAAACTGGAGAAGAGAACACTTTTTAAGTTAACTTGAGCTCCTGAAGGAAAGGAAGAGTATAAAACTAATAACTTATTGTAGTTAACAAATTTCTGAAACCTGGAGAACTTACAACAGACTTCCCCCCACTCTCTCCCGGACATTTTTTGGAATAACTAGGAAATATTCAAATGTTGTCATTGATATAGGAAAAACAAGAACCCAATGCTGTTGCAAGGGTACCAGACTTTCTAAAAGCTCAACAAAGCTAGAAAAATACCTTTGATACCTTTGATATTTCTGAAAGACAATCTCTAACCCTTCTAATTTTCTTCTAATTTTTTTTAAGTCTCAGTGTCAGTTTGGACTTTGCTTGAAGTTAGATTTTTGAAATATGGATTTGGCCAAAATGAAACCACCCACTCCACCCCCAAATGCATTCCTGAAATGGATTTATTGTTAACTTACATCCTAAGCAGAAAGTAAAACACCGAGCAGAAAATTAAGAGTTTTTCCTGCCCATAGCTTTTCTGTCTCAAATCCTTTTCCCAAGGCATTTTCTCTTCAGCCTAACTTAAATACTATATCAAAACTGTGACTACTTGAAGGAAAAAGAAAAAAAATGGGAAAAAATCTAGCAGACAACTTATTACATAGAAGAGAATTAGACACTTTTCTCACATGAGGCTCTTTTTTCACTGTTAAATCTGATTGTATTCCTTGTATTATATATGTCAGAGTTATGAATTGCTCTGCATTGTTCTATTTTGGCTTTGGAAAATGTCCATTGGGCAAATTACACCCACACTTCAAAAATCATACAATTAGAGACGCCTTATTAAAAATTTGGGATGGAATTAGGAGAAAACATTACATTAAAATACCAAGTTGGTACTCTACCATGGAAGCGATGATATATCCAAATGCGTTAGATTTATAATGATGGTAATCTGAAGATATACAGCCATAATTTTTCATAACATTCAGGAAGTGCGGGTTTTTAAAAATATTTTTTTAAAAAAAAGAATTGAAATGAATATTTAAATTTTTGTACATTCAGAATCTTACTGAAACTTAATTGACATGTGTAAGTTTTGTAGGAATTTTCCAAGACCACTTTCTTTCAATTGGGCAAAACTATGATGAAGTATAAAACTAACATCCAGATGTTTCATAGCTTGTCCAACAAGATCATGAATTAAGTGATTCCTATTTATTCAGCATTCAGTGGATTAAAGCATATTGGGGGTAAAGCAACTTCCTAGACTTTTTGATCTCTGAATTGAACCATAAATGAGACTCCATTTGGTTTTTAAAATTATTTTTCAATCCATAGAAAGGTTACCTCAGTATATTTGATAAAAGCTAGGTAAGCCAAAACAGGAACATTCATCTCTAACCCAGCAAAGAGTGAGCTATTTTAAAAAGAAAAGAATCAGAAAATCCCAAAACCAATACTTTGATGTCTAAAAAATTCCTATACAGCCCCAATTGGCTAATAGTTACTTAAGGAGGTAGGGCAGACAGGAGGTAATCCTGATCCTGAGAAGAAGCAGACAGGGATCTGGTAAGAGCAATTGACTCCATCTTCCTACTTGACATTTGCGGCTACAGTACCTAAGAATGTAAAAATGCTCCCCCACCAATAAAAAATAAAGACTTTTTTTTAAAAAGTAACATTTTTTTTCGGCAAACAGTGTAGGAATGGAATACAATGTGTGTTTTTAATATTTTTTTCTAATATTGATGAAAGTTGCCTAAGTGCCCACCTCAGAAATGTAATATGTATGGATTGGGCTACTAAATTAATAGAAATTCAACCTGCCCTCAGCAGTGAGATTAGAAGCACACTCAATGTTACTGGGAAAAAAAATTCTTGAGTGAACATAGAAGCAAATGAATTCTTTTTAATAAAATTTCCCTTCTCTGCCGATGTCAAAATTTCATATTCAATCAATATTGTATCAATATTTTATTTCCAAGCATTCCTTGGAATGATAGCTTTCAATGTTTCATTTCAAAATGTCATTGATAACTATAAATAATGCAGATTCTCAGAATTTTTGAATCACATTGAGAGAAGAAGAGACCGTGAAAGAAGGATTAACTTGAAGATATTGATGCTTCAGCTGAAACTTTTTCAACATCCTCTCCAAAATAGGAAGATTATTATTTTCAAGGTCCTGGTGTTTAAACTGTGAGTGGGGTTGAAGATGCACAACATCTGTGTATTTGATTAGCATTGTTGTCAGACAGAGACATTGACAACAGAGATAACAGTGTAGAAAGGCAACATAGCTGGAGTAGACCAAGTTGGGAAAATTTTATAAACCCACTATCACTGATCTCTTCCTATGTAACTGCTGACTTCAATATAATGCATGAAGTAACCTTAAAAAGCAATAAAGGTAATGGTAAAGGTTTTCTCTGTCCAGTCATGTCCAACTCTAGGGGGCGGTGCTCATCTATCTTTCTTAGACAAGGGAGTCAGCATTTTTTGAAGACACTTCCATGGCCACGTGGTCAGCATAACTATACCCCAAGGTGCACAGAATGTTGTTACCTTCCCACCAAAATGGTACCTATTCAGTGACATTTGCATGCTAGATGGGCAGGAGCTGGGGCAAGTAATGGGAGCTCACCTTATCATGCAGCCCTTGAGTCTCAAAGCTGGACTGCCAGCGGACAAGCTCAACATCAAAGGTCTTCAAACTTGGCAAGTTTAAGACTTGTGGACTTCAACTCCCAGAATTCCTGAGCT
>JAOYMU010000098.1:76092478-76109159 GCA_025802295.1 Psammodynastes pulverulentus
CAAGGAGCAGGAGTGGGTGGTGTTGTTGCGGCCCGGGGGGTGGGCCAGGCTGATGCCAGAGTCTTGAGGTCCAGAACCAAGAAGTGATTGAGGTATACTTTGCTTTTGATATGATTATTGTTTTGTTTTCTTTATTATGATATTGCAATATGAAGAAAGCTCTCATGCTAATACTATAAGCTGCTTAATTATAACTTTAATATGACTCATAGTAAAAAAAAATTCTCTTTATTATTTTGTTAAATTTTGTCATTGCTCTGGTTACCCTAAATCCCTTATTTACCTTACTGTTTTTTTAAAAAAATATTTTCCAAAGAGAAGGCTGAAGTGTATTAAAAAATTCGGGAAAATAATTTCTTATTTAATAAGGAAATATAAAATTCACCATATTTTATATGATATATATGTATATTTTTTGACCAATAAAAACTTTTTACCGCAAAAAAAAAACAAAAAAAAAAAACCTGTATCTGGGAAATTTATATCTTTAACATCAGTAGAGGGGAAATCTTTGAAAAACATTTGTAAAAAGTAAATAAATGGGAACTGATAAGTACTGATAGAGGAATAAATACAATAAGATAGATTGGCTATATATTAGTCTACATATTCTTAATGGTACCATTTTTATTTCCTCCCATTCCACTGTTTGTTGATTTATCTTTGGTACCTCAATGTATGACCCTGTCTCATGGATACAGTTTTAAACCTGCCATGATTACTATTTCAATTTTCTGATGGAAAATTACCAGCTTTCTAACTGAACATATTGACATGCTTTCATTTAGGATCAGATACTTTTTCCTCAGTTAAATATTGACTAGAATTAACATCTATCCTCAGAAGGATAAAAATGGCTGTTAAATCAATATCACTGAATTTGAGGTGGATTGCTATTACATGATATTTTTCAGAATTATATCCAGCCACCAAGTTCACCCTGCAAAAATTGGTTCTCAACATTTTTATAGCCTTTTTATATTAGTTTCTTGGGGTGGGGGGCTTCTTTTTAAAACTAGAGCTAAGTAAAAAGAAATATAGATGGAATTTCACACAGGCTATTTAAAAATAATAATGATGTTAACCATACATTTTCTGATTCTATTTCCTAGGTAACTATCTCTCATTGCACTTCTAAAGACCTTTGTCTCAGATATCCAAATCCAATAAAGTATTTGTCTATATAGGGATAAGGGCAACGCCATCTTATTCTCCTCAGGTATTAAAAACAGTGACACTTAACCAATGTTCAATCTGCCAATGAACCAAATTCTTTAGAGACTCAGAATCATTAACCATGATTCTTTAATATGTTTGATGACCACAAAGGCTATTCCAACTTTCATTGAGAAAAAAAAATCAATAGCTGCATTAGAAGAGGTGAAAAGATTCATCTAAGGCAGGGCTGTCAAACTCCTGGCCCACGGGCTGGATGCATCATGTGCTAGCCATGCCATGTTTAGCAAAGGGGGAAAAATCCCAATGCGTCATGTGATGCTGCCATGACAATGTGAGTTTGACCCCCCTGATCTAAGGAGTTGAAAGCTACTATTAGATATAATCAATTCACTGATAAATCATGTAGTATAGTAGTTACAACAGAGGCTTAGATGGGGTCAATCAGATGATCTTCTTGAATCAGGTAATCTAGACCCAGCCAAGCAATTGACCTTGAGCAGATCATCATCCTTTTGTTTATTTTTGGGTTGTTATGAGTGTAAGATAGGGAATGTACTATATATACATTCTGAGCTCTTGGAGGAACGGTAGAACCTGAACGTAACAAATAAATATAGGAATAAAGATGGGTTATTTAAAAAAACAACATATATTTTCCCACAACCACCATGAAAAGAAATCTAAACAGATTTACAAAAAAGAATAAAAGTAGTATTTGACCACTACTAAGTCATGCCAAATATAGATGAACCGACAAGTAGATATGACACCATTTGAAAACCTGTTGGTTTCTATCTCTTCTGTTTCTTTCCCATTGTTTGACTTCATAGTTTCTCAACATTTATGCAGCAATTCTCTACAGAGAACAGCATTTCCTTTGCTTGCTACTGCTTGATCTTCTCTTTCATTTGATCTCAATGAGTATGGCAACTCTACTGATAAAAAAAACACATTTCCCATATGCACAATAAAGAGCATATTAACAGTCCCTGATTTCTTTCACAATTTATCAATTGGTTTGTTCTGTAATCCTCCTTTTTCATTCCAGGAACTTGATTCCTACCTGCTTTCTTTTTCTATCCAATTATTTTGATGAAATAATACACATGGCCTCCTTAGACCTAGCAAAGAGAGAGAAAACAATACAGTGTGCCAAGCTGAAATGCATCACCAACCTGTATTTTTTTTTCAAAAATAGCAACCCACCTGGGGAGAGGAGTAAGAACAATAAAAAGCAGTCTGAACAGAGTTCCCATTCTTGTTATTTTTTCACTCAAAGAAATCTTTTATCTGCTGCTGTGCTCTTTTTTAAATATCTTTTATTCTATATCTTTTATCTCTGTACATAGCTATTGCTATGTATTTCAGTTAACTGTATATACCTCCTACACAGACAATAGTTATGCTGGCTTGCAGGATGCTTCTAGAGTACAAAGCCTTCTTTACCTTAAATAATGGGAACTTGCTTGAGATAAAACTGGGGTTTCAACTGACTTTTGACATATTGGCCACAATGTCCCCAAACTATGGGCTACTATCCCCACTATTATCAGGTCCTGCTGCATGTGGCATGGATACCAAAACAGCTGAATGCCGAATGTAATGGTCTAAAAATGTTACTAAAAGATATTATGTAAAAGCCTGGAGTGACTAAACTCATAATGGATACCAGTAGTCAATATATATGGGGCCATCTGGTGATGATCGCGGTATATGGGAAATTGTGAAATTATGGGGAGCAAATGGCAAAGAGAATGAATTAACAAATGGAAAGGGGGAAAAAAGGTAGGTCTGTGCAACAGAAAAAAGATGCTATACAAGAATGTTAGATTTTGAGGGTTATATTCTAATGATTAAATACAAAAATGTGAACTTGTAAGTCTAATTTCGAATAAAGAGCTAAAATTTGAAAGTATAAACATCATAAAGTATATATTGATATTATATAAGTTGTTATCAATGCATATAAAAATAGCAACCCATAGGTTGATGTTAGTTACAAGTTATGCTCCAGTATAGCAAAGGTGACAAACAAGTAAGGGGTAGTATGTATAAAACCAGATATTACTAGAAGGCAAAATCACATTAGAATAGAATAGAATAGAATAGAATAGAATAGAATAGAATAGAATAGAATAGAATAGAATAGAATAACAGAGTTGGAAGAGACCTTGAGGTCTTCTAGTCCAACCCCCTGCTCAGGCAGGAAGCCTGGTTGTCCAATGTCTTCTTAAAAACTTCCAGTGTTGGAGCATTTACAACTTTTGGAGGCAAGTTGTTTCACTAATTAATCTTTCTAACTATGAGGAAATTTCTCCTTCTTTCTAGGTTGCTTCTCTCCTTGATTAATTTCCATCCATTTGTTATCCTGCCTTCAGGTGCTTTGGAGAATAGCTTCACATGATCTTGATTCTATCCCTCTGTTTATGCAGCCTAGAACTGTGTTGGCTTTTTGGCAGCTGCAGCATACTGCTGGCTCATATTTAAGTCATTGTCCACTAGGGCTCCAATATCAGTCTCACAGTTCCTACTATTAAGTGAGGCACAACCTATACTGTATCTGTGCATTTTGTTTTTCTTGCCTAAATGTAGACCCTTACTTTTTTCTCCATTGAATTTCGTTTTGCTAGATAGCACTCAATGTCTGTCAAGATCCGGCTGTATCTTAAGCCTATCTTCTGGAGTGTTGGCTATTCCTGCAAAATTGATGAGTTCCCCATCTATCCCCTCATCCAAATAATTAATAATTGATTCTACCTTACTTATTTCAACCATGTCATGAAATCAAACCCACTGGAAAAGGCAATTCTGCTTGGAATAGTCAGTGGCAAAAGGAAATGAGGCCACCAAATACACAATGGCCAGATACCATCCAACCCGACATCAGCCGAAGCATAAAGCAACTGAAAGAAGATGTACAAAATTAAAAAATGTGGAGAGAGCTGCTCCATAGAATCAATCAGACATGATTGAACCGATAGCATCATCATCATCAAGCTGCAGTGAATGATGATAATGGAAAAACTAGAGATGGGTTTTGAGAAAAAATGTGTAATATTTTGATTGAATGCAATCCAGAATCAGTCTATTCATGTGCATAAATGGAAAAGGAATTAATACCCATTTAAATGCACCATTGATTGGTAGCTTATGATAAAAGGTTGACAGAATTAATGAATACCATTTTTTTCTAGTGATGAGAGAGGATCATGGAAAAGGTTAGGCACTGAAGAAGATGAACAAAAGGGAAGAAATGAGAAGAAAAATAGAATATCTGCAGGAAAAGAAAGCATGCTTCTTGAGTTAAAAAAGTATTAGAAGGTAAATTATCTCCCACAGAATGAATAGGAACTAGACATTAGGAAAGAGGATGTAGAAGCTGCTTGGAACAGAATGAAAATAATTATGTTACAGAGTGCCAGACAAAAGTCTGGAGTTATGCTAATGACAAAAAGAAATACTCAGCAGAATGATGGAGTGAATGAGGTTGTGGAATGAAGTCAAAATAATACTGCCAAAAGTGAGAATGAGAGAAACATAATGGGTATATAAAAACATATAAAGAACAGTTGCTAGAACTGGGTATGTCTAGTCTGATGAAAAGAAGGATTAAGGGTGACATGATAGCAGTGTTCCAATATCTCAGGGGCTGCCACAAAGAAGAGGGGTCAACATATTCTCCAAAGTACCTGAGGGCAGGACAAGAAGCAATAGATGGAAACTAATCAAGAAGAGAAGCAACTTAGAACTAAGGAAAAATTTCTTGACACTTAGAACAATTAATTAGTGGAACAACTTGCCTCCAGAAGTTGTAAATGCTCCAACACTAGAAGTTTTTTTAAAAAGATGTTGGATAACCATTTGTCTGAAGTGGTGTGGGGTTTCTTGCCTAAACAGGGGATTGGACTAAAAGATCTCCAAGATCCCTTCCAACTCTGTTATTCTATTCTATGTAATGAAAAATGTAGTTGCAAAGAATGCAGTCAAAGAGATCACAGAACAATTCAAATTAAGCTAGGCAGAGAAATTGAAGTATTTTGATATTACTGTATATATTTTTTAAAAAAATCTTTTCACAATGGGTGAAAAGGGCTAATTAAACAACCATCAGAGGAGTGAATGAAATTTAAAGGAAAAGGATAAAATTATTTGGGGTGGAACTGACATCAGAGAATACTGGAAGAAGTTTCTTTTTTTTACAGATTTATCTCAATGATATGTTGAAGAATGACATGGAAATGGATGCTATCAGTGCTGGTGCCAGACCCATTGTATAAGATCTTTCTTTTGCCCTCTTTGTTACAAAGAAGTGAGAGTTGAATAAGTCAAGAGAAACATAAAAGCACATTAAATATAGTGTCAAGGGGTTATTTAAAAGCACATTAAATATAGTGTCAAGGAGTTACTTAAAAGGTAGGTATTGTAAACAGAGATGGTATTCAGCAGGTTCTGACCAGTTCTGTAGAACCAGTAGCGGACATTTTGAGTAGTTTGGAGAAGCGGCAGTAACCTTCTCCCAGGAGTGGGGTGGGAATGGAGATTTTACAGTATCCTTCCTCTGTCATGCCCACCAAGCCACGCAACACCCACCAAGCCACACCACGCCCACCAATTCATGCCACACCATGCCCACCAATTCATGCCACGCCCACCAAGCCACACCATACCCACCAAGCCACTCCCACAGAACTGGTAGTAGAAATTTTTGAAGCCCACCACTGATTGTAAAGCAAAAAGAGATGAGTTTGAGAAGTGCTGAATGAACATGAATTAAATGTACATATGAGTAAGAGAAGAAGGAGAGACCAATAAAGTCATGGTTGGATGGAGTTAATGGCAGCCTGAAAAAAAGAGGGGGGAAATTAAAAAACAAAAACAAAAACCCAAAATGAATATGTGAATTAGTGTATAAATGAGGTAGAAGCTTGGATGGTTTTCAAGGATTAGAAAGGTGTAGAACATTTTAGTGAATGGTTTTTATGTAAACTCTTTTTATGTGTATTCCCTTTCCATCATATGCTTTTTAATTTCTTTGGCTTATTATTCTTACTCTTTCTGAACAGAAAGTTACTTAGACTGAAAATAAGCAGAAAGTTGCTTACACTGAAAATAAGCAGAAAGTTGTTTATGCTGAAAATCAGCAGAAAGTTGCTTACACTGAATCTATGGATTAGATCTTTGGGAATAGAATTGAGATTCATGTGTTTAACCAACAACCCCCATCAATTATGATTATCAAACACTGATTCTAAACTTCAGTAGTTTCCTTGGGTTTGGATGGAAACAAGAAATAGAATTGAGTATCCTTAGCATCCTCAGCCACCACACCCAAAAACTTTTCCAGCCTCTTTCCCAGTGGTGATTTATATAGGTAGTTATGATCACAATTGGGACCAGGCAATTGTTAAGTAGTCACATCCTGATTTTACAACTTTTTTTGGCCATGGTTGTTAATCATATCACGTCAGTTAAGTGAATTCTGCTTCCCCCATTGACTTAGCTTGTCAGAAGCTGGCTGGGAAGTTCTCCAATGGTGATCATATGGCCCTGGGATGCTGCAGCCAATGTAAATTCATGCTGGTTGCCAAGCACCTGAATTTTGATCACGTGACTGTGGAGATGCTGCAATGGTTAGTAAACACAAGTACCAGTTGTAAGTCGCTTTTTTTTCAGTGCCATTGCAAATTTGAATGGTGGCTAAACAAAAGATTGTAAGTCAAAGACGACTTGCATTGCAAAGCAGATCCTTCCAATCCTACCCTGGTGCAATTCAGGAAGATTTTTTTTTTTTAAAAATGACTCTAGACCAGAGTTGTTTATACATTTTTAAAAAGTCTAATATATTTATAGGAACCAGTTTGGTGCAGTGGTTAAGTACCAGGCTAAAAATCAGGAGAACCAGGAGATCCAGGGGTCCTGCCTTGGATGCAAAGTCAGTTGACTGACCTTGACCAGTCCCAGTTTCTCTAAGCCCTAGGAAGAAGGCAATGGCAAACTACTTCCAAACAATCTTGACAAGAAAACAGCATGGACCAGTCACCAGGAGTAAAGACTTGAAAGTGCGCGCTTGCGTGCGCACACACACACACACACACTCTTAAAATAATGTTTGTAGTGGTGAAGAGAAGGACCAGGCAGTGTTCCAGTGTTTGAAGGGCTTCCATGGAGAGGAAGGGGTCAAGCTATTTTCTAAAGCACCTATAGGCCAGACAAGGAATGATGGATGGAAACTGAACAAGGAGAGATTCAACCTGGAGATAAGGAAATTTTTTCTGACAGTGAGAGCAATCAACCAATGGAACAGCTTGCCTCCAGAAGTTGTGGGAGCTTCATCACTGGAAGCTTTCAAGAAGAGACTGAACTGCCATCTGTCAGAAATGGTGTAGGGTCTCCTGCTTGAGCAGGGGGTTGGACTAGATGACCTACAAGGTCCCTTCCAACTGTTAATCTGTTAAAAATAACATCTAGTTATGGCAAAACCCAGATGTAAAATGGTTGACAGGACGTGCAAGCCTTTGCTTATATTACCCTGAAAAATATGAATCCTGATGGTGTAATATAAAGCAGCATCATTATATTTATCAATATCATCACTTACCTTATCTCTGTCCCCTTAAAGTCAGTTCTATTCTTAATTCTGAATATTTACAAAAGATACTATACAGGTAGTCCTTGACCTATGACTACAATTGAGCCCCAAATTTCCATTACTAAACAAGACAGTTGATAAGTGAGTTTTGCCCCATTTTATAACCTTTCTTGGCATAGTTGTTAAGTGAAGCACTGCAGTTGTTACATTGGTAACATGGTTGTTAACTGAATCTGTCTCTCCCATTGACTTTCCTTGTCAGCTGGCCGGTGGGGATGTGGGGCATCACAACACTGGCAGCTCTGCAGGAAAAGCAACTGACATCTGGGAGGCGAGAGAGAGCTGACAACGATGCAAGGTCTCATTGTGGCTCCACATCATAATGGGATCCAGGAGGAGGGGACCCCATCTCCCCCATTGTGAAGCACCCTAAATTTCACTGTGCTGCACAAGGCACTGCAAGAGCAGCGGGCAGGCCATGGACGCAGCAACAGCAAATGTGCCACCATGAAGGCAGAATGCTGTTTCACGCAAAGGCAAGTGCAGGGGGGCTTCGCTCCCACACTATGGCAAGAAACACTATGGAGCTGGGCTGGGGTGATGGCCCAAAAGGTGATCAATGAGCCCGGGACACTGCTACCATCATAAATGTGAACCAGTTGCCAAGCATCTGAATTTTGATCATGTGATCATGGGGACGTTGCAACGATCTTAAGTGTGACAAACAGTCAGGTCACTTTTTAAAGTGATGTTGTAACTTTGAACATTCATTAAAAGAATGGTTGTAAGTCAACGACCAGCTGTACTTAATATAATTTGATCAGGTTTGCAAATGCCACTAACTTGTTCAGAACCAATTTTGCAACTGGAACACTCCATGCTACTTTTCTTAAATGGGAGGATATAAAACAAGAGAGAGCAAGTTTGGTCTAATGGCTAAGGCATCAGACTAGTAAGTGAGAAGCCGTGATTTCAAGTCCTGTCTTAGCCTTGAAAGCCAGGGTGAGTTTGGCCTAGTCACTCTCTCTCACCCAATCCACCTCACAAGATTGTTATTGTGAGGAAAATAGGAGGAAAAAGGCGAGTTGGATATGTTGAATTATTTGTAAAAATAATAAAGGCGGGTTACAAATTAATTAAATGTAAACTGCAGGTAGTCCTCATTTATTGACTACAGTTGGGACCAGGAACTTGGTTGTAAAGTGGAGCAGTTACTAAATGAAACTATGATTATGTTTACATTCTTAACGATGTCTTTCCTTTGCTTTACAGACCTGCAAAGAGCATCAATATGAGGATTGGTAAGAGTTACTTTTTCATCATTATTGTAATGAACAGTCGCTATAGAGCCTCGGTGGAACAGAGGTTAGAGTGCAGTAATTGCAGGCTACTTCTGCTGACTGCAGGCTGCCTGCAATTTGGCAGATCGAATCCCACCAGGCTCAAGGTTGACTCAGCCTTCCATTCTTCCAAGGTGGCTAAAATGAGGCCCCAAATTGTGGGGGCAATATGTTGATTCTGTAAACCACTTAGAGAGGGCTGTAAAAGCACTAGAAAGCAGTATATAAGTCTGCTATTGCTATATGGGCAGTCGGTAAACAAGGACTACCTGTGCTCTTGACTTCATGCTTTAATTCCAATATTTGCATGCAATCTTTCTAGTAAAATTGGCAATATACTGTTACCAATGTCTTTCTCATAACAGTCCTGCCTGAAGTCATTTTTATTGCATGAAATTTACTTCACTTTCTCTTTAAGCTAACAGAAATCAGACTGCTCGATTACTTTGTGCCCACAGCCATGACTTTCTCATGTCAGTGACATCCATCAAAGGTAAAATAGGCAACATATTCCAGTATTTATGTCCTATCGCTCAATTCTGAGTCTCCCGATTCATTTTAAATATGATTTATATCCCTTCTCATTTCCATTTTAGGGTTTAGCCTGAGGTAACTCAACCTTAGGAAAGTATGAGTTTAAGCCCATCTGAACATATTTAAACTATCTGGGTACTGATGAAAGGCATTTATGGTTATACACTGAAGTTGTAATCTGAACAAATACATCCCAAGGCTCCAACAAAATCTCATTGTCTTGCTAAGGTATCCTCTCCATCCAACCACCAAGTTGAAAGCATGTAAGTTGTACTTAGACATTAAGTAAGCATGACATCTCTAGCTTCTAGGTTATATGAATCACATTTCACTAGCATCAGAAAGGTACTGGCTCCAAATAGCACAAAGTTAAACAAAAGCAATGGGCAAGATGCACTTCTCACAGTCCAAAAACAAAATGGAGATCTAAAAACCAATAATATCAAAGAATTCCCAAAACTAAGGAAATGGTCACATAAATAGGAGGTTCATGCTTTAATTTCAATACTTGCTATCTTTCAAGTAAAACTGATAATATTCTGTTATCATTGTCTTCCTCATAACAGTCCTGCCTTAAGTCTGAATAATAAACTGATAGTGATTAAACATCAAACTAAGGTTTAAAAAAGTTTTAAAGAATGAACCTTTCAGTCTCTCTTTCACTTTTTACTTTTTAATAAAATACAGACAGCCACAGTGATTTTTCACAGCAAGCTTTTTTTAAACAGTCTGTAAAATATGTATCTTTTTACAACTGGAAAATCTCAAAATATTATGTTCTGTCAACCTGTCAAGTGGAAATTCTTTCTCAGCAATAAAGATGTAGAAGAAAACAAGGTTGAAATCAGATTTCCTGTTACTGACTTAATTTATACTGACATTTTTTTCCTTTAAAGGAAGAATATATTGCATATGTATTTCAGATGGCTGGCTGAAGTCAAGGTCACGACTAAAGAATGCAGGTAAGAAAATATAATCTATGTTTTTGTTCATGCTGCAGGCCAATAGACTTCCCTTCCAAAACTTCTGTTGGTTTCAGGATGTGTGAAGTTGTCATTGTCATGAACAGTAGCTTCCTCCTCTGAAGCTGAATGGAAACTTTGTACATCCATTTCAGAAGAGTTGTAGCATGTCAAAAAATAGGTATATTTTCCTCCCAATCACCCTGGTCTCAATCCTGACACTCTTTTTTCCATGGCTGCCATTTGAAAAAAATGAAACCTAGACATAACCTTTGCATGCCTATACTAAACGTATAGTCTAGTCTAGACCAAGAGTTATTTGTGAGGGCACAAAATCAATTACACAAAGTATCAGTATAGAAGTTTTGTACATTACCTTGAATTCTGTCTCAATGTTGGCTAGTCTTGCCAGCTCATTGCTTAACTCTAAAGCGGTAAGGACAGGGTCTTCACTAGATAGAGACAAATAAGCAGCACTTGCTAATCCTTTGTAGGCATTCATTCTTGATCGAGAATGACTGAACGAGTCTTTTCTTTGCTTCTCATTGCATTCATTGCATTTACAGAAGTAGTCATGAGGTCTTTCTATCCGTGCCCCTTTCAGTAACAATATATGAACGATTTCATATTCTTGGCAATGAGCAGCAAGTATAATAGGTGTAATATCATGGGAAAAGCGTGTTCCATCTTCATCATAAGCATAAAAATCATCGTCTCGTAATTCTTGCTCAAGTGGGCTTAGAGTGAGACGCTGGCCTTGTGCAAAGGCTGGATGGTTCAATATTGCTTCCACAATCCGTACATATCCTTTACTGATGGCTAACAAGAGGGCATCTCCAACCCTTGCTAAATTGTCTTTCTTCAGAAGAAGTTCGGTGACCTCCAGATGTTCATTGCCAACTGCCAATTGCAGAGCATTTTGTCCCATGTAATCAACACAATTGAAATTCAATGTTTTGGATTCCTCTAGCATTTTCCGTACCACTGGGATGTTGCCATATTCTGCCGAGTCCAAGAAACGTTCTTCCTCGGATGTCAAATTGGTGCCTTTCTCATTGAACATGTAGGCTGGGCCTCGGATGGCCTGCCTCCTCCCTTTCTCCCGGAGGGTGGTGTGTCGCCGATGCATGTTTGTGAGATGAGGTGTTCAAGCCTGGATGGAAATAACGGAACATAGTAAGACAGAGATTGTTTATAATAATTTGATCTGTTGAATATTAAATCCCCAGATTTCCCACATTAAGTGTCAAAGAGCGTTTGAAGGAATTAACTGTTCAATTGAAATGGATAGGTGCTTGACTAGATTATCCTTCTTACCTGGCAACATTCAAATAGAGCATGTTTTACAGAAATCTGCATGATTCCAGTACACCTGTTATAATTTTCAGCTAGAATCAAATGCAAGCTAAAGTTGAAAATAAATGGAGTGTTGTTAATTAATATAAGCATAAACAAAGTCACTAAAAATAAAAAGTAAAGCTAGTAAGTCATAAAACCCAGCCACCTGTATTTGTAATGGGATCCACATTTGTACATTTTGTTCCAAACAAAGTTGTTCCAAAGTAAATAATTGTTCTCTGTGACGGAAGCCTGATACTCTGAATGTGTAATGGTCTCTCATTTCTAAGTTAATAGTTCAATAAGTAACCTTCTTTAAAGGAATAAAATCCAAGGAGATGACATAGCTCCAAACCCTCACATGTCTTCCCCAGGAGAACATGGTTTAGCATATTTCCAAACTGCAAAAAGCAGGATGACAAGACACAATAAGCCAAAACCATACATTAAAGCTGAATGGAGTATATAAAGTCAAATGTACCTACAGTATACTGGCCTGGACTGTACATCTGAGCTTAGGATGAAGGGGCCAATGGAACAATGGTGATAATAATCATGCCAAAAGCTACAAGTGAATGGTTCTAACTGATACTATAATTTGGATGATATTTGGCTATGATTTGTTCCACTAGACTTTGTTTTCATTTTATAACCTTCAAAAAAAAATTAGACTTTATTTTTTATGTTTAGTATTGTATAACTCCTAATTACACAGTCAGAGCTATCAAATCGGATTTGAATTTTGAGTGACGTCTTGAAATCTACACACAATGTTGCAGCTCTTGCAAGAAATTGAGTGGTTTTAGTAAGCACACTACTACTACTTGGAATAACCCTAGCAGAAATTAAATGCTGATGAAAAAACACAAGACATAACCATTTATAATGTCATTATTTTTTTTCCAGATCCTCAGGAAGCTTACAAAATATTGCTGGAAACCTGAAAATGTAAAATAATTTATAAGCCAAACTGTCTCTTTGAAGTCATTATTCTGAGTTATGGATTCCTAAATTTGATCATATTTTTCCTGCAGAAATGCCATGCTTCCTTTTAAAAACAAAAATGACAAAATGACATACGTATATAAAAATGGAAATGTAAATATAAATATTTGATGAACAATTCAAAGGAACTCCAAAATTTCATATCATTTTAGCAATGTGTATTCTTTTGCTGTTGGTGCTGTTGAATGACCAAATTATCTAATCAAGTTGTGAGGTTAAGATATTTACCATTGGCATCAAATGCAACTGTGTTTCTAATCAATAGAAATGCTTGTTCAGCAACTGAACACACAAATGCTCATCCACATGCTTGAAAGTGGTGATGTTTTCGTCCATATGTTTCCAATTCTTGATCTGACAGAAGAAAAATTGCTTTCTATTTCTTTACCAAAGGAAGAATAAGTTACTGAAGTATGTTGGACAAAGGGTAGATTGAAGTACAACATCCAGAGTAAATAATTTCTCCAGTGGCCTCTGGGATCTCAGGCCTTATTTAAACTTTAAGGGAAGATCTGAATTAACTCCACAAAAAGAATCCTTTAACTTTGAAAAATATGGACAACCAGAGCAGTGCAAAGTGACAGAAAGATGTATGAATAAAAAAAATAAATCAGCATTAACTAGAGCAGCCAGGAATATTTTGCAAATATAAAATACTCATTAGGAGTTTGGCAGGATATTAAGTTGAGATGATAGATAGAGAAACAAATAATAGATTGATACGATGATGATGATGATGATGATGATGATGATGATGATGATGAAGATGATAGACAGACAGACTCTGATGGGCATTTGGTTTTTAGTTAGGCGAAGGGTTCTTTTTCTATGATTTATATGTTTTTAATATCTCTTTTGGACTTTGCTATACTCTATCCAGAGTTTATGAAGACTGCAAAATGAAAGTAATAAAATCATAAATAATGTAACTTAAAACAAATCTCCAGTCAAACAAATAAACAAGCAAAAGTTAAATCATCCGAGAATAACACAGAAAAGCAAAAACTCTTTTTCTGTAGATGAATAAAACCTTTGAAAAATGGAAACTCAGGTTTTAACATTTTAATGATATTAATACAGATGCTTGCATGCTTCTTCGTGTATGTGAGCAATTAAAGTATTATATATACTATATATTTTTTCTTTTGCCTAATGTTATTGTTAAAGCACAAATTTCTAGACATGCATAACATTAATGAAAAGCATGGAAATGTTGTAGAATACTATAGAATATCATGGATATTTTCCAAAATCAAAGCTTCTCAAAAGCTGATTGAGTCATCTCTTGGCAGTATCAGAATAACAAGCATAATAATTGAAACTGAGAGGAAGCTTTACAAACAATAGTTTTCTTTTGCCAGTTCTACATGTCCTTCACTTCTGAGAAACAAACCTATTGTTTCCTTTGATACTCTGGGATCAAATAAAAGGAACAAACAAAAGCATTGGCTAGTTGTCCAATTGTCCAAAATTATGAACAATTTTGCAATCTCTTATCCTGTATGATTTGGGAGTGTACTTCATAGAATTCAGAATTGATTCCAATCATATCCTTTGATTGTATTTAATTCCATCCCCTTATCTTTTAACAATGTTTTAACAAACAAGGAGTTTTACTAAACACACACATGAAAAATCCAATCATGTTAAACATATATCATAATAAAGATATACTGCAAGTCAACAGGGAAATCTAGGGAAATGTAGAAATGTGGTCTATTTACTTCTGGATCGCCTGGAATGGAACAGATATAATGGTGCTTTTCATTTCAGTGAAAAATGACTACAATAAGTGTTTGATGTGAATAATCATAGCAAAAGTATGAAAACTCCTGTAAAAGAAGTCATCATAGGCTTGGAAGAGTCATCAAGGTAAATTAGCCCAGTCTTCTATTCATTGCACACTCTACAATACAGGATGCATCTAATAGATGGTGTAACTTAGCAGCTAAGATGCACCAGTTAATGTCTTCAATATTAATGTCTTGGATATTGGTTCAAAATTCCTCTCAACCACTGGAACTAACTGTGTAACTTTGAATCAATTAATCATTCAGAGGGACATCCTTAACAATGGAAAATTAATATTAGCTGGTTTTTATGTACATGTAACATTTAAAAGATGCTGAGCTTGTCGATCAAAAAGTCAGCAGTTCAGGGGTTGGATCCCTAGTGCCCCATAACAGGGTGAGCTTCCATTACTTGTCCCAGCTTCTGCCAACCTAGCAATTCGCAAGCATGTAAAAATGCAAGTAGAAAAATAGGGACCACCTTTGGTGGGAAGGTAGCAGCATTCCATGCACCTTTGGTGTTTAGTCATGCCTGCCACATGACCACGGAAATGTCTTTGGATAGCGCTAGCTCTTTGGCTTTGAAACAGAGATGAGCACCACCCCCTAGAGTCGGGAACGACTAGCACATATGTGCAAGGGGAACCTTTATCTTTATGGAGATATAGTCATCTGACCTTCAAAGAATTGCGGAAGGATTTGTAGGATATTTGAAAGTTAAGAATCACTGTAGATTATTTGGTGGGGTGGGGGAAGTTAACTATAACCATACATCAATCTGGAATTTTTAATGGAAAGAATATATTTTCTTTGTGCTGATGTTCATTCCATAAATTTGACAGGCGTGAAACACTGAAATTCACGGCAGAGTTTCTTTTACAATTCTACCTGACCTGAAGTCGCTCCACGAATGAGATCTGCAGTCTCTCAAAACTTAATATCTAAATAAATGGAATTAATAAATAACCTGAAGCCCTCTATCCTCAAAATCATACATATTAATAATTTATCAACACTTATTTCAAAAAGATAGATGCATTTTTAAATAAACATATGCACCTTTTCATACCCATCATAAAAAGAAGTGTTACCAACAAAAAAAAAAATGGTCCCTTGTGCATCACATTATATGAATCAGTCTCTGGTTCTTACTTGAAACCTTTCTGTGCCTTGTGAGTAATGAAACTTAAAATGACAGGTTTAATATAATTTTATGAAAGGTATCATCTTTTGCAAAAGAATAGATTTCTGTGGTACCTATAAATTGTTCTTCTCTGGGGAAAAACTACTGAATACGCCCAGACAGTGTAACTTCAATTGTCCATCACTAATTACAGTGATTATGTTATTGATCAGTGGAGTAAAAAATCCTGTAATGCTTTGTAGTTACAGATATATAAAGAATATATCTGAATATCTGAATATTGGAAAGGACCATCTAACCTCAGAAACTTCATTTTCAAACTTCTTCAACATCAGGACCAAGGTAAACCCAAAATGATGTTAATAGTGTAAGGGCCCTATAAAGATCAACATTTACATTCAGACTGGTATGAAAAGTAATTGCAGATGCCCATATTTAACAACTGTTTTGATTTCACTCCTTGCTGTTTAGTATTGGTGTCTAAGCAGTGGTGAAATTCAATTTTTTTTACTACCGGTTCTGTGGGCGTGTCTTGATTGGTGGGTGTGGCTTGGCAGCCATGTGACTGGGTGGGCGTGTCTTGTTTGGTGGGTGTGGCTTGGCAGCCATGTGACTGGGTGGCGTGGCTTGTTTGGTGGGTGTGGCTTGGCAGCCATGTGACTGAGTGGGTGTGGCTTGGTGACCATGTGACTAGGTGGGCATGGCTTGTCAGTCATGTGACTAGGTGGGCATGGCCAACTCAATGTCACTCATGTCAAGGGGTGTCTTGCCGGCCCCTCCCCTCCCAGCCATGCCTTGTC
>JAOYMU010000098.1:76131903-76144395 GCA_025802295.1 Psammodynastes pulverulentus
AGATTAGGCTAGAAACAACACCAGAATGTTTCCTTCCTGCCTTCCTTTCAGGATTAGCCCTGTAAAGTGGAAAAAAACAAAAGGAGATTTCTTTCAACAACCAGTTCTCCGAACTGCATAGAAAGTTAACAACAGGTTCTCGTGAATAGGTGCCCCTTTCAGTAAATTCCAAAATTTAATGTGCCAATGTAGTTTGAGGAAATTTCTTCTTTAAGTAAAGAACATAAACCATTGATAGTAAAATAATGAGTAAAATCTAGTAATTGGAGTTTCCTATTGTGAAGGGGAGATGGATTTTCTGAACTCCACTTCTTTCGAATAATACGAGAAGTGCTTCTGGAGGTTGCCACATATTCTGAAAGCTGTTAAAAACATGTTTTCTCTCACATTAATGAAATAAATGGCATTGAAATAATATTTATAAGTTTGATAGTATGTAAACAGTTCTCAGTGGCTGAAAATTACGACTGTTATAGTCCATAACAGTTTGGGGAAGGTTCTGGTAAGCATCAGTATTATAAAATCAATTGTATCTCATTTTGTGACTCTTATATTTTGTTTGTTCAAATATTTCAGTTATATACTTTGAGCCTGCCATTTCTGAGCAGCCATAACTCACTCACAGAGAAAACAAATTCCCTTCGATTGTTGAAAGAAAACCACTGTTTTAGATTACCACTAAATTTTTGTTTAAAATTTTATTTAGCAAGATAGACAGGATCTAAATAACATGATAGTTTAATTAACAGTAAATGCAGTTATTAAGCACAAGGAAAGGAAAGGGGGGGGGGAAGGAAAGGACTATATTATTGTCAAAAATAATCTATATTCTCCTGTTCTTAATGATAATGATAGGAAATAAGTCAGAGACATAATGAAGATTATATCAAATGTATGGGCTATTAAGGGGAGAAAATGATTTTTTTCTTCTTTTATGCTTTTGGTACATCATGACTAGTATTTTTAAGCCAACTCTTTGTCGGTTCTTTTATCCATATTTGACAGATAACAAAACTGAGCAGTAGTCAATATCTACAGAGTCCAGGGGAAAATAGTGTGTTGATGGAAAATAACAATATTTTTTCTCTTCTAGCTTGGCTTGCAAAAGCTTGGCATATAACACTTTTTAATAAAATGAACATGATAAAAGGAAGCCTTATTCAAAGATGACAAAGATGGGCAATTTCTTTTCACCCTTGATTTTCATTTTTTTTTTACTTGGCATAACAAAATAATTTATCTATTGACACCCTCCATTCACCGCAATCTTCCTGGAAAAGGTAAATACATTTATGGCCATCACTGAGAGCTAGGAATACAGTTGGAGCTTGGAAAGATAATTATTTACATTATTGAATTATATGTTTGATTCATAAAATCATCCCAATTCAAAACTATCTCTGAGTATTTTATTTGGTATTTATTTTTCTATAAAAGTATGATTCCCTTTTTCAGGGGACAGGACCTGGCCAATTTTGCTTCGGCTTGTGGACTATGCTAGGTTAGGCTTCATTAATACTTGGATTAGAATATTAGAAGTAAAGAAAGCATACTGTTCTTCTGTATTAGCATGTGTGAATAAATAAAATAAATCTAAAGTATCCAGAGGGAGAATAGTCAATAGAATATTGTAAAATTTATGGGGTAAAACTGAGTTCTCATTCTTCTACTAGTCACAATGTGCAAAAGTTACTGAGATTGTCCTTATTATTAGTAGGAATGCTGTATGTAGCATAGATGTAATTAAAGTTAACAACTTGGAATATAATTTATTTATCAACTGAGATAAACGCCGTTATGGGTATTAGAAATCAGTATCTATGGGTCTTTCTAGTAGTTGTGTATAGAGGATTATAAAGTTGAAAACTAGAAGAATAAATGCTAAATATTTATGCATGAGTGAAATAAAAGACAGAAAAATAGATATTGTGTGTCTGTGAAGCCCAGAGAAATAGAAGTGTAAGAAACTTGAGTGAAGGTAATCTGATCTTGTTGAGTAGAATATTTGCAGAGAAGGCAAGGTGCATATTTAATAATAAATGAAAGAGCTAAAATATATGAAAGAAAATATGAATTGCTATCCTCTAAATTGTCATAGGAACATATCAAAATAGAAATTCATAGGTTGATGATATTTACATATTATGCTCTAACAAATGATGATAAAGGAAAAAAAACAGAGATAAGTCTTGATTAAAAAGACGGGCAACATTCTGAATTAATTCAGTGCAAAGGAAAACAATTATTCTACTGTGTGACATGAATGAATGGATGGGAACAAGATGGAAAAAAAGGCAGGAAAAGTGACTGGGCCATTTGCAGACTCAAGAAAGAGTGTGAACCATGAAGATAGTTCAGTATTTGTTTATAAAAAGGTTTATTTGTACAAACAAATTGTTTCAATAAATCAGAAATATATCCCACGTATAAGAATCTTAATCCTAGAAGAAAAAGTGAGATCATTGCTCTAGTCATTACCAAGTCAGATGACTACAGGAATTGATGAACTATCTACAGAAAATGGCAAGAAATGGAAGATGCTCTATAGGTTGTGGGTGGTCCAACACAGAAGATTTTAAGAAGAAATTGGACAATCATTTGTCTGAAATGGCATAGGGTCTCCTGCTGGAGCAGGGGGTTGGACTAGAAGACCTCCAAGATCCCTTCCAACTCTGTTACTTTGCTATTATTTTCTTATTAAGAAGAAGAATCGGTAAAGGTTCCAACCCAACTATTGTAGCAAAACAACACATCGTTCAACTAATTGGAAAAAGTCAGAATACATATTAATACTAAAGGAAGAAAACTTAAGAGGCTGTGCACACCATAACAACTGCAACCTTAATTTCACATGCTAGTAAAATAATACTACCATCCTCCAACACTACATGAAATGGGGAACATGACACAGGTTAGCATTTGATGAAGTAGCAATAAAAGCCTTGGCAAACATATTAATTCACTGCTCACTCCAGAAGTTTGATTTTCACTGGCTCAAGGTTGACTCAGGCTTCCATCCTTCCGAGGTTGGTAAAACGAGGATCCAGATTGTTGGGGGCAATATGCTTGTTCTGTAAACTGCTTAGAGAGGGCTGTAAACAGGGCTTTTTTTCGGCCGGAACTCGGCGGTACTGCGTTCCGGCACCTTTTTAGAGTCTGCATCACGTGACGCGTCTCAACCAATTGCGTGCTATTACTTCCGGGTTTTTTTAACGCGACGGGGGGGGGGGGCGCATTCTGGCACCTTTTGGTGCCGAAAAAAAGCCCTGGCTGTAAAGCATTATGAAGCGGTATATAAATCTAAGTGCTATTGCTATTGCTAATGCCTTGACATGTCTGTACCTGCAAATATTAGAGTCATGCTTGGAATAGTTTTCTCTGTGATACTCTATGGAATTGAAAGTTCCATAGAAAGAATGTTCATACTTTTGAACTTTCGTGTTAAAGCAGGCTCCTGAGAATACCATGGATAGCCAAGAAAACACACATTTCGTTCATAGAACAAAATCAAACCAAAATTCTCATTAAAAGCAGAAACAATCAGGCTTAAATTATCATTTTTTCAACACATTATGAAAAGACCTAGAGACCTCTAGAGTCTACAATGCTGGGAAAAGTGAAAGAGAAGAGAAAAAGAGGATGGCCACAGCAAGGTGGATGTACTCAATCCTACTTGTGGTGGGTGCACTGCTGGAAGACCCAAAGAACCAGTTATAGAAAGATCATCCTGGAGAACATCTATCTATGTGGTTGCTAAGCAACAACACTGACTTGATGGCACATTATCATCATAATCATCATCTATTCATGCATACACATGGCAGTGGAATGAATACAAATCTAAAAGCATAATTGATTTGACACAAGATTAAACTCTGAGACGATTGGTGACAGAAACAAAAGTAAGAGGTTTGGAATGTATGTATTTATTTGAACAATTTATATAATCATCTGTTTTCCTATTGCAACACCAATATATAACAAGCAATTAAAACAAAAAAACTCAATAAAAAAGAAATTGAATGTGACAGAGACTATTATTTTGTTGTATCAAAAGTGGATCTTTGGAAGCAGCGGCTAGGAAAGAAAATGTAAGGAAATTATAAGGAAATGACTTTGAAAGACAAGAGAATGAGATACTGCCAAGGATGATCAGAGAAGAAAGGGAGGATCCCTGATTTATTTATTTAAGGAAATTTATATGGCCGCCCTACTCACTCTCAAGGACTCTTGGCAGCTTCCAAAGATAAAAGCCCAGTATAAAAAACAATACAAAACAATCATTCCCCTTATTTTCCTGATGACAACAATCAGGCTATCAAATAAGCCACATTATGGGCTTCATCCCATTCTGAGTTTCACAGCCCCTTTGGCAAAATGTCAGGTACTTGCAAAGAGTATCAAAGCAGAAGCCAATCTTATCTCTGCATGTTCCATATCATGGAGAAGGCTCTTCTTCTTGGTCCTGTTAGATGTACCTCTTTGGAAGAGGGGACCCATTGCAATGCCTGCCTGCCTGCTCTGGTGAGTCAGAGTGGCTTATATTGGTCAGGGAAAGAAATTTAAGAAGGACCCTCCCGAACTGATAAGGTGGTTAAAAGGGACCACAGGAATTTGTACCTTTAGACTTGCAAAATTCTGTTAATATAGCCTTACCAGAAAGTCGAAATAGCTCATCTGGTCATGTTTCATGTCTGGTTTAACTGGAAGGGGTGAAGATAAAAAAAGAAGCAAAAAAGATACAGTCCAAATAGAATGATTTTAAGAAGTAAAAATGCACGGCCTGTATGAAGAAAGAATTAGAATAAATGGAAAGCAGACATAAACAAAGAGAATGCAGAAGCTGCTTGGGACAGAGAACTATGGAAGTATGAGGAGTTATACTAATGGAAAGTGTGGTAGATTGATGAAGTGAATATGGCTGTGGATGAAGAAAATATATACATGAAAATGGCTGCTACAAAAAATTAGGAAAAGAAAAATATTGTGCAGTATATGTGTGCATGTACGTACATATGCATGTACATATATATGACCTGATCAGACAGGAAGAAAGTATCAGTAAATGTAGAACAATTTTGATGGGCTTTTTAAAGACTTCCAGAATGATTGAAGAAGGAAAAGTAAGAGCTTCTAGCAGAGCTAATTCAATTAAAGCTAGAAATTTCAATTTGGGTTGAAATTGAAATGGATAAATGACTGGGTGCTGGAAAGTTTATTTAGAATTGTGTATAGGACTATAGATAAATGCCAGTATGGGATTGAAATGAATGGTTTAAAGTTAGTGTCTCCCAAAGTAATAAGATAGAATTCATAAATATGAATGTTAAATGTTGAAAAATGGTAGGACTGAAGCTGCAGATGGTGCAATTGCAGAAAATGTTCAAATGTGGATGCAGCTTGAATATGCAGAGGCTGGGTCTTATTTGATTTGTGGGTGAAAACTGCATCTGTGCATGACAATTAGAAGAATAGCATAATAATAGAATGCCATTATTCTCTAATACAAAAAGAATAGCAAGAATGAATTCAAAACCTACAGAGGGATTAGCATAATCCCAATTGAAAGGGTTTAATGCTCTGCAAGAGATGCTATTAAATGAGGTATGAAAACATGTTTAAAAAAAGAAACTGTATGGTGTGTTTGACAATTTAGAAGAAGCTTACGATGAAGTGAATATTCTTGAATTGTGGAATGCTTTGCACAGATATGAAGTTGAAAATTGGCTACTAGATATGATAAGGATGGAAGCAAAATGAATGAATGGTATGATCCAATATTGAGTAGGGATCAACAGAAGGATCTATTATGTCCCATTGGTTGCTCAACATATTTATGGTTAAATGTATAAGGAATACTTATGAAGTCAGTTAGGAATAGAACAGTTTCTGTAATTTTGTATGCAGGTGATACTTGCACTTGGCTAAGGATCTGAATGATTTGCAACAAAACCTTTGCGATGCAGCAAGAAAAAATGGATCTCATTATGAAAATATCAAAAACCAACACAGTTTTTTTGAAAAAGAAAATATAGTGAACACGTTATATATGAATGGTTAAAAACTAGACCAAATAACAATTTATGAGAATATAAAGAATGTTGGAGAGCACTTCGGTTTAGAAGTTAAAGCATCAGGCTAGAAACCAGGTAAACCATGAGTTCTGGTTCTGCCTTAGGCACCAAACCAGCTGAGTGATAACAGATTAACAGAGTTGGAAGGGACCTTGTAGGTCATCTAGTTCAACCCCCTGCTCAAGCAGGAGATCCTATATAATTTCTGATAAGAGGCTATCTAGTTTCTTCTTGAAAGCTTCCAGTGATGAAACACCCACAAAACATCTGAAAGCAAACTGTTCTATGGCTTGATTGTTCTCACGGTCAGAAAATTTCTCCTTATTTCTAGGCTGAATCTGTCCTTGTTCAGTTTCTATCCATTGTTCCTTGTCTGTCCTTTGGGTGCTTTGGAAAATAGGTGGCCCCCCTCCTCCTCTCTGTCAC
The DNA here is from genome assembly GCA_025802295.1 of Psammodynastes pulverulentus. Taxonomy (NCBI): domain Eukaryota; kingdom Metazoa; phylum Chordata; class Lepidosauria; order Squamata; family Psammodynastidae; genus Psammodynastes; species Psammodynastes pulverulentus. The sequence continues at coordinate 76,138,404 of JAOYMU010000098.1, forward strand.
AGCCCTTCACATATTGGAACACTGCTATAATGTCACCCTTGAACCTTCTCTTCAGTAGACTAGCCATGCCCAATTCCTGCAACCATTCTTTATCTAATCATCTTGGTTGCTCTTCTCTACACTCTTTCTACAGTCTTAACAACTTTTTTTATGTGTAGTGACCAAAACTGGATCCAGTATTCCAGGTGTGGCCTTACTAAGACTCTATATTTATTTATTTATTTATTTATTTATTTATTTATTTATTTATTTATTTATTTATTTAAATTTATATACCGCCCCATCTCCGAAGACTCGGGGCGGTTCACAACAAAACAATAACATACAATTAAAACAGCCTATCTACAATTAAAACAGCCTATCTAATTTTAAAATCCCATTTTTAAAATCCCATATTTAAAATCCCCCCTATAGAGTGTACTTCTACTGGTTCACACTGGTTTGGGTGAACTGGTGGCAAAAAAGCTGCCATTTGGGCTAAAGAGCTACCGGTTTGGCCAAACTGGTAGCTAAAAAAGCTCTGATGATCAGTTGAGAGGATCAAAGAGTCCTCTCAGCTGATATGGTGCACACATGTGCAGTACATATATGTGGTAGGTGCGTACGCATGAGCAGAAGGAGGGCTCATGGGGGCGTGTGTGTGTATGTGCATGGAGGAGGGGAGTGTGCGTGCACACTCAGCAAACTGGGGGTAACACCAGTAGCAACCCACCACTGGTGTACTACTAGTAACTTATATGATCTCGATTCTATCCCTCTGTTAATGCAACCTAGACTGCATTGGCTTTTTTTGGCTGCTGTCACATATTGTTGGCTCATGCTTAATTGATTGTCCACTAGGACTCAGCTGACTCTCTCTCAGTCCTAGGAAACAGGCAATGGCAAACCACTTCTGAAATCTTGCACCAAAAACTATGGGGACTTGTTCATGGGGTCACCAGGAGTCAGATCTGACTTAAAGGCACAAACAAAAACAGAACAAAACAAAACAAATGAGTAAAATAAAATGCCAAGTATATTTGAGAATATAGTTGAAGAATTTTAAGATATACAAATACAAACAGAACAGTAACAGGACACAGGTTGTCCAATTTGTTATATGGAAGTAATAGCTGGCTATGCCAGGGAAAGTATCAAAGTTGAACTGAATACAATGAGAACGTGGTTAATGAGAAGTGTATGAATACTGAGAAAATTGCGGCTGGATGGATCTTTAAAACTGGGAAAGTGGTTTTTTTTAAATGTCAATGTATAAAATGATGTGTAGATATGATAGAAGGGTAGGTGCAGGTGCGGAGATGGAGGGAGGGCCTCTGAATGAACTAACCCAAAGATTCTATTCCAAAGAGCAATCCAAAGATGAAGCAAATATTCATTTAAACATAAATGTCAATGCGTTCCTAAGCAAAGTATGCCAAATTATAGCTAAAATATGCACCTCATTATTTCAGGCTTAGCAAATATTTTTCCCAAGTGAATGTAAAAGTTGGACTGATTACACTGAGGTGAATGTGAAAGGTGAATCTGGCAATGTTGTTATGCAAGGATAGGCAACAGGAGACCTCTGCTCCACGCTGAATAAAGGCTGTCTCCGCCAGTCTTTTTCTGACTCGGGTTTTTGTTCTGAAGGCACCTTCTCAATAATAATTGATAGAAAATGGAAAGTTTGATGCTGTAGACCAATGCCAGCTCCAAGCGGTATTTTTATTTACAACAATATCTCCAGACCCCAATGTTGGATGGCTGCAGTTCAGTGCTTTTAGTAGAAGTGTTCCTGTCTGTCGAGGGGAAAAAAAAATAGAACAAAGGTAAATTGGAATTTATAGAGAATACGCAGGGAGTCCTGAGCAGATTCATCAGTCAGCCTTTTGAGACAATGATCTTTTATGATTGTGACGGAGCGAAGAATCTCCCCCATGGCAGCCTTTTGTGAAAGTATCCACAATGTGCTTTCAAAAGCCCAACTGTTTCCACCTGTTGCCAAACACTGAGGGGGAAAATCCTTAAAACAACATTTTTATTCTAGGGAATTTTATTTTATTATTATTATTATTATTTTTAAAACATCCTATACTGAAGAATTATTATAGCATATATATATTTCTGTTGGAATGATGTCTTACTGAATGCAGTGGCTCTTATTGCTCATATTGCCATTATATTAGCAAGGCCACCAAACTGAAGTCTGTGCGCTAATAGTGCTATTAATAAGTCCTTGTTGTATTTATTGCTCCCCCCCCCCCAATATTTCTCCTCTCAAATCATTTTCTTTGAAAGCACTATGAAAAAGAAACATTCTGGGGAAGCTGGAGTCCACAGGCAATATCAGATCACCATGAACTACTTAAACACGATTAGTTCATAGTCTAGTGTTGAAGGTATATGGAGGAGATGAGCCATTGTCATACATGGGGAATGGATTTATTTATTTGACTAAAGCAACTTGTAATACTAATGCAGTTTATCAACTGAAGAAAGCAACTGGGTCATATTCTGTCGATTTTCAAATTGTGTCTCCGAGTTTGTATGAATCGCTACGTCTCTTGATATTATATTGCAGGGCAATGCTCGCAGAGATCTCAGCTAAGTAGCACATTGATCTTAATTGTATCACTTCAGCTGCAAGTGCACAGAGAATTTCCTGCACATAGAAAACTAGCTTAGTCTGGAGAAAAAAGAATCTAAACAGTCACATTGACTCAGACCAAGGTCTGCAACCCAGCTTTTTCTTTCACATAGTGGCTAATGAGATACCTCTGAATGTGCAAAATAGTAGATGGATATGTGGTCTTCTCCTAAAGATATTCTCCTGCAATTTGCAGACCTGTGTCCCCAACACTAAGGCAATATCTGAACCTCAAGATGAAAATTTCTTGATACTCCATTTAAGTATCTACCCATCACCTTACTTATTATAATGAATTCCACACTTAAAGGTGGGCTTGGCCTACACTTTTCCTAGATATTAATTCCTTGGATAGAAAAGCATTCATTCATGTGAATTTCTGCATTACTCCAAAGTAGTGCAACAAGTGAAATGTGTAATTTGCAGGTTGTGATGATAATAGATAATAAACCATGAAAATGAATGCAAACAGAAAGCAACAAATAACACTGATCATTTTACGTTATACAAGGGCCAGGTTTTCTAACAAAGACTTCAAATTGCAAATAGAACTGGGGTAGCCTATAATTATTATGGAAAGGTTTGGAATAAATATTATTCCAAAGTCTATTTGGTACTCTACTTGTCAACTATTTTATACATAATGTGCAGGTTATTTTTAAACATATCTTTTAGTACAAGCCATTACTTAGGCTTTTTTTTAAAAGACACTCACTAATACAATCCCACTTAACCTTATTTACAGAAAACATAGCTTATAAACATATGTAACACAAATACAATAGTGCTGAAATTTAAGCTCTTGTTTCACAAGTCTACCTGAATACAAATTACATTGTATGCTGCTGTAAAAACTCTAATACAGTTATTCAGGTAAATCTGAGCACTTGTGTCTAATTATTCATTCATTATAGCATTTATACTTCAGGAAAAAAATCCCAAAGTGATACAATAATAAAAAGTAGTTGCTCCTTACCTTTTGATGTTCAACTTGAGCAAAAGAGTAAATGAGAGAAAAAGGAAAGGAAGAAACTCAGAATCTCTTCCTTAATGCTACACAGGTTTTATAGCGCCCATCTGTAATGTAGCTTCACCTTGACTGAACGTTACTGTTTTCTTCTCACAATTAGTTGAAATGGGAACTCAAAAGGAAGACAGATGAAAAACTCCCAATTTTCCAGCTGAGCTCATGTTTCTGCTGTGGCTTGGTGGGATGAGTGTTGGGAAACATTTGGAGGAATAGCAAAGTTTCTCTACTGTTCAGAAGTAGAGTTGGTCGAAAACCATGTCTCCCCTGGAAGACATACACGTCTTGTTTGATGAGTTCCAGAGACTCACTGAAAAAGAAAGGTTCTGGGTAGCTCATGCTGCTATATTCCAGCACACCATGTGATCCAGAAATATGAGGCAGCTGGCATTATTACAGCAACGAAAGCTTTATGGGTTGTTTGCCACAAGATGAAATAGCTAGGAGGAAATTAGGTGCCCAAAGGCCATATCAGACTTTTATCACAAGACCAGATGATATTGTGTTTACAAAGGGAAATATGATTCTACCTTCTGAGATTTGCTTCATGTCGAGTATAATGCACATTTATACAGTAGAAAATGCCTTGTTTACCAACACCAGTTTGAACTATGCTAGATGGAGGAGACCTTGCATGCTATAAACATAGTTGCTCAGATGTATTTAATTACAGTTTCTTATGATTATTACATTGTTTATCTAAGTAGCACTGAATTCTTGCAGCATTCTCAGGCTTGAGTTGAGACAGCTGTGCTCATATTTCAGTACTACCTTAGGTATATTTCACTGAATATTCTGAATGAATAAGGTCCCTTGTTAATTTGATTCCTGCCATCAGGCAGTGAAAAGCTTTATCTGAAGCCATAACAAGGGTCCTTAGTTCATTTGCCAACATTTCCAGAAAGGAAAGAGAAACTCCTAGAGTACCACTGTAATAGTATTAATGACATTAGATGGATCAAGGGACTAATTCAGTATAGGTTGATTAGCTATGTTCCCATGCACATCTGCTAAGAGATTACCTTTCATTCAAATCAATGGTACTTAGAACTAAGATTTATCTAGTTGGATATTAAAACAATATTTACAGTTCAACTTCTGTGATAACATTAAACAATAGTTTAAAAGATGCAGCTATCACCTTCAACTGATACTGTTTAATTGTCTTATGTAAAGTAGGTTGTCATAAAGCTACTTGGTGAATTGGAAGTACTCGTTCTATAATTTTAAATCCATTCTGTCCTTTTGCCATTGATTTTCAAGGCACAATTGACCAGGTGTCTTAGAAGTTAAACATTGGAAATAATTGCTGTGGTCCTTAGCACTGTCTTGTAAATTTAAATGAAAATCAGTTAGGAAGTCTAGTCAATTTAAATAAAACAGATCAAAAATTGTTGAGTGAGACTGTGACAGTCAATAAAGAATATTGAAAAGAGCAAAATTACATGTAAAATACAAAAACTATGAGTATGCTCTTTAAAAGTTAACATATCAGCTATTGGAATAACCTTCCACCCACCAAGAATTAAGCACATTACTTTAAGGAACAAGGATTTTATTGCTGAAATTCTCCAATTCCTAATTTGCTTCTTACTGCCTAAAACCAAAAATACTTAACAGTATTATAGGAATAGGCTTCTAAGAAAAAACAATGCATTTGAATTGTCAATGTTCTGCCTTAGGATTCACACACACTGGTTATGTGTTGCATATTTTATCCAGAAACAGACCTAATAGATTTCACATGCACACATAATCACAATGTTTCAAAATCTAAGTAACTTGCACAGAATTGGTCCAAATCCAAAGAAGGCAAAAAAAGCATCATCATATCATAATCCAATAGTCCAAATACAATTTATCAGACAGCTCCAAGCAGCAAAGTTTACTTAGGAAACAGGTTTATAAAGAAGTTATAAAGAGTTATTTTTTTCCTAAAGCAGATGCACTGGGCAGGTACAGCTTTTAAATGGAGCCCTTTCTGAGTGCAATCAATCAAGTGTTGGAACACCTCTGCTGTGTGAGAAGCCACCTCCTCTGTACTCTAAGGCTAAGAAAAGGTCCTGGAACCTGCCCTTCATCTTCTGCTCCCTCCAGTTGTCCTAAGTATTCATTAGCCATCTCAGTTGACTGATTGCTAGACTCCTTAGAAGCCAGTGTTTGTCAGGGGCACCTTGAGCAATTTCCTCCATCTCACATTCTTTGAGTCTGGACTGGCCATCAGAACTAGGGGAAAAAAGAATTATGAACTGAACAATCTAATCCAGAGGTTCCCAATCTGTGCGCCGCGGCTCCCTGGGGAGCCGCGGCACCATTGCCAGGGCGCCGCGCCATTTCTA
>JAOYMU010000098.1:76149987-76164983 GCA_025802295.1 Psammodynastes pulverulentus
TCTTAAAGTTGACAAGTTTGGACATCCCTGCCTTAAATACACTGAACAAATTCCTGGACTTTCCCAGCCTTTTCCTAGAATAGGAATGGGAATTTCATATAGGAAATAGGAAAAATGCAATTTCATATAATTTTATCCAAAACAGAAAGAATTATAGCTACTTACTGTACCTATCTCTCTAGTACTCTTATTATAGCGCTTATACATTTCATTCAATTTCTTCAAAAAGAATGATTAAAATGATATCTATTTTCCATTTTTCCCTGCTGGTCAGTGGAACGCATAAAGCTTCAGGTTTCTGAATCTGAATCTGGTTGAACCAGAGATTTACCAGTTTGGTATAAATTAAACCTGTATGTTTTGTGAACATCTGAACCAATATCCAAACCAAACCTTATAATTGGTGTACAGTTTATTTCATTCATTCAAGAGTTTATGGAGTGGTATCTTCACCTGATACACAAAGGTGCTTGTCAATAAAGACATTTTAGGATGTCTTAAGATTTGGTTATTTTGTGACCTATATTGTGATCTTAGAATATTTTAATCACTTTCATTAGGTCAGTATTTAGCTTTCAGATGAAATGCTGTGATCAACACTTTTCTCTGTTCACAACAAGCTGAGACAATGCAGTACATGATGGTATAATTATCCTTTTGATAACTTGCTTTTGATAACTTGCTACAAATGTAGTGTTCTGTCTTGCAGGTCTGGTCATGTCTAGCAGAGATTTTAAAAAAAGTCATCATAAAAAAATACAACATCATAAGGAACCGATTTTATTAGTAAATCAGAAAAGAAAAGAATCTGAAGCTTTATTTCCTCTGAGATATTAACACCAATCTGCAATCTAGAACTATTTCCAAAATAGTGAAAATTAAATCAGCAAGTTTATTCATATCCTCATCTTTAATATAACAAAGTTGGTCCATATTGCATTTGAAAGTAGTTGACATGCATTGCTCCTGTTTTATTCTCAATAATTCAATTCTGGCATGAGGTTTGCATATTCCAAGTTAATTTCTGCAAACACAAAAAGGATGATTTATATTGAGCTTATACTTTGTTTTTTTTAATTATTCCAGCTTTCAAGGCAGCCTGCAGCAAAGAAATCAGTAACACATCACGTAGCCCATAAGAATAATAAGTGCTGCCCAAAAAATAACCAGGAAGGTGGCATCTGCCAACTTACCAGCAGATGAAGAATTCAATCAGAAAGTAAGGCTTCTAAGGAAAAATTAATGGTACCTAAAACCTGGATGCATTTCCATTACCTTCCTGTAGCTTTCCGCTAGGTAGCTGATGGGAAGGATCTCAGTAAAGGATCTCAGCTGTCATTTACAATGACAGATTTATGTAAATATACCTATTGCTTTAATGTGAGACAGACTCAAGAAACAAAATTGTTAGGCTTATATAGTAATGATTATTCAAGAGGCATGGGAAATTATTTACTATTATCAATCAACTGATTTATTCTTTGTTTGGGCTGGCATTCCAATAGAATATTTCCCTGTTAGTTTTTATATTAGGGTGTTGTTTTTTTGTGATACAGGTTCAAAAACCAAACTGCTTCCCTATTAGCAAGCAAATATTTATTGTAGCTTTCAAGCTTGAAGATCTAGCTTTAATATATTTGGACCCTAAAACTTATCACACCTTCAGAGGGGATGCACAGCTGTTTTCCAAAGAGAAGAATATTCAATAAAATCCTTGTTCCAAAACACATATTTGTTAAAATGACAATTCAATGGTATAGGTTGAAAATCAAGCTATTTTCAAAAATCTTACTATAGGCCAGAATATTTAATGTAATGTAGCTTGCCTTATTTCCTTCCTTCCTCTTATTCAGTTTATATGATCATCCATCTCATCTACATCATTTTAAGAGGCTCACAACATTAAAAAAATAGGAATATATATATTATACGAAAAAAGAAATAAAATATGCAGCTTTTGGAGAAGTATAACAAGCCTGCAACACAGATAAGAAATGGACTCCTTTTACGCTCAGGGGCCCAGGCTCAGAAATAGGATTAGGCTTTCAAAGCATTACAAAACTTTAAAGGTCCAATCTAATATCAGGAGGGATGATTTTCCAAAGGGGGCACCATGGCAGAGAAAGTTCTTTTTCAGCTGTGTCAACTGGCACTCTTGGCTGACACTATCTACACATGCCTTTCCTGCCGGATCAGATGGAATGGATAGAGACACCCAGGAACAGACGGTCCTGTACGTAAGCCAGCTTCAAGCCATGTAAGACTTAAAAATAACAATCAGCACCAGGAATTGTGCCCAGCAGCAAACAGGTAGCCAATGCAGCTCATGCTGAATTGGTTTCACATATGCCCAATAATCAGCATCATTAATTGTCTACACTTCTGCACCAGCTGAAGTAAATTCTCTTCAAGCACAGCTTAGTGTGCAGTATGTTGGAGTAGTACAAATAGGCAGTCACAATGGGTTAAGCAATTTGGATACTGGATGGAAAACATACAGAGTAGTTTGTTCCAGTGATGCCCCCTTGAGGAGAGGCTACAGCAACATTTCCTTAAGAGGCAGTTCCTTTCTCACAGGAATTGACCCTATCTGGACCCTACACATGCTCTTCAAGGTGGCCTAACTCAGCCAAAAAGACATAGATCTAATGCAGAAACATTAATTTGTCTCTGCACCAGCTGAGGAAAGTGTCTAATGGAAATTTATGTTGGATTCCACCTTAAAACATACAGTAACCCTGAGATAATACAGTATTCATTTTAATTACATGAATCTTTCCCAAAGCTTTAATAGATGTTATTGTCATTAAATTATATCTGTTGAAATTATATGTATGCAGACATACATAATTCAGAACATAGTGATATTTTTCAAAAAGACAATATGAAATCTGAAGACACTGTAAATCTAATTTCTTATTAAAGTGTATAGATATTGTGCAACCCAAATTAGATTTTTTTTTCCAATCAATATTAAAGATTATACACTGTATTGCTATACAATTTTAATAATCTTTGGTAATGAAACTATGTACTGTAATTATCCAAAATGTCATATCCATATCACTGGCATATAAAAAACATGTATTTTAAATATTAAATGCCACCTTAGTATTTTGAGATTACATATCAGCAACCACAATTCCAAATTAATTATTAGAGAAGACAAGGAGTATCCTTGATGTTGCACAGTGTAACATCATGTGTTCATGATAAAGTCCATTTGTAATTATTTTAGCCACAAGATGAAAATAATGGTAATTATAATTGTAATACAAAGAACAAAGAAGGTACCTTCTTAGAACACAGTTCATAATTCAGTTTGAACCATGTGAAAAGTCTTTCGTGGTCTTTTATTGTTGTTCAACTTCAACATCAACTCCTAACTGATCTGCCACAATGTCCAATGTACCAATCGCCAAGGATATATTTTGGTAAGTTTTATGAATACACTGTAAAATGGATGAATTATCAGTGGTGATGTAGGACATGACCAGGCTGAGTCCGAGGGAAGGGTCAAACTCATCATCAGTTATCAGTCATGAGTCCCTGTTTGCCCACAAGAGATCTAAGTTCAGACCATCTTGAATGCCCTTATCTGCCACTAATTTCCTTTGACCGTTAGTAGTTCAAATTCTTGTAGAGAGCTTAAGCTTGCAATAAATATTTATACTCATTTGAACCACCTGATTTTTCTGGTTTCCCCAGTGCTCTAGCCTCCTAGTTAATAGTGGTGTTAACATTTTAGCATCCATGTTAAACAAAAGATGTTGGATACTGAAGGAGATGGGCAGTTTATAAAATATGAAATATAAATAAACAAATTAGTCTATATCTTGACATCTGATAGAATTTTTCTCAGGCTTTTGTATTATAGTAATGTAGGCTTCATGAAATGGGGAGGATATAGAAATATGAAAAGATATTATAAACAAATCATCAACATAGTTGTCACTTTTACAATATTGGTGCCAATACACTTATAAAAGTTCTATCCCATTCAAGTGGAGATCCATCAGATGCAGGGGTATGCCCCAGTTTCAAAGGATAATTGTCTCTTCAGTTTCTTGTAATATCAGTGGTTATGCCAATTTTTCTTTAAACTTTCATATTTCTTCCATTTCAATATGATAGTTTTCAGTCATTGATGTCTTCAATTGGAAACTTTAAAACTGGTAATTGGTAGATTATTATTCAGTACATAACTGACCCAAATTCTATAAGATATAATATTTTATTGGGTTTTTAGCCTAAAACAAAATTGAGTGTTTAACCATCTTTTCCAAGATTAATATTTCTAAATATCTTTTTTTTTGCTGAGACAATAGTAATAATGGATCCATGAATAAATGTCTTAAATATATCTCAGAGGATTAACATATTCATAGTCTTGATGTATTCCACAAAATAAGATTCTCCTGTAAGAAAAATATTGAGACGTTATCCAGAAAAAAATTAATTTATTATTTTAAAATTTCAAAACAAGAGTCATAGGAGTGTAGTCCAAAATTGCAATGGAACCTATTATGAATTCTATAACTTGATCCTCCCAAAACAAGAGAAAAAAACAAAAATAAACTGAAAAGAATGCTTATATCCAGAGAAAAACTATATTTTTAATGGTGTAGATATTAACAAGTGAAATATTAGCTTAAATTGTAATAGGTATGCTTGTAATTCCTTTCAATTTTGAAAATAAGTAAGGGGAATTTTAACAGAGTTGTTCTACCCACCTTCAAATCTTGGGTTAAATTAAAACCAGCAACACAGATTATATTGATTGATTGTGGAACATACTTGAGGAAAATATATATGAAATGTTTCAGAAGTGTACGTTCTCAGACCATAAAACAAGTGTTCTGTTATTAGATGGTTTATATAGAACAAGTATCTATTATTCTACTGACTATCAAAAAGTATCCTTCACTGGTACAATGTTCATTTTGGCATTGCTATTGAAATAATACCTACCCCATGTGCTTTACTGAGCATCCATAATATAGGTTTTTCCTTTGTTTAATCCAGCCCCTAGATCTCAAGAAAAGCTGTTTCTTGGATATAATGTGTATTTCTTGTAACTTAATGTTATCTGGTTGACTGTGCTTTTTACACATTTGCTTTTTAAAAAAACAAACAAACAAACAAACAAATATTAGTCTGTTTATATCTCACCTGATTACCATAAGTGCTGTGCCTCCATATGGACCAAATATTTCTTCAGGACAATTTCCCAACATTACAAACATCTCACCCTGTAAAAAGCTTAACAAGTAGCAGAAATATAAACAGAAACCATTTAAATAATAAGTATGGGCCTGAAATAAAAATAATTCAATACAAAGAAGTGTGATAAACAGAAAAGAGCCACCTCAGCCTTGCTAATATTTTTTTTAAAGAAGAAGAAAAAAATTAATTCCACTTTAAATCTTGCTCCCCCACCAGAGGTGGTATTCGGCAAGTTCTGACCAGTTCTGGAGAACCAGTAGCAGAAATTTTGAGTAGTTTGGAGAACCGGTGGTAACCTTCCCCAAGGAGTGGGGAGAGAATGGAGATTTTACAGTATCCTCCTTCCCCTGCCATGCCCACCAAGCAACATCCACAGAACCAGTAGTCAATTTTTTTGAATCCCACACTGTCCTCCACTCCCCACACCAACCCTGACAATACCACCTACCAAAGTAGGTAACCATACTCATATAATACCAACCCCAATTAAAGAAAAGAGAGGAGCAGGAAGCAAAGGATCAAAGCGCTTACACCTCAGTTAAGGATAGAACTTGTAAGCATTCTACAGAAGCGGCTCAGGTCTTAAACCTTTTGATCTCTTCTCTAAGAGAAAGATAAAAGGTTGCTACATACAAAAAAAGTATTTAACTGTCTTGTTCCTTGCCAATGTACATATTGAATCAAAGTCTTTTCTTAACACTTGAAATGGTATATCTGAATATTCATTTCCAGTTCCATAGCATTTCCTTTAATTTGACAGAAAGTAGGAAGTGGCCATCCTTACACACATACCTTCTACCCTGTTAATAGATCGCATATATTTCTCCAGTTTTCTGCACTTTCTATAATTTGAAATTGAGCCCTTGGCTCTAGGTGACTGAAGGAAAGATGTCTTCTTCATTTTATAAGACATTTTGTTGAAATAAGGTTATATCCAGATTGTTAAACTGTGAGAGTTGGGCATAAATCATGCAGCATTCAGCAATCTATATCAGTCATTATGTCCACAGAATCGAAGCAAAGAGAGGTAACTGTCTAATCAGACTTCAAAAACTGAAGGTGACATTTTCCAAGCTTTGGTTTGATGAAGAATCTGTTCTAGCCAAGGCTAAGATAGTTGATGTGTTTAGGGCTATCAGGCATCACAGTAAATATCACCTATACTGAGGTTTGATGCAGAAGCCAATGGAGGCCTTACTCTGTATCAAACAGGGAGGGGTATATCCTCAGTCCTTTTTTATTTAACTTTTATATTAATTCCTTAGTTTAGATTCTCAAACAGTAATTCCACTTTCTTGTCACTAGATCATAAATCTATTTCCATTCTTTTTATACTGTCAATGCCATCCCTTTTTTTCTAAATATTGGCCTTCTGCAGAGAATCCAGGGTCTAACACAATCTATTATCACAAAAAAACTAGAAATCAACTACTCTAACATGAAGGCAATCATATTCATCAGCAGGTTACCAAATGGAAAATGGAAAACCAATGGCATCCAAAGCGAGCAGATTAAGGTTTCAGATATTTAGGATTTTCCTTTTCACCTCACAAACAACAGTCTTGAGAAATTATAGCATGTGTCCAGAAAGGCCTTTAGAGCTATAATCAGATTTGCTAATAATAACTTTGTCCCTGCAGCAGTTACATTATTTAGAGCCAATATGCTAAGCTCTATTCTGTAGAAGGCAGAAAATGCCTATAACAATACAATGGTCTTAGAAACGGTGCAATCAATTTTTTTTAAAGAAAAACCTTTTTGCAAAGGCTCTTTTGAGTTCTCATATTTGTCAATCTCCACTCCCCCCACTTCTGCTGGAACTCGATTAAGCTTCTATGGAGACCTGCGTAGAAACCTATCATTTGAAACATTTTGGGGGGAGAATTCTTACTTTTTAAAAAAAAAACAGGTTTATTGGACTCTTCAGAGAATAGCCAGTGAAAGTTGGCTGAAATCTTTTTTATGGCAACAGCTTAATATGGAAGATAGACTATATATCACAACTTCTGCTTGAAGAATAGGTGGCAGTGGTGGTTAGGAGGGCCTTTGCATAGCTTCTAACTGTGCATCAGTTGTGCACATCTTTCTAGATCAGGAAACTCTGTTCACATCCACTCATGCCTTAGTTACTTCCAGACTAGACTACTGTAATGTGCTTTACATGAGGCTGCCCTTGAAGAGTATCTGGAAATTTCAACTAGTGCAGAATGCAGTGGCGTGGGTATTATGCGTTGTTCTCCTATGTGCCAAACAGTGAGAACCATAGCATTAAGATACTTAGCTGAAAATGTGCATGGGCTAGGGTGTGTGTGATCATGTACATTCCGTAAGGACCTTAACATTAAAATTGGTCTTGGAGATACAATCAATTTTAAAAAGTGTCATTTCCTAGCATGCGTAGCTGTTCTGTCATGATGTACAGTTTTTAAAGGTATTCACTAAAAGGAGGAACATGGAGATCAGTCTGCCAATGTCAGTCTGGCATACATTAAGGTTGTTATTGTTTTTCTTAGCATTTACAGAGTTTGCTTGTTTTGTCCTGTACTTGCCTGGTTCTAACAGCAAAGCGATCAATGCATGATGTGGCAAGGGATTTTATTTATTGGCTGCTTTGTCCCAAAGCCTGATGTTGATTTGGGCTGAGAAGGAGTGACTACCTCAAGGTCACCCAGCTGTCTTCTGTTCCTGTTCTTAAGGGAGGGCTAGAACCCGGTTCTCTCTGTTCCTAGTTCAGTAACTTAACTGCTCCATCACTCCGTTCTCTATGGCATGCATTCAGAAATGACAGCTAATGGTTAAGGGATTGGGTTAGAACTAGGAAGAGAGCTTCAAGTCTAACCTCAGCGATAATTTTACTGGATGACTTTGATCCAGTCAGCCTCTCTTGTTGCCTGTCTTGTTGAGATGTTAAATTAACAAATAGACAGGCAGACAATCAAAAAAGCATGTTATGTAGATTGCCTGGGGTGACTGAAAGAAAGATATAACTTAAATAAATACATAAACCCTGCTGCAGTTATTAACTGTAGTACTTGTTTATAGCTTTCCTTATTATATTTTCTTAATGGGTGCACATTTGTGGACAACTTCCCTTAATGATTTTTGTACTTAATTGTCCTTTTCTGAATAACATCCGTATCTATGCTTTTTTAAAAATTCAGCAATTCTTCGTCTTTTGGGCGTATTTTCAATTTACATAATGCTTAAACCAACAAATATTTCAAGTAGGAGGCATGTGGTCTCTGTGGAATGCCAGCTTTGTCTGGAAAGGCATCTTTCCAGATTGAATTCTTTTACATCAGGATTAAAAGATGAGACAAGGTGCTTTTAAAGTGAGAAAAATCACCTAAAGTAAGCTGGATGACAAGTTTTACTAAGCAAATAAACAAACAAACAAACAAACAAACAAACAACCCCTGATTTGATTTTGCCTCAGGCCATGTCACCACTTTAAGGTCAGACTGATTTTGGGAATTCCTGAGATTGACAGTAGAATTGATTGTCAAAGATAGCTTATTTGTGGCATGTAGGATATGAAATCTCAAAGGTGGGTGGGTGGAAGGGAAGAAATCCTTATCTCCAATAAACATATGCAGGTAGCTCTGTCAATAAATGATGATTCATTCTAAGCGTTTGTCCTACAAATAGATCAGGAAGGTTAGAATGGTACCATTTATAAAGATTTATAGAGATAATGAGAAAGAACTACTCTAAGCACTTTGAATACACACTAAACAGCATAGCTTTTCTCCAGTGTTTACAATTTGCAAGTGGTAATTATTAAATTTAGTAATTTAAATAAGGAGCAGGCCCAGACCATTTTTTGTAATATCAAATTATAGCAGCCATTTCATATATACACAAAAATAAATCATCATCATCATCCTCTTCCCACCCCCTTGACCACCCTTTATGCCTTCGTGATGTTCCTGGTGGGAACACATTTCTCAAACTATTTCTAATAGTTTGTCCAATATGTAAATATGGTGGGAATATCTTAGCCAGCTTGGATACCACCTTGCAGTTTATAAGATGTAGTTACTATGCATGCATTTTCAATTAATGTCAAAGAGAACATTTATCATTTCACCTCTTCTCACTTTCAATTCAGGGAGGACAAGTATTTATCAGAGAATTTCTTCTGTCAATAGAAGTTCTTCACATGATTCAGATGTATGATTTAATTTCTTTTATCCCACCGAGAATGTCCCTGATTATACAGGTTTGTCCCCTTACTATCCACCAAAAAGGAAATCGGGAAGAAATCGAAGCTAAACATCTGTTTTCTTTAGAAGGACATATCTAATGAATTTTGGTTTTCATGTTTATTCAAGGTTTATATTTTATCATAGTTATATCAAAAGTTAATTGCTGCTTTTACATTCACAGCTGAAGAAACTTCTTGGATGAGAAGCAAAATGTCTTCAAAGAAAAACCAGAAAGTCCAGTTGCCTCTTGAAAAAAGTACTTTTGGGACAACCATGACCTGGATGACTGAGAATCTCCATAGATTTCTATATTACATTTAAAACTTAATTTTATTCATAGAAAAATGCAGGTCTCATTAAACTGTGATCATTCCAGAAGAAATATTTTTTTCTGGAAAGCAAAATGTCAATTCAGTCTGAGATCATTCTTGGACAATTCTAGGATGCCTATCTAGCATACCTGTGCTTAATCTAACATTTTTTACAGTAACCCACTTTGAACTGTTTGTGAAATTTTCTTTTCAAGCTATTTAAGTTAATGGCCATCAACTTATTCTATGAAACCAAATCCTATAATTTAATAAATGCACAACTTCCTGATATTTTTAAACTATAGGTCAACATCTATGCTCAAGTTTCAAGTATACTGTGTCATTCCATGTGGCAACAACCATTGAAGATACACCAAAGGTTAGAGCCATGCATATATACATAGTGAATTGTGAAAACAATATATCTGCTATTGAATGTTTGCAAACTGGAGTTATTTCCTATCAGTGTTTACCATTCCTCTATAAAGTAGAACTGGAAGTCTGATTTGAACTATCTGAAGTTTAGTGAGAGGTGCATTAGACTGAGTCTTTATATTGCCCAAGAGATAGGGCTCGAACTATTTAAATGTGGGTTGCACACTGTGTTGAGTATCATATAATCTAACCTTTTTATCGCTAAGATGGAATCTTTCCCTATTACATATTGGTGCTATTTGAATCAGGTTTGTTCAGCTCTACAAATATAACAACACCCAGAATTCAATATCTTTCAGTGAATTGCTAAAATAAGAATTCACAATCCAGCCCACATGAAGCATATTCTTACCCTGTAATAAAGAAATTAAATATTGATTTCGCACTGTTGTAGAAGTACTTCATGTTGAATGGGGAGGGGAGTCCTTAATTTTTTTTTCAATTCAATGTTTGTGTTTTAGACAGGTTTATATACTTTCTTTATTTAGCTCTTTAGTGATTATTTCATAACTTTCCAGAATGGGGTAGGCAATAAGTAACCTGTGGAGTAAAGGGATGTAACTATCCATCTGCAACTTCCCAGAACATTGAGGCAGCGCTTTGACTCTTCACAGTGAAAAGGAAAAGTGACTTGATGTTTGAGGACTGATTTTGGTTTTGGTTTTTCCACAACAAAGAATACACTTAGAACTGGAAGCCACCAGGAGGCAAACAAGGCCAATTTTCATCATTAATTTGTCTCTCTCTCCCCACATAACATACAGAAGCTTTCCAAAACTCCTTGAAATTGTTCAATGTAATTTGGGCCTTTTGCCACTGGATTTTATACCATTATTGGTAGTTGAAAGCTTTTAAGAATAGAAATGGGATGAGTTGTCTCATGGGTATTTCACGTTCCTATTTTTATTTTAAGACTGTCCAAACAAAAAAGAAAGAAAAGAAAAGAAAAAAGAAAAAAGAAAAAGAAAACCTAATTGGCCCTATACTTTCCTTTGTCACCACTTCCCTGGTGATATCAGTATCAGCATCCTCCAACTTTCTTATAGAGGAATTGGCTATTCCTGAAGTAAGAGATTGGCAATGAACTAGGGGTTTCTACCTCATTTAAAATTCACAGCATACCATCCTTTGAAGTTGCTTGGCCCAAAGTCATTCAATGAACAATGAAGGCAGGTTGGTTTTCCTGATGGCAGGAAACATTATTCATTCTAGCGCTTACTTTATATGCATATTATGTTAAAGAAAATTGCTTGGGAACACATATTAAGAAAATGTGCCAATACTACATAGTTTAATAAAGATTTAAAAAAAAAATTAAAAAAATAAGAAATTCTTTGCAACAAATACTAATGTACCCATGCATAGACGTGAACCCAGTTCATTGCTAATCAAATCCCAAAAAACTTCAATCCCTTGGTAATACCAGTGGAGCTAAATATTGCAGTCTAAACATGTTGGGACATAGCATAATCAACATTTGGTAGGGGGCTGGATGTGAATGTCAAAATAGAAATCTTTTTTGAAACTCAGTGTAATGTTGAAGTTGAAGTTATATTGAAGTTGTGCTATACAAAATTCCCATTCCGGTTGATTTATCTGTATCTATTAAACACATCACGTAGTGAGATAAAAATTAAAAACATATACCATCAATTCTTTTCTTTTTCTTTTCTTTTCTTTTCTTTTCTTTTCTTTTCTTTTCTTTTCTTTATAATTAGTGTCTCTTAATTTCAATGTTATGGATCTTGGTAGACTTTGTTACTCCCTTACCATTCTCCAAAGCCTTCAGTAATAATGTGATCCACTTATTCATGATTATCCCTGTCATTTAATAAACCACATCGTACATCTTGCTTTAATGGAAAAAGAAAATCATATTTCAAAATGGATTGGGGGAAAATGGAATTTGATATTAGCTCTTTACATAAATGTCTTTATAAAAATCAAGAATGTCCTACAAATGGTCTCCATGCAATGCCTAAATAATAACATCCTGATGGACATTAGGGGACAGGAGGCTAAAACATACGAAGAATGGTTGCAAGAACTGGGCATGGCTAGTCTAGTGAAGAGAAGGAGCAGGAGAGATATGATAGCAGTGTTCCAATATTTGAGGGGCTGCCACAGAGAGGAAGGTGTCAACCTATTTTCCAGAGCATCTGAAGGCCAGAAAAGGAATAATGGATGGAAACTGACCAAGGAGAGATTCAACCTAGAAATAAAGAGAAATTTTCTGACAGTGAGAACAATCAACCAATGGAACAGCTTGCCTTCAGAAGTTGTGGGAGTTTCATCACTGAAGCTTCATCACTTCATCACATATATACATTTAAAAATTTTAAATTGAAACTGCTGAATTTTTCATTCAAAAAACCCCAAATTTTCTTTAACATCACCATCTGATCTCGGAACCAAATTGTTTTTAACTTCATCATCTGTTCTTCAGTCCTAGAAAATTGTCCTTGTTTTAAAAGAATTTAGAAGCAATAAAGGAAATTATGAGCCAGTTAGATTATAATCTCTATGTGTTGCCTCCTGATGACTGACTGAAGAAGTCCTTGCAGTTTTCTTGGCAAGTTTTGCATTGTTCTGATCTCTAGGGCTGAAAAGATATGAATGCTCATGGTCAGGCAGCTGACTTTGTATGTAAGATGGGACTAGAACTCACAGTCTCTTAATTACTAGGCTATTGCCTTAACTACAACACCAGATTGGCTCTCCAGATTATTATCTTATTTCTTGGAAATGGTTGAAAATACTAGAGAAAAATAGGCAAATACATAGCCTTGCAGAAAACTGTCTTGGCTTCTACCAAGATGTTTTCGTACGAGTATTCTATCCTTTTTGGTGAGTATCAGAAAGCATATCAACTTTATAAAAGATACTGTATATTTAAATTTTCAGAAATCCAATGTTGAACAAAAATTCCCTTACCAAAACCCCTGAGGATAGGTGTTCTCATGGAGTGGCAACTAGCTACAAAAAAGGAAATAAGATTACAGATAATTCTCATACTGACAAGAGGTGCAAAGTGGGATTCATGTTTGGACCTGTTTTTTTTTTAACTTGGGTCTAAAAGACATCAAGAGGAGGATTAAATTATGAATTCATCAGTTTTGCCCCTGATACCAAGAAAGGGGGGGATTTAGAAGAGTTCCTAAAGGCTTCTTCTAATTGTGTGAATGGGCTTCAAAATATCAAATGTGCTTCAGGATCAACAAATGCAAACTGGTACTTGCTGACATAAAAGACCCAAGTTTCACCTATAACTTAACATGGTCTGAACAGGTAGTAACTGGCCAGAAAGAGATTTTGGAGTCATGAGGAAGAGTTTGAGGAAACTATCAATCCACTGTGCGGATGCTGTTAAAAAAAGGTCAAATTTTATGGTTGGAATCATTAAGTTGAAAATAACACTGCCGATATAATGTTCTTGCACAACTCTTAAATAAGTCTACAGTTGGAATATTATGTATGGTTCTGATCATCACACATTATGAAAAGAGGCAAAAAAGGCAAATAATTTATTAAGGATTATTACTTATTTAGATGAAGACCGTCTCCTGTACAGGAAAATTTGTAGCAACTCAATCTCAGTCTTTTGATCACAGTGCTAGAATTTGAGGTCATCCAGTGAATAAATGCAGGATAATTCAGGAGTCACAGAATTAAATGGGTTTCTTTTCACACAATACATGGTTAAGCTATAGAATTCACTGCTAGCAGTTGTAATGGTATCTAATTTGAGTGGTTTTTAAAGATCAGGCTATAACATTGCTGTTTATTACCTCCTGTATCAGAGGCAACCTTCCCTAAGCTGATCGCTGGGTAGTGACATTAGAATGTTAGCATATTCTTACTTTTTTAAAATGAGACTCTGGATGTAGCTTACACACACACACACACACACACACACACACACACACACACCTCATCCAAATATAGGCGTGTTTATGTTTACCATTGCAGGCCTTTTATGACTTTCAGGGTAGATTTGATTTAAATCAACTTGATTTAAATCATGATTTAAATCACTAGTAAAAAGGCTTGATTTAAATCATAAGTTTTAAAGAGCAACTGTCATCTCTGTCCCACAGCGGCTCCTCCTCTGACCCGCTATTGACTCAGCGACAGTCCCATTCACTTTAATGAGACAGCTGGTGATGCGGCAGTGACACAACAAGGTGAGGGACATGGCAGGCAGCAGGTGAATGGATGCCCGCTAACTGGCACTGCCATGATGGATCTGAAATGACAGGTGCTATTTAAATGTAAGGGCTCATTCTTGCTGATAATTAGAATCGTTATTATTATTTACAAACAAAGTGAAGGCTTCCTATTTAGCTTGCAGAGCTTGGATTCATTGAATGAGTTGTAAATTTTGCAGAATATACAGCCTCATACTACATAACAAAGCTCCATTTCATGCAGAATAAACTAAATTATTAATATATTTTAAATAAAAAAAACTATCTTTAAATAGATTTTTTTACTCCAAAACCATTTTATTAAAATAAATTTGATTAAAAAAATGATTTAAATTAAAAAATCCGATTTTTTTGACTTTTAAAAAAAACTATCGATTTTTATCCACCCTGCATTCTTTGCTGATTTCATTGTATGGTCAAACGTGATCTATGAATTGTTTGGCTGGGTCTGGATATTCAAAGTTTAAATCTCTTTCAGCCACGGGTTTTCTTGGTCCATTTGCTGTCTTATATTTTTAAGTTATGCGTCTGGGTTGTCCTGAGGATTAAGCTGGAGTGCTCTGAGGTTCTTAAAAGAAAGGAAGAGATAAAATTGGATTCGCAATGAG
>JAOYMU010000098.1:76325227-76338382 GCA_025802295.1 Psammodynastes pulverulentus
GCGCTATTACTTCCGGGGTTTTTTAACGCGACGGGGGGGCGCGTTCCGGCACCTTTTGGTGCCGAAAAAAAGCCCTGGATACAGGTCACCAAAAGGAAGGGTTCACATACTGATGGTGTTGTTAGGGATTGGCAATGGTATGTATGAAGTCATCTCTGTGCATACTTTTTCTCCCTTGTATTACTATCTGATAGACAACTGTGAAACAGCCTTGTGTCATCAAGATTTCCTGCTGATAAAAACAAAATTACAATGTTGATTAATATTGAAATGGCATAAATTTTATTCAAATTTATTATAGCCACCTAACTCCAATGGACAATATAATTGCAATTATACTGATAATGAATTAAAATTTTCCTTTGCTGTCTCTCCCTGGTCTTTTGATTTGGCAATATCTTGTCCTTGGCAAGTGTAACTCCTACTTCAACATTCCTGTAGTCCAATCTGTCCCAACAACATTAGTAACTCAATTTCTATTTTGTTTAACTATGTATAGTATGCATTACATTAAATGTATTTTTTTATCTCCCTTTTCTTGTCTTTTCCAAAGTTACTGGCAATAAATTCTTGGTTTGGTTTTGGGTGATATTAGAGGAGAAGGTAGTTAATCCCTTCTTCATTGTTGCAAGTTGAAAGAAAATCAAATTCACATCCCTGAAGCTACATTTTGTTGTGCAAGAGAAAATTGTTTTAGTGCCAATAATGCCTCCTAGGTTCTCTAGGTATAAAGGAACCTCAAATCAAGCCCAGGCAAGATTTGGTCCAGAACAGATTCTTCACAAATCTCTGGTCCTAATTTGTGTTTCTGGAGATTTGGCATGGTAGAAGATTTATTATGAGGGGGGGAAGGGAATGGAGAAAGTATAGGGCTTCAGTGTCCATCGTGTGCCTCTAAAAACAAAAATAAACTGTACTTGGCAATCAGATGGACAGGATCAACTGATCCTGTCAACGGGATCGAGAGGTTGCTTATGGAATTTTATTTGCTCCACATGATTCTGCTCATTTTCAGTCAGTTTACTTTAAAGATTGTCTACTGCTGTCAAAGGCTGGCTGTTAGTGTTTTGACTTGCTACATTAATCAATAGTTCATGCTCAACTGACTATGTTTAATACAACTTCTACCTACAATTTTAACTCACCTTTTGCCTCTGATATGCTAGGATTCATTTGCACGGCGAAAGACCTGAAAGTGAAACTTTTCCACTTTAGGTGACTGGTAAAATGTAAACTTCTGAACTTACTTTTTTAAAAAAACAAAAGCCAGAGGGGAATGACATCATCAAAGAAAGAACAACTGTAATAAAATAGGACAAAAACTATTCTGATCTTTCAGCATGGCTCAATAAGTGAAATATAAACTAAGTGCATAGTGGGAAAAATGGATTGTTGTACCTACTATGTATAAGTGGAAAAAAAATGACATGACCATAATGGAGCCCAAAATTCCTGTTGTTTAGCAAGACAGTTGTTCAGTGAGTTCTGCCTCATTTTACAACCTTTCTTGCAACAGGTGTTAAGTGAATCACTACAATTGTTATGTTGGTAACATGTTTGTTAAGTGAAACTGGCTTCACCATTGACTTTGCTTGTCAGAAGTTTGCAAAAGGTGATCACATAACACTGCAATCATCATAAATCTTAACCAGTTTCCAAGCATCTGAATTTTGATTACATGACCACAGGAATGCTGCAATGGTCATAAGTGTTAAAAAGGCCATAAGTCACTTTTTTCACTTCCATTGTAACTTAGAACAGTCACTAAATGAATGGATGTGAGTCGAGGACTTCCTGTGTTGTATTTCCATTTTGATGCTGTAACTTCACATGTGTACAGAATAGCTAGACAATAGACAGACACACATCCACAGCCCCTTCCACAGAAAGGAATGCCATTGGCAACAGCTTTATGAGTAGAGAAAGGTGGAAGGGCAGAGTAGTAGAGGAAGCATCCAATGGGAGGAGATGTTAGCTAGCAATCTGTACAAGCTGTTGCCAGTGCTTCATTTTGGACAGGCTTTTCTTAAACCACCTTAGACTCAAATTGAATGACCAGAGGACAGGAGCATCTTAAAAGATTAGTGTCCTGAGATGAGATCAGGCTCCTGTTTGAGGAACTTGTTTCAATGTATAAGGCTTTAGCTTAAAATTATTAGGGAGATTTATTTTGATCACTAGAGAGCAGCAGAGTTTAAAAGCAGAAAGAGTTAAAAGATTTTAATCGGATTAGGGGGTGGGGGAACCAGGAGATTGGAGACAGTGTGCAACAGCAAGCCAACTTCCTACTTTCAGTAACAGAAAGAAACCTCATGTGCATGAAACATAGTGGATATTGAAATTGCCATGCTGTCAGAGGATTATATATATATATATAATTTCCAGGGACCAGATTGCAAGTCCAATCCTTTAAATAAAGGGTATTTAAATATTCTAGAGTGTATACAGACTTCAAAACCGAGAACCACATATGCTTCAGAGAAAGTGGGTGGATTACAATGAGATTACAATTCCCATATGTCAATGGGAAATGGAAAACAACAATCACAGAACTGCATGTATGAAAAGCATTTAAGCAATATTGAGCTAATCGAGATAAGCAATCCCCAGAAGCTCATGATGGGATAGCATGTACAGACTGGTATTTTGCAAAGAGAGCAGATCTCTGAAAACCATGGATAAATTAGGAAGGGCAGATAACTAACATACCTTACTTTTGAGGAATCAGGAACTTAATGTAAGAGACAAAGAAAAGGAAAGGGAGATCAAAACGGTATATATTCAACAAATAAATGAGGCAGGTAGAGAGGCCAACAAATACAGTATCCACAGATAATAGGAAGATGGGAAGAAGAAAAAGAGTTGAAGAATTGAAATGCTTTGGTCCTACATTTTGAAGACTGCTGGTAAATAGCCTCATGGAGGGGAAGTAAAAAAATCCTTGTAGGAATTTCTGCTCTATGTTGTTTGATTGTACGAGTGTATTTGATGCACTGAACTCAGCTCAGTTTCTCAAGGTACAGCTCTCCTGGAGTTGGGCATACTGAATACTTCAGAAATCAGTAGTATATAACTTCTTCCTCTGATTTTAACTGGTCTGATCAAGCAAAGCTCGTTAGCTCTTCCAGGCTATGGAATCCAACTCAGCAGGGGCTGCTTAAGAGAAAACTGTGTTTCTGAGATTTAATAAGGCAGTAGATTGAAAGGATTAAGTCAAGAAATGTATTGGTATGTCTAATAGCCTCCCAGGGCCCTGTTCGGTACGTCCAATCCAGGAGAGACATTCAGCAGATTTCTAGCACATTGTGCTCAATTACAGTCCAGTAAAGATATCTGACTTCTGATGGACCAAAAGAAATTTCTTTTGGGGATAGGCAATCACTCAAAAGAAAAGGAATAGTTTAGAACTGACTGTCCAGTTCTGCCCTTGAATGGTTTCAGATGAAAATGGAATGAAAAACCAAAATGCTGTCTTTTCTTCTCTTTCTTTCTTTCTCTGGTTGGCTAAAATGTCAGAACTTTTATGGTGAATCTACTAAGGGAGGCAATTCACTAAGGGCTTTCCAGTTCTGGTTGTTCTCCAGATGTGCTAGCCCTTTCTTCCTTTATGGTGGTCAGCACTGATGAGTTCAGTCAGTCGATCAACTTTTCAACACATCTTTGTTCCATGTCCTAAAATGGAAATTTAACCCCTGCAAACCACCCTGGACTTAAATTTAAGCAGAAGTTATTTGGATGGGAATCAGGAAATCCCCATATGGCATAAAATAGACGGGAAAGTTGAAGAAGCATCCTAGAAGGGAGTGGCAAACCACTTCCGTATGTAGTCACAAAAAATATATGTCTATGTCCTACCAACATATGTTAAAAGCATATAAATGATGGCAACTTATTAAAAACACATTTATTTTTATCACATATGCAACAAGAATCTTGCCATAAGTTGTATGTAGCAAGAGAGTTAGTCAATAAAACCAGTTGGATAGTAATTGATCCTCCTACATTCTCACTGCCTTTAAATTATTTAATTATCAGGTCTCACCCCAGGTTATTTTTAAATGTGCAGAAGAAATGGAGGAGCTGCAGGTTGTCTTTCCTTGAAAGAACAGGGAAAAAGTGAAATGTGAATTTTGTCCATCCGCTGTTCTCTATTGTTGTAGCACACAAACAATAAACCAGAGCTTTCCATATTATGTTCTTTTACTTCTCCTCATTTCCCAGTGGAACCATTAAAACTTTGAATATCATTCAATATTTTTTCTATTTCTATTTTGTATTCATCGAAGAAAGTGGACACAGACTGGCATTAGTACTATTCCAGGAACTCTTGGAGCATGAAGCAATTAGCAAGATGCTACTAGGCCTGGATTACCTTCAACACAAGGAAGAATATGGCTTGCATTTTGTAATGCAGACTATGGTGTTTCCTAGGGAGCTTATTTTGCCACACATAAATCATTTACTTATCGTTACCATGCCTCTTCTTGTAAGCCTGTTTGATTATGCATGTGATTATGTTTCGTGTAGCAGCTGGGCTAAAGCTGGTTATTGAGCCTAGCATAAGAAAGAAGACTGGGAGCAAAGATGGTCCTAGCTATTGTTCCATTAGCAATACTTGTAAGATCAAAAAATGGAGAGCAGTGTTGAAGCAGCTGGCTGCATTACTATAGCCTGCAGCAACAAAAATTTCCCATTCCATTCTCAGCATCAAGAGAGGTAAGCGTAGTCATGATGCTGAAATGAAAACACAACATACTAATCCATCATATTTATGCCATTATCACTGACATGCAAAAAGTCTGGGATAACTTTGATGGGTTTTGATGGAGGAGGGGAAAATGGAAGCCCTAAAGCATCTGTCAAATATGTTCAAAGTTTGTTCCACATATTTGATTTAAAATAAATTCAGTCAAATCGCTATTTTGAAATGAGTCGTCAAATCGACTGTTGTATTAATTTTATGCCTCAAATGGGGTGTCCTGTGAATCATTTTTGCAATTGTATGAATGTGCATAGGTGCATATACATTTTTATTAACATGACATAGGATGAGCATATTTCTTTTTTCTCTTTTTTATATTCTTTCATTAGTTCAGCTTGCCCCACTTTCTATTCTGTATGACTGCTAATTTTCTGTGATAATTACTTCATTACATCGATATACACAGGGAAAAGAGAACTAATATAGGTTAAATGTAGATTTAATCATGCTTAGAATAATTCTATTAACATCAGCATGAATTAGATTAATCACGATTAACTTAAATCATGTTGTAATGAAAATGATAGTATGCATCAATATGGCACAATCATGTAAGTACTATGTACATTATGCATATCATTTTTATATATGATTACTCAAAACATCCTAGAAAAAAGTGCTTCTAACCAAACCACATGAATTCTTTCTTTTGAAATGAGTCAATTTGAGTTTCCTCCAAACTGGAAATCCTTCCCTTCTCATCAAATGTTATGTACTGTATACTGCTGTCCAAATGTATGATCACAGCAATATTTTCTATCTGATTCTAATCCACTCTGCTAGGTAAAGATGAACACGAGAGCTGGAAATACATCCTAGGTATAAATATGGAAATATACTAAATCCTACTTTGTAAAGCATTTACGTTCAACTGAAATGTGTTTGTTTGCCGGTTTCAAACTCCATTGATAATGTATGTCCTTTTGAACTGATTTTCCATCTCTGTGTGTATGTTTAAAATAAAGATTGATGGCATATTTATTTACTTATTTACTTGTTATTCTTTTTTTCCTCCAAGGAACTTAAACAGCGTCTCCATCCCCTTATTGAATTCTCACAAGAATCCACTAACAGAAGTATGGGTAAAATCTTTGGATCAATACAAGGAGAAAGCAGCCGTTAAACAATCTATAACCTTGCTTATTGATTCCAACAGAAAAGATATTACACCAAACCTCTGCTATGACTCTAACTTAAGCTGATTATGATTAAAGAAGGCAATCACAATCAAAAGTGTTGTATGGCTAAATGGGGATTACAATCTGACTCTATTTTTAAATCAGATGCTGTAACTGTATAACTGTGTGTATGGCAACACAGTATCACTGGCAACGTGAATTGAGAATCATGACATTTTTCTGAAATTCTTCATCTCATACCATGCTCAAACAGAAATTTACCCATTTTCCTTAGTTGATGAATTTGTGGCAATTTTAAAACATAAGGACATAATTTTATTCAGGTTACCAATTTTTCCTTGAAGTAACTCAGATGCTTACCTCAGTAGTACAAAAGATGGCCT
Organism: Psammodynastes pulverulentus; assembly: GCA_025802295.1. Lineage (NCBI taxonomy): Eukaryota > Metazoa > Chordata > Lepidosauria > Squamata > Psammodynastidae > Psammodynastes > Psammodynastes pulverulentus. Next base: position 76,331,512 of record JAOYMU010000098.1, read on the forward strand.
ATTGAATATAAAGTTTTAGTTATAATCAATGCACTTCATTATATTGTACAATCAACTCATGATATTTTTTAAATGTTGAGAAGTGTTGAGACCACTTCATTCTGAATTCCTGTGTTGCAGAAGGAGAGCTCAGATAATTAAAGAAATCATAACTGAATTCTTTAACTTCCAATTCCCATTATTTAAACCACAAGTCCTTTGATTTCAATATATATACATATGTCTGTGGTTGTTGAAATCTGCTTAATTGTGTAACTTAAGCACTAGAGTGTTTTTTTCCTTCCCTTCCCCTTTTTAGGGGTATTTGCATGTCACCTCTCATGTCATCAGCATTAGATTTATTTCACATGATAGATTTAGAAACCCTTAAATGTTAAATTATAGTGCAAAATAAATAATAGCAATAGCACTTAGACTTATACATTGCTTTACAGTGCTTTACAGCCCTCTCTAAATGGTTTATAGCAGTGGTTCTCAACCTTTCGAATGCCTCGACTCCTTAATACAGTTCCTCATCTTGTGGTGACCCCCAATCATTAATTAAATTATTTTTGTTGTTACGACATACTTGCTGGCTTGCGCAGCCTCCTCCCGCACTGGCCAATGGAGAGCGAGAGTGAGTGTCAGCGGCCAATGGTGAGGCGCGGGGGCAGGATATGGCACGCGTGGTGCCAAAATGGGGAGCGTGCGGAATGCCTGGCAACCCCTGGGAAAGAGCCGATCGACCCCCAAAGGGATCACGATCTCCAGGTTGAGAACCGCTGGTTTATAGAGTCAGCATATTGCCCCTCAACAATCTGGGTCCTCTTTTTACTGACCTCAGACCTCAGAAGGGTGGAAGCCTGGTAAGATTTGAACTGCCAAATTGCAGTCAGCTGGCAGTCAGCAGAAGTAGCCTGCAGTACTGCACTCTAATCAGTGCATCGTATATAATAATAATGGAATGCATATATAATCACCCCCATATATTTCTTGTGTCATATATGTATGGCAAAAACATTATATAATTACTAATCAAGTAAGCAAAGTTGGTTCTACAAAGTACAGAATTCACATTTACTTTCAATATGAAACCAGATTTTAAGTTTGAAGATTAAATGACACTTCACAGCTTTCCTTAGCTTGACTTTTCTCTTTAGTGAGAACAATGAAGAAACAGATGATCAATGATTCAAGTGATAGGAGAACACATAATCATCTTAGTAAAACCTTTTTAAAAGAAAGTAAAGCTTAATTAAAGTAGTAGCACAATTATTCATTCTCTTTTTCTAAAAAAAAATAAGCATGTAATTTACCTCTGTATTTTGCATTATGGAAGGGTTTCAGTGGGAGCTGGTTATCCATTAATAGCCTTCTGGACCCATAAATAAGCTATCATTTATCAAAATTGTAGAGAAGTGTCACTCTGCTAATAAACTTCTGGCTTGCCCTAGCACAGAAATACCTGTTTCCTTATTGATCATTCAGAAAAATGAAGATCAATTCTTTTTGCTTTAATTAGTTAAGGGAACTGAACATAACACTTCTAAATCTATATATACTTTTTCACATGGATTAAAATGGAATGGCTTGAAACTGACTGAGGGCTGTACTCTCACCATAATTACATCATCGTAATTAAAAGCAAAATCTCATAATGCAAATGGGCATATTATCTTGCTTTCCAAAACTCCTGAGAATCGATAGTGGCCATCTCCTAGCATATATTAATCAAAAACTTTGTGTTTCTGCTTTAATTGTCCCTTTAAGGGCAAAAAGAAAGAAAAACATGGCAACAATAGATCAATTTCCTGTTACAAATGTCTAAGAGCATTTATACTTTTATTCTTGTTACTATTTTACTTTGGCTTCAAGAAATTGTGTTTTACTTTGCAAATTAAATACAGAATGGAACCTAACATTAAACCACAATTTACAAAATCTACTGCTAGCATGAAGTTTAATTTACTTTATAAATATGGCATTAGAGCAATCTGAGGCTACACATAATTCTTGAGCCCCAATTTTGTGGGTAACTCTGACCACGGCTGTTGAGAGTTGGTAATATCTTTTAATTTTGATTTTGACGTGGAAAACACTAAACAGGTGTAATAAAAACCCTGAAACAGCCTTATGATTTTTTTAAAAGATATCCCCCCACCCCATGATGGGGTACAGATATAGGGGTTCAAGGATCCAATTGAAACAGATAGGCCTTCACGGTTTCCAAGCATTTGCTCCTTCTTTTAATTCAGTTTATAGAGACAAGAAGAAGCAGTTTGAGCCTTATTAGTGCAGACAAGCACTTTCACTTTCCAGCTTCTGCCCTGCTAATGGGGTTTGTATTCCTTTAGGTGGGCAGTTTGTTCTTCCTCTCTAACAGCATAGCAAAATACTTTACACTTGATCCATTTTTTTAACATAGACTACATTTTGTTTCTGAATAACATTTTAAACCCATCTTAATATGTTGTGACAAAAACTTAACATGCATGCATTCCTAGTATATAAGCATTGTTTTATACTAATTCTCTTTATCTATCTGAGCGTAAGGAAAGGGTTTCTGAAATTAGCATTTAACCATCCACTTTCAAACTGAAGAGTTGGCATGTGATTGATTGATGATCTTATGGCTGGTAAATCATTGCTTTTTATCTGTCCTCTTGCTCACTTACCTCTGCAACAGTCTCGTGGCCTCAAGGTACTTTTTCTAAAAGCAACTGGACTTTGTTTTTCCCCCTCTTTCAAACCAGTGCTCCTCTCTGTCCAGAATGTGGACTTCGTTGTCTTCAAAAGAATGATCTTTGTCTTCATATGCAGATTTGCCTGCTGAATCTTGTCCTGATGGGTTTGTTCTCCTATGTTGTGCCATGAATTTGTGAAGTGGTTGTTTTGTTTCTCCAATGTACATGTGTCACTGCATTGTACTGCATATATCACACTGCTCTGTTTGTATCTGGAGTTTTATCCTTGGGGTGGATAAGCTTCTGACTTAGTATATTTTGGGGTTTAAAGTGTGTATATATATATATTGTGTTGGTTGAAAATCCTCCTGAGCTTTTCAGGTATTCCTGCAACATATTGAATGCTTTCCAGCGCTCTTTTTCTCAAGGTCATGCCCTCATTCCTTTGGCAGGTTTTTTGCTGGTCTTGTCTAACATCCAAAAATCCTTATTAGAGTAAACTGCTGAGTCCATTTTGGATTTGGAAACTTAACCTTATTCTGGATAGACACAAATGGACCAGCAGTTTAGCTTCAACAGCTGCTGGAATTGCCTATGTTAGCAGTTATATCTGCTAGTCCAGATTTTCATTATTCAGCTTTTTATCAGCAGAATTGTCTCTGATCTTTATATACCAGCTTGGATGCTTTTTAAAACTCACCCTCATGCTTTCCCAATCCTGTATCTGCTGCTCCTTCTACTATGAGAACTGTCCTAAACTGTTTTTCATATCCAGCACATTATCATCAAACAAAAATGTACAGGATTAGAACAGAGAATTTGTTTGGGCTAGTCTTCCTTCTGCCCTTTCAAGTGTTTATTTGCACAGATGTGGATATAAATTATCCATCAGCACCAAAGTCATGGAAACACCAGGCTTTACCTACCTCTTAATTTACCAATGGAAACTACCCAGAGTTTTTTGGAGGGGGCAGTTATAATAAATCATCATCATCATCATCATCATCATCATCATCATCATCATCATCTACAATGAAAAAGAGATAAAAATAAAAATAAATAAAGAGCACTTAAATAGGAAATCCTAACAATACAATGTAATTGATTTTACTGCAATATCAATGTAATAATATATTTATATGAGTAGTTACAATCCCATTTTTAAGTAAGCAATCCATAGACTATATGGAATCATATTGTCCAGTCTTATTGGTTCAAAAGCAGTTCAGAAGCAGAGATTTGGTGTATTTCATTGAGCCAAACTTTAGAGCTTTAGTACAGATAGATCCAATGGGACGCAGTGGCTCAGTGGCTGAGATGCTGAGCTTGTTGATCCAAAAGTCGGTCCCTAGTGCCACGTAACGGGGTGAGCTTGTTACTTGTCCCAGCTTCTGCCAACCTAGCAGTTCGAAAGCACATAAAAAATGCAACTAGAAAAATAGGGACCACCTTTGGTGGGAAGGTAACAGCATTCCATGTGCCTTTGCTCTTTACCTTTACAGATAGATCCATCCAAGAATATAAATCACCTTTTTGGCAGTACTCTGCTTGCATGTCCAACAAATGAAGATTTGATGTTTTGTTTTGATCTTTTTAAAGTAAGGACTAGACGTTCAACCATCAAGGGGCTCCAATTCAAAGAGGAGTGATTCATTAAGAACTTCACTGTATCAGATCTTATGATTCTGATACATTCACAAAATTACATTGTAGATGTCACTGCAAATTCATCCCATATGGCAGGGTGTTCTGCCAAAGGCAGCTACACATTTCACAACTCATCAGATTATAGTTGAATATACTGCAGCATGTGATTATGAAAACTCATGGCAACCATCCCTTTTGATGCAATCTTAGAAGAGCCATCCAGCAAATGATGCCAAATATCTACAGACAGAAAACTAGATCGTTTGACAGTTGATTTGCATATATAGAAATAAAAGCTGCAGGACAACACCCATTGCTCAGCTTTGGCAGCTCTGTTTCATGATGTCAAATGCTTTACTGGATTCTAAGACGAGCCCATTAATTTTTCTCTGTTTAATTTAGTTCATCCCTAACTGAGCAGCCAATTTTTCATTATGCTACAGTACTAGGCCACAAACTGATTTTGTAAAATGTCCCACTGAGCAGGCAATTGAGTGAAGAAATAATTTAAGAAATGGAAAAAATATACAGCACGCACTTGAATATGCTGATGCTATTCAGCAGAGAATTGTTCTGATCACTTATTCAATTTCTTCCATAAACCCATGTTATGGCTATGCTGATAAATGATGTTTAGGATCGGCGGCTTTTCCCTGACATGCCTCACAACATATCCTCAGATAATCTCCACAAGGATTAAGGAATCTTTCCTTTATGGGATCTATGTAGTGACATTCCATAAAAATTAGTATCATCTTCCATGCTGCTTAACATTTGTCTGAAACTTATAATCTGCACAAGGTAGATATCATTACATTAAAGATGTAGTCCTCATGAAAGATGACAGCAATTATTATGGAATGTAACTACATATAAATCCCACATAGAAAGTGTTCCTTAATTGTATTACCTTCTAAAACCAAGCTGCAAGATAACAATGTAATCAAAGAAATGTATAGCTCATCCCCATATCTGATAGATACTCAGGTATAAGTCACTTCAACAATAATAGAATCTAATGGATCTAATGGATCATGGCTGTAAGACTCCCTTAGGCATTACAAATGAGATGAGGTCCTCTTATTGTGAAGGTGGCATGCAGCTATGTACCTATCACATAGAACAACACTTTACTGAAAGTAAATTATATGTTGTGGTGTATGGGAATGGCCTTGGGAGACAGGGCAATAGGACAGAACCAAGGGAACATGCGCATACCTACTAGCATGTGCCTACTGCGCATTTGCATGCCGATCATCTGAGAGGACTCTTTGATCCTCTCAGATGATCACTGCACTTTTTTTAGCTACCGGTTCGGCTGAACCAGCACTTTTTTAAGCTAAAAAAAAGCTTCCACCTCCCTTTCCGCACATACGCTCACCTGGCATGTGCCTACTGTGCATATGCATGCCGATCATCCGAGAGGACTCTTTGATCCTCTCAGATGATCAGCCCACTTTTTTTAACTACGTGTTCAGCTGAACAGACACCTTTTTAAGCTAAAAAAGTGCCGCATGTGCACTCCCCTCTGCGCATGCGTGCACTCCCACCTCTCTTCCACGCATGTGCACACCTGGCTACTGCACAGGTGTGTGCCGAACTGGTAGCTAAAAAAGTGCACCGATAAGCTGAGAGGATCAAAGAGTCCCCTCAGATGCTCAGCGCACACATGCGTGGAAAGTAGGGGGAGTGTGCGTACACAGGGGGGGTTAGCTACCAGTTCACCCGAGTGGCAGTTTTTTCTGCTACTGGTTCGGCTGAACCTGTGTGAACCGGTAGAATACCACCTCTGAAGAGAAGTACATTCAGATTTGCAAACTTCTATTAATGAAAACTTACAATAATGTACAATTAGCTGTCTGATTGTGTTTCCTGTCTCATCTACCTCATAAGATTGACATTGTGGAAGGACATGAGAATGCAGAGGAAAGCACTGGTGTGGGGAGTGGGAAAAACAGATTTGAAGTTCTTGCCCTAATTTTTCTAAGGGTTGGAGGAGTAATATTAATGGGCAAAAAATCTCATTAGACCCCTTAGCTAGGCCAAATTCTGTGGTAGTTCTGGTTAACAGTGATAGTTGGAAAGACATCTCAGAATCTGAATGTATTTTGAACGGTTTGAAATATGTGTCAGGTTTCCGAACAGTCATTCCAAATAAATCATGAGCCATGAGTCAAACTTCAAAAACTCAAAAACTTTTAATTGGAAACAACATGTCGGCAAGACCTGTTTGCAGCTGCATCTGACCCACCCAGTTTACACTCCCTTATGACCCCTGTTTTCCCCCACCCCCCTAGAGACACATTCTCCAATAAAATACATTCATGGCTGAATGTCATCAATCACATTCTCCTATAGAACACCGCTGTGTGCCACTGTATGGTTGTTGCCTTCCCGTATCTTGAAAGAATGGTTGGAATGTGTCTATAGATTCCTCAGTTCGAGGCCTCATCAAAACTTCCCCCTCCCTGCTTTCATGACAAATTGTAAATGAAGAAAAGCTGAAGAAAAGATTGAATTTAGAATTTGACAATATGTACATGTATGCATCTGAACTAGAT
>JAOYMU010000098.1:76462552-76474291 GCA_025802295.1 Psammodynastes pulverulentus
TTTTTTAGCGCGCGACGGGGGGAGCGCGGGGGAGCGTTCCGGCACCTTTTTGTGCCGAAGAAAAGCCCTGATCAAAACTATAAATCATAAGTTCATTTTTGTTCTTTTTTCAGCAAAAAGCCCATAAGGGGTTTCCAGTAAATGTAGTTATTGCCCTTTCTCTAATCAGATAAATCAATTTTGCTATCTCTGCTACTTCTGTAATCTTCCCTATCCATTATTCTGTTGTGGGTATTTCACAGCCTTTCCATTTTTGTGCATATAATAATTACACAATTATCATACATAAAAACATACTTCCATAACTTCTTACTAACCATTATTCCCAACAAGAAGAGTATAATTATATAATGTTATTTTTAAATTATTGTACTATTGATGCACTAGTTAAATACTGGTGCTCATAATAAGAACATATTAAGCATTTTCTAATTCTTGGATTACAGTCAGTGTTATTTGTTCATCCAGTGGGACTTCCAACCCTCTAGGTCTACATCTTTTTTTATGAGTCAGGCTCAAGGGAAACAAATGGTAGCAAACGTACTGTATTGATTAAAAACTAGGTGACACAATGCAAATTAGGGCATGGTCATAATAAGCAAGGCAGGTACTATCAGGGTGAGGCCTAAAGCTGGGAAGGTGGAAGCAAATAACCTGAGACCAGACAATACCATTATCAGAACATAATTATCTGCCATTTCAACCTCCCCATCCAATACTGCGTAACAAGTTGCAAGAAGTTTGCTATCCTGTTATGGTAGAGAAAGAGACGTAAGCATTAAGCACTAGAGCTGATAAATGGTTTGATTGCTTGATATGGCAGTAGACAACCATTATCGGGGATTTCTCTAAGAGTAGTAGAAGCATCCAATCCATCACTTATTTAACAATTACAATACAAACTAATTCAGAAGGCAAACCTTTTTGAGGACCAATAATAATATTCTGCTACCATACTTAAGGTTTAGGATTAGGTAAACGTATAAGCACCTCTTAGCATAAATCTGGGGTCCCCAACCTTTTTGGCACCAGGGACTGGTTTTGTGGAAGACAATTTTTCCATGGACCGTGGGTGGGTGGGAAGGAGAGCGCAACCTAGATTCCTTGTATGCACACTTTACAGTAAGGTTCATGCTCCTATGAAAATCTAATGCCTGATGATCTGAAGTGGAGCTGAAGCACTGATGCTAGGGCTGGAGAGTGGCTGCAAATACAGATGAAGTTTCTCTCGCTCACTTACTCATTTGCTCACCCACCTTTTATCTCCAGCTGTGCGATCTGAGTCCTAAAAGGTTACGGACCAGTACCCCCATGACCCGAAGGTTGGGGACCCCTGGCATAAATGATAAAGGATGAATAGATTGGTAGCATCATTAAATAACAATCAAGTACATGCTGAAACAATTTCTTTATTTTCAATTGTTACTGACTAAAAGCTTGAAGCTCTTGCATACTAATGTATTTTGCCCCTTGAGGCATTCTTTACAAAAATGTCCTTATAAAGATATTTTAATTGATGCTTTAGGTTTGAATGTTGAAGCCTTTAACAGAACACTCAGAGAATCCAGAGAATTCTTTGAGATGATGAATCTCTCTGTTCTGCTTTATCTTTTAACAATTGTTTAACATAATGAAAATCTCTCAATGTTTGTTGTATCCTTACTCTGATGAACAGCTGATACTACCAAGCTATTTATGACTGGTGCATGGTTGAAGCGTTTTGTATGTGCAAGTAAATTTTCCTGAGAATGGAAATCTCATTTCAGCAATTAATATTGAAGCATGTTTTATGTTTGTAAAAAGGAAATTTATTTACAGACGTGCAGTTTAGGGATAGGCAAAGTCTAGTACCTAGCTAACTACATCTTACTAGGAAAAAAGTCAAATAGCATGCCCTGTATGAGTTTATGATTGGAAGGTTGGTAAAAAGATCCCAGATAGTAGTCACCAAAGCAAAGGGTAGACAGAGCAAAAGACAAAGGAGAATCAAAAATAAATCCTTATTTCTCTACTTTTAGAGGTGAAACTGGCTCAAAAACAGTAACTGTGAGAAGAACCTTAGAATCTTAGTGGATGATAACTTAAATATGAACCAGCAGTGTGCAACAGCAGCCAAAAAAAGCTAATACAATCCTGGATTGTATAAAACAGAGGCATAGACTCAAAATCACATGAAGTATTAGTATTGCTTTATAAATCCTTAGTTAGGCCACACCTGGAATACTGCATCCAGTTTTGGTCACCTCATTACAAAAAAAGATGTTGAGACTTGGAAAAAGTGCAAAGAAGAGCAACTAAGATGGTTAAGGGTCTGGAGGCAAAAATATATGAAGAACAGTTGCAAAAATTGATATGGCCAATCTAGAGAAAAGAAGGGTTAGGGATGACGTGATAACAGTACTCCAGTATTTGAGAGGCTGCCACCAGAGGGCAGGACAAGAATTAATGGATGGAAACTAATCGAGAGAACCAACCTAGAACTGAGGGGAGACTTCCTAACAATGAGAACAATTAACCAGTGGAACAGCTTGCCTTCAGAAGTTATGGGTGCTTCATCACTATATGTTTGTTGTATCTGCTGGACAGCCACTTGTCTGAAATGGTACAGGGTGTTTTGCTTGAGCAGGGAGTTGGACTGGAAGACCTGGTCCCTTCCAGCTCTATTCTATTCTACCTATATTCTATTGGTTCTGTACAGTATGTCAATAGTTTATGAGGTGCTGAAGAGACAGTAGCCTTGGTTCTATAGCTCCAATTATGTCTATGTATGTTGACTGTAATTCAAAAAGTAAATATTACAATGTCTTTAAGGCTCTTTTAAAGGTACCAATGTCAGAGATATAAAGCTGTTTTGGTTTTTTTACCAGAAACAGATGTGTTTCTACCATGGGTTGACTAGCCTTATACTAGAAAATAAATATGCCTGAGAGACAAAGTCTTTAGTTTTGTGCTGTGGTAAAGGCAGGGTCCCCAACCTCTGATTTGTGTATTGGCACTGATCTGTGGCATGCCAGAAACTGGAATATACAAGCAAGCGAAGCCCCATCTGTGGGATGCAGGCAGTATACGAAATCACACCTCTTCCGGCCCATGGAAAAATCTTTCTCCACTGAACCTATCCCTGTTGCCCAAAAGGTTGGGGATCACTGGGTTAAGGCATCAGGCTAGAATAGAGACAATGAATTCTAGTTCTAACTTAGACACCGGAGATGTTGGGCTATTCACTTTTTCTCAGCTATTTCTCAGCTATTTCTCAGCTATTAACTTTTTCTCTTCACTATTCATGGAGGGGGAAGACCTGCATAAAATAGTCTGCCCATATGCGCTGGGAACACAGGAATTTATTTGTTGCTATGATAGATGATATAACTTTTAATAGAAGAACATCCACAAAATCCCTTTTTAGTCATATTAAAGTCAAAATTTCCTCTTCAGAAATCATAATTGATTAGAGAGGAAATTGATGATCTTATTATTCCAGACTGTCATTTTGCATTTCAATTTTTGCTGAGATTCTTATTGTACGTGACATAATTTATTATTTTGTCCAATCCATCAGCTATTCATGTATGTATCAAATGCAATATTCAGTTCAATCTGTAATCTTAGCAGCTATTTACAACCCAAAAACAAAGTTCTCACAGTCTTCTTTAACCACATTTATTGAATGGGATGGTAAAAAAAGGTTACCGAAATCTTAGATATTGGATATTTTTGCTTTAGCACCCAATTTATCTCTAAGGTACTTAGGGCAAATATTTCTTAAGCCTTTTGCTATTATTAGCAGTAAACATACTGAAGAGGTGGCTGTCCATTTTCCTGATAAGGGAAGATTTATTGTATGCCTATAATATTCGGCTAGTGACATTCTATATCCAGGTTCTGAGAAGCCCATTACTTTAACTTTCAATTTTATAGGAAATGATTGTATCAAAATAAATATCACCATGTTTTGTATTCCATTTAAATAATCATTTACCTTATATTAATGTGAATAATGATGTCATTTGACATAAAAATGGAACAGTTTCTCTCACCCCCAGAAAAAAAATCAAAACTTAATCAACTAGGAAACTGAAAGATGAAATAAAGTTCAATCAATCATTCTTAGTTTATGTAAATAACATTGTGTACTTTAATGTCAATAATTTAAAACTACAGATTGAGCCACACTGGATTCATTTAAAATGCTGAGCAGTTGTGTTACATGTATCACAATTCATCTTCCCTTTCTATTACTTCTGTTCTTTTTTCAACAAATTGTACCTTTCAACTATTATACCACAAATGTATCAACTGTGGTTGGAACCAGATGACAAGAAAAAGATCTCCCAATGCTTACAACTTCTGGAGATAGTTGCCTTATGGTCTCCTTGCAAGAAGGAACTGTCTGGAGCACTTGTAGGTAATCTATGTTCCTCTCTATATGGAGAGGTTTGAAATGCCAGTATATTCTTGGCTCTTTGTTTTTCATTGCAGTTGTCAACTTCAGTTTTTGGGATGTGTCTTCAGTCCACCATTTTGTTCTCCAGAAGTCAAAAAAAGGCAGTGTTTTTCTGATGTCTCACAAACCATTTAATAGCCTTGTTCCCATATCATTTTATAATTTGGATATCACCTGAGTTCTTTGCTTTAATATTTTGATTCCCCCATATAAGTCAGTTTAAAGCTTTTTTTCCAAAGTCATCAAGAGACTAACAAATATCTGTTACTTCAAAAGCATGGCGAGGGTGAGGGCGAAATCTTAAAATTTAAATAGATACTTCTATTGACTTCTTACACTACAGAGGTAATCAACTGCTGGGTTTAAGGCTTCAGTTTTGTGTACTACAAATACTCGGCCAAATCGTGCCTAAGTATTTTCTGCATAGGGAAATCAATCAAGTGCTGAATTAATTGTCTAGAGAGGATTATATAATACTTACAATGTCAGACATGGGCCATTCCAGTAAGAGGTTAGATGTTTCAATGGCAACTGTGAAGAGCAGAAGAGTCAGGATTGAAACTTAATATTGATAGAAACATTTCCTTTGAATGAATTTAAATTTCCATTTTAGGATACCATAGGAACATAACTATGGTCTTATTGAACCATCCATCTCTCACTTTCTCTCTCTGGCTGTCTGTTTCTCTCTCTCATATACTTTTGTGCCACTTTAATCATAGTGGTTTTAAGTCCCTTACTATATGTACAATTTTCAAAAACTCCCGAAGAACTAAGAAAATGCCAGTGGACTAAGGAAAGGCAAATAATTCTATCTTCAAAAGGAAGATTCAGAGAACTACAGACCACACAGTGTGACATAAATACTTGGGATCATAAAGAGATCATTTTGAAAGCATTTTGAAAACAGTGTGATGCCTTCCAAAAGTCAGCATGGATTTGTGAAGAGACAGTCTTACCAGAATGTTTATCTCCTTTTTTAATTGGGTAATTTCTGCAGATTGTGCAACTCCGTAGACCTAATATCTCTTCACCTCAGCAAGGAATTTGATAGAATACCCCATGACATTCAGATTAGCAAAGTACTTAAGTGTTGGGTGGATGGCATTATAAGTACTGTACACTTATACATAGATTGTTTGAAAATCATATTCAGAGAGTGCTAATGAATTATGTTACTCATCAAACTGGAATGAGATACCAAGTGAAATGGCAAAAGTGAATTCTGCGTCTTGTATTCTGCAACATTTTCATTAATTACTTAGACAAGAGATGAAAGTAATGCCTTTTATATTTTCAGATAATAGAAAATTGAGTGGCATACCTCATATTTTATAAGAACTAAAATTGAAAATTATCGCTTTATATTAGCAAGATGAGATAATATAATAAGACTTCAAAGTAACACAGAGACAGAGAGAAAGAGGAGGAAGATTCTCAATATTTCCTAACAGCTAAGGAATTCCAGCCCCCCCCCTCTGAGATTGCAATAGGGACTTTAACTAGAAAAAGTATTTTATTGGACTTCTGTTGAGGAGTCATGGTAAATGTTTTTTGAACTCTACTTCTATGGATCTGGTGCTCAGTGCTTATTCTTGTGTTGCTATGATCAGTGCTTCAGTACATAAACCTTTCCAGCCATTGGTAGGATTTTCCAATATCTGTCAGCTCGGCTATCTGTTGATGGTACATCCCATTTAAGATATTGTCTTGCCATGGCATTTCCTCTGCTTAATCTAGTCTGCATGTTTGGCCTGTATGTTTGCTATATTTTCCCATGGTAGTTCCACCCCATTCTTTCTTGACTACCATCTGGCCACATGTGTCTAGTTCAAATGACATCCCAATGTCCTCACAGTAGATCTGTGTCAGGTGGCTAAGCAAGTCAATGAATAATTCATTCTTGCCATACAATTTGATGTTATGTAGGGATCAGAGCCTGTTATTGCTGAGGGTGCATGCCCTGTGGTTAGTTGGGTTTTTTTTTTAAGTCAGTAGGTGTGGATAATGTTTGGGCCAGGTTCTGTGATTTCACTGTTTGTGACCAGCTGCTGGATGTCTGTTACTGTGATAATGACTGACACTTGTTCTGAGAAATTTCTGTGGCCTGCTTTCAGGTCCTACAACCATTTTGCACTGGTATTAGGTGTCTTCTTTTTTTCCTCACATATGTTCTTCCATGAGTATTCAGTTTCTGCTATTCCTAGCTCTACTGTTACTTTGTTGTTGCACTGCAGTTGGGAATACGTGTTGGATGGTTCCTTGGAAGACAAGGTCTTTTTGGCCTCTGCTTTTCTATCTCCTTACTCTAGTTGCCAGTGTTGTGAGCTCTGCTTAGCAGCCTGTTCAGTTTAGGTTCAGATGGAATTGGGCCCTTGGGGTTTTTTTTTTCCAGTATCTGAATCTTATCCCTAATCTTCATATCCTTCTGTAATTCCACCAGTAGGCTAAGTCTCTCAAGTTGCCTCGATCCTAGCTTCTAACCTCATTTTCCAATAGCATGTACTGCTGTTCTTGATTGTATAGCCAAGCATTTTCAGGATTACAGTGCCTGTAGCATGTACCAGTTCCTTGGTTTGAGTTATAGTGGTAGTAGAGATTGTAATTAGGGCTCTATTGGTATGTTCTAGCATACTATATGATGGTACTCCTCCACTGAGCCTGGGGAATTGACTGTAGCTAGTTTATCTATGTTCTTACACCTTATATCAATAACTGTTCTGCAATGGAGAAGATGGTAATGTTGTTCTAATTTCAAATGTTGCTGCTTGTCTAGTTGTTCTTCCAAGTCTTCTTGGGATGTAATGTACAGTTGGTCTATCTTAAGTTATGAGAGCAGCTTCTCCTTCACTATGTTGAAGCATTGGGTAACTGTTTCTAACTAGTGTCAGTGCAGGTCATCTGTCCACCCATAATTCCATCATATGTTTCATATATCGTTTCTCATTAGTTTGCTGTTGTAGTAGCATTCCATCAATTCCATGCTCTCTTGCCCTGTCCACGTATGGTTTGTTCCAGTGGCCTACTTATCATTAAATTGTCCTAGTTCCCCAGCATTTGATGTGCTCCTTGTTAATTCAGGTGATGTCTGAGCTGGCATGACTCTCCTAGGGAAACAGTCCGTCCATCTGTTGATATTATATTTTTAGAAGAAAAGAATGATAATGGAAGGAATTTTATTACTGCAAAATAGAATACAATGGATTTATCCATAATGGAAAAATGCAGTATCTTAATGCTTAAGTGATTTTACGGTACCAGTTAAATGTAAAAAAACAAGTATGTTATGAACTTGTATCTTTATTACTGCTGTTTCAGATATACTTTTTGCTGAGAAGAAGAAAAAGCTTCAGAGTGAAGTTATTTAATTTTTTACAAGCTGTTTTTTCTGGTTTCCCCCTCACCCTAGCTCATTTTTATTGTTTTGTGGCCTTTTTACTTTGATTCCTGTTACAACTTAACATTGAACACTGTTTCAGTTTATTTATTTATTCAGCTAGGAAAAGCCCTTCTTCCCTCAGAGATACCTTCCTATGAAGTTTCCTTGTTGATTGCTCAGATGTTTGATTTTTCACACTCTTAAATAAACACTTCTTCTTTGCAGTTATTTGCATAGTTGATACTATGCCCTTCTATTACATTTACTTGTACAAGTCTGGTGGATATCTGTATGGACTGGACTACATAGTTAGCAGGATTCAAGACTGATTTGAAGACATGTGCACATCAGTATAATAAATTCAAATGGTTACAATGGTTATTAACCACTACAAATTTTAAGCAACCCTAGATGAATTTTAAACTTCTGAGAAAATAAAGAAAACCTACTCAAAGAAATACCAAACTGCAAAAACCAATCACTTATTGAAAAATCAGCATGTCATAAAAAATTAATGAAGAGAAAAATGAAAATATTAAATATTTAAATTTTCAGTCATCTGCTCATTCTGTAATCTGAGAAACCAAAATAAACCACCTGGACAATTTTGATTAATGGTTGTGTTCCTACATTTGCCTCTAATTAGTAAATGGTAGGGACACCAAAACAAGATAATTTATTATCCCCCCCAGGTTTAGTTAACTCAGTTAATTTCTGAATCAAAATGAATTTGCTAGTTTTTCTTTCAAAGCAGCAGTCTCTGATGTAAAATGGCAAAAAATGCCACCTAAATGTACTTCTTGTCCAAAAATGCTACTTTTTTCTGTTATGATTCAAAGCTTTTATTAAATATTGACGTTTTGAACCACTAGAATCAGTGTGTCTATTTTATTCTTGTAAGAATTCATTAAACAGCATGAAACAGACACATATTATCAGTTGGATCCAGTCAACAACCCACATTTTATCACCCATGAATCCAACAGGTATATCACCTGTGACATACCTAACTAAATACCAGATGATCTTTTCTCTGACACAATCCCCTCAGCTGTCCTTGATGGCCAATATAGGAAAATTCCTTACCTGGAGAGATAATGTACCTGTGACTCTAGAAACACAGAAATAACAGAGCAACATAAGGAATTTTTTAAATAGTTAAGGGTTTTTGTCACTTGGAAAAAATATGACAGTTGTATTAAAATTAATGCCACTTTAAAAGTAGAAACTAAGGAGACCAGCGTAGTTTCCAGATACTAATATTATATAGATTGCTATGTTCAGGATTCTTTATATTAAAGTATATTCTGTTATTTCTGTACTATAAGCTTTCTTGATATGTATTAAACAAAAGTATAATAAAATATTATAAACAAATATAAATGTTTTCCTACAACTATGCATGTTAGAATTTAAATTCCTATAGAATTGATGGAAGCAATAGGTATCACAACAGGCACTTCTGCGGCTGCAAGTAAAACAGCCACAGCAACAGAATAATAACAGCATAACTTTGTAACAGTATTTCAGTTCAATAAAATCTTGTTGAACATTTTAGCTGTTCAAATATTACAGAAATTACAAACAACAATTCCTGCCTTAAAAATAAAGATGGATACTAGCATAGCCTCATGTATAGCCTAGTTTGAATTCACTATAATGCTTACATTTTGGTGGTGGTTTTTTTTTTTTTTTCCATGTTGGGAGATACTATGATCTGTATTTTATCCATTTTGGGTAGATAGGAAAGAGTTGTTGCTTTTCTAGTTCCTGCTTTTAAAAATTGTTTGAGTGACTAACTTACATCACAGGGAGACCTACGCAGATGTTCATTGGAGAACTTTGCCCGTGTTGTGATATTTTCATCTGCCAAATATGAAGCAATTAGGACTGATTCATGCTTTCCAAGCACTTTGAAAGTTCAGTTTATGGGAATATAGTTTGGAATGAACATATAAAAGTGCCGCATCATATTTAATCAGCAGAGCTATAGCGTTGTTTAGAAAGCTGCATGAATTGATACAGGAATTTTTTTTTTAAATTGCCTGAATGACAGTGTATATGCTTAGTTACTGTATATTACTAATCTAAAATTAATTCTATGGCTGGATTGTAAACGAAATAGCCACTGTAATACCAAAAAGAAAACAATGATTCAGCATCAATAAAGGAGATTTTTTTTCTTTTTTGTGTGCCCTTTCAGCTGGAGAGCTCCTATTGCTAGCAATAAAAATTCTTAGAGTACTTGTCCTATCTTTTTTCCTACTTCCCTATTTTTTGTGAAAAGAAAAAAAACATGAAAGAAGCAGAAAGAAAACACAAGAATGTTATAAATATTAGATAGTGAATGTAGCGAGTGAAAGCATGATGATTGCACAATAAAAGTATGGCTAGTGGCTTCCCAAACTCTTCTTTTTCTTCTGGCTAACATGTTCATGGACTTCAATTTTTATATTTGTGCAATTTGATATGCCAAAGGATGTATGGGAATAAAGTCTAAAATGACATGCAAACATGATCCTGTGCGATTTATGAAGAAGAGGAAATTGTCTTCCTCTGTTTAAGCAAGAAGATTGATACCTCAGAGGAGAAGGGGAGAGAGAAAGGAGAAAGAAAGAGATTTCTGTGGCTGTCCAACTTAAATATGAAAAGGGAAAATGGGTGACTGTCATCAAATCTTGAGGAGTGTGCTGTTCTGAAGGGCAAGTGCAACAGATTATAATCCAGCACAGAGGGCTGTTTGGATTATACAATAAAAGAACCATTGATGTAATAAGGCGCAACCTCATGTAATCCTTCTGATCACATTGACAAATTTTACCTGCATGGTTGTTGGAGAAAAATACCAAAAGTATGGTGTAATCCTTAAGAAAAGATTTTATAATGTTTTAAAACAAAACTCAAATAAATAAATGAAAAAAATGTCCCGGGCCGCATATATGATACAATCCTATCCACTTTGTCTATGGTGTCCCTCACCACCCCCAAAATCAAAACTCCATGTTACAAAAAGATTAGCTATTCTTTATATGAAGCCAGGTGCTGAGAACTCTTTAAAAGGAACAAGCAACAACTCTTGTGTTTAGTTATTCTGAAGTCAGTGTAGTTTCATTGACTTTTTTTTAAAAACGACAATATTGGAGTCTTTTATTCTTTATACCACTAAAGATTTGTGCCCGTTCACCAAATGGCATTCATATTTTATTTTTGCTGATCCAGAATATTTTCTTGGCTTCATTGACATTTTTTTAGATTTACTGCATCATGCTAGTGAGTTCTATCCAGTATTGATCAGGCGTGTATCCCAGTACTCATAAACAAATTAAAATCCATTTGCAACTCAGCAGCCAAACCTAGAAAACCATTATGCAGCCTTGAAGACAAAGGGTTATTCTGTCTTGCTGTGACATAAACATTCTTCAAAGAGTTGAATTTAAAAACCTCTGTTTTTTGTCCTGCACCTAGGCCTTCAGACAGCTACATCAGTGGAAGGACAAATGGATATCACTTCACTAGAGGATCCCAGTATGTAGCAGATAATTTCCAGTGATTTAGGGACTGTAAAGTTATAATTGTGGAGAGTACTAAGAGTCTTTTGCACCTTGGACTCTCTGTGTAGATGAGGCTTGAAATGTCAATATAATAATCTGATAAATCTAGCTAAAATGCTTTGGGAAAGAAGAACCATATTCCAAATATTTCTAATCAGCTCCATTTGCTTTTGATCCTCTTTCCTTTTCCTTTACCAGAAGTTTTTAGTATAATGTAGAATGTCATTTCACCTGAAAGATACTATAAACCTTAACTGACATAAGTGGAGAAAAAATAATGCATTCAGTTATTTATTTTTTATTTATTTATTTATCTTAGATTTCTAGCCCGCCCCTCTCCCCAAGGGACTCGGGGCGGGTAACAA
>JAOYMU010000098.1:76505064-76516084 GCA_025802295.1 Psammodynastes pulverulentus
GAACACTTTGAAACCAACGCTTTAGATAAATCTGAACACAAACCCAAACTCTGGCTCAGATATGTAGATGACACTTTTGTAATTTGGCCACATGGAAAGGAAAAACTGGACAATTTCCTCACACATCTCAACAGCCTACACCCAAAATAAACTTTACCATAGAAATAGAAACTAACAACCAACTCCCCTTTCTGGGCGTCCTAATCTACAAAAAATCCAACGGCTCCCTAGGACACACCATCTACCAGAAAAAAACACATCACCACCCTGCACAGATCAACTACACACACATATATATATAATATTAAAGTCCCATAGACTTTTTATAAGCAAAACTTTCTGGTTCCTGACATGGCAGAAAGCAAAAGCATGCAAATGGGACAGGTTCATATTAGCAACTTTAGAACTAATTCTGAGTGATTCACTGAATACAAAGGGGAAATGCATAATGCCCACTTCACATGCTGCTTGCAGATTTGATCTTCAAGTGTAGCATTTATTTTTGGATTATTATTGGATAACTATTAATGATGTAGACAAGAATTCTTAAACAAATCCTGAACAGGTTCACAGACCATTTAAAAAACCACTAGTTCTGACAAAATGAAGTGGGAAAATATGCAGCATTATAGAAATCCAATTAAATGTTCTGTTGTTTTATATGGGAGATAAGCATCTATTACAATCACTGGCTAGCAAATCTTCCATGTTAATTTGGTTAAAGTAACTGGTCATCTTCATGTTATTTTTCTTAAAGGTTAATATATAATATTTTTTATTATATCCTAACAAATTATTTTTTAACTTTTTAAGATCTTTCCACAGATGATTTTTTTGTCTCAGTAATTTTGCTTGTCTTGTCTGCACTTTCTGCAGTATGATCAGAATTCAATACATTAATTTCAGGAGTTAGTAAACAATATTTTGTTTCTACATCATAAGAGAATACTCTAATTTGTTACAGATCTCAGTTTCTATGTTTAAAATTGGAAAAAGCATGACCCACCCAGGCAAATGGTATTTCATAGAGTCCTTGGTTTTGTAGCTGGATCTTGTCTTTGGGGTTTGGGTATGGGTTTGTTCCCTAATTTTTCAAAAACACAATCTTTCAAAAAAATTTCAATTAAGAACATTTTATATATATAATTGTATAGGAACTATACAATTATATAAATAATTTTAGATTCATAAATCAAATCAAAGTCACAAAATAATGTAAAAGTTGAGGGTATCATTGAAACTTCTCAGAGAAAATTGCAGAATAGTTTGTGAAATCAGAGTTGTCTAGATGGAAGAGACCACAAAAATCATCTAGTCCACCCCTGACCAAGAAAACTTGGACCTTTAAATCATTCTGGGAAATAACTGTCTAGCTCCTATAAAAACTTCCAGAGTTATAGAAAACATAACTTCCATACATTGACACTTCCACTGGTCTACAGATATTACATTGAAAAATTTTCCTTTATATTTAAAGAAACTGTTATTTGTATCCTTATTTCTGGTTCTAGTTTCTGTGGTAGTAGAAAATAGTTCCTGGCTATTTTCTTTATGGCATCCTTTTAAGAACCTGAATACTGATATTGTTATCCCTCCTTTTATCTAGATTGAACATCAGAGGTTTCTCCAGTGTGTCTCATCAGGGATATAGTGGGTCCTGGAAGCATCTTTGGCACTTTTATCTAGTTTTCTTCTAAATTGTCAGACTTCCTCTGAAAATGTGCACAGCATACCAGGTGTAGCCTCACCTATGCAGAACAGAGTACAATAAGGACTTCACACATCTTTGATAAGGTTCCTTTTTCAAATGGAGCCCAGAGTTGCATTTGTCCTTGTAGCAGCTACTTTATATTATTGGCTCATGAACAGATTGTTGTCCTTCATTTCAGTATTTTTCACTTTTTAAAAGTTTCTACATTAAAAAATGTTATTAGGAAACATGATAATCTCCCTATTCATGGTTAGTGATGTTTTTCATCAAGTTATTCAGAACACACATTAAGCCAACTGGCCAATAATTTCCTAGATCCCATCATTCTGAATCTCTTTTAAAAATACATGTTACCGATTACCATATTCTAGACCCCTTATAGAAATTGTGTAGCATTGTTAGGGTTACAGTGGTTTACTGCAACACTTTAGGGAACAGTTAATCATCACTGATCAACAATAGTGATACATCATTGCACTGGTCCACCAGTAAAAAGTTCAGTAGCATTAAAATGTCCTGAAAATTTGGGTTTTCTGCTTTTGAAGGCTGTTGTAACAAATCCATCTCACTGTCACTTCTTCAGTTTGGCTGAGTCATTGCCACCCAAACACACACAAAGAGAAAAAAAATGCAATGTATGATTGTATTTTATGCCCAGTTCTTCTGCTAGGAGAGAGGTATATTAAAATGAACTTGAGTGATTGCTATGACACCAACTAGATTGTTGCATTATATGTTTAAACTGACTACCAAGGAAGGGTCAGTGGGGAAGGCAGTTTCAGATAATGGAAAAGAAAAGCAGAGAAAATTGGGATAGGTAGGAAAAAAGTGGCAATGGCACTAGGCCTGTGATGGCAAACCTATGGCACACATGCTGGAAGTGGCACACAGAGTCATCTCTCTGTACATGCCAGCTGTTGCCCATTGCTCTTCAGTTGGTCTTCGCATGCGCATGCATGCCAGAAACCGGAAGACAAGGTGGCTGGTGCGCATGCACAGGCTGGAAACTGGAAGCTCAGCTTCCCAGCATGCGCATGCATGCTGGAGAGCTGTTCTTCTGGTTTCTGGTGCTCATGCGCATGCGCACCAGGGAGCTGCTCTTCCGGTTTCTGGTGCTCCCGCGCGCGCGTACCAGGGAGCTACTCTTCCAGTTTCTGGCCCTCCCACATGCATGCGCCAGGGAGCTGGTCTTCTGGTTTCCGGTGCTCCCGTGTACATGCGCACAATCCCATTTCAGCACTCAGTGCCTAAAAAGGTTCACCAACCCTGCACTAGTCCTTCCTTTTCCTTAACAATGGAAACTTTACAACCTGTGGACTTCTGGCCCAGGAATTTTGGAAGTTGAAGTCCACAAGTCATAAGCTAGCCATAGTTACCCATCCCTGGCTTAGCAGTACACATGCAAGACTACTGTAAATATGTATTGGTTACATCATAGAAAAAAAATCACATTTTCCCTATCCTCCAGATCTGGTATAATAAATAATATGATGTCTTAAAAAGGGATAATATCTGATTGGGGAAACAAAGTGTACAAAAAAAAGAAGAAAGGCTACATATAAAAGAAATACATAATGGCTCTTTTGTTTTTGATATTGCTGCTTAAGCATTACCTTTAAGCATGCAAACATATTAATCAAGGTTGTTCAAGCAGTATTTACCCTCTTTCATTCTGATGTCATTTTTCATCTGCTTTTTGATTCTTTGTTTCATAGTGAATCAAGCACTTGAAGAAGCGAAAGAAAGCTGTATTTTATAAGATGCAGTTTATCTGGAAATAATTACAAATTGCCAAAGAGAAATCAAATTTGAACATATGCTGCTTTTTTTTTTTTTTTTACAAAAATGTCTGGTTTTACTGTGTATTCTGTCCTCAGAATGTATAGTTTGACAGTAATTTTTCAAAGAAACTGTGTTTTATAATGAAGTTGAAGGTGATATTAACTTTTATATTATATTTGGCAGGCAAGATCAGTTGTGTACTGTGCATTCTTCTTCATATATAAATCTTACAACATTCTTGTCTATAAAAGTGAATTGCTTTGGCTTTTAAAAGTTGCTTTTACAAAATAATACTACTTCCAAAGTAGTAAACTATAGCAGCATTAACTTTTTCAAGTTCTTCAGAATGAAACATTCTTCACTGTTATTTTATGGTGTTCCAAAGAGTAAGAATGTTAGGATCATTCTAGTAGGTAACAGACTACTGTATCATTACAGGAAGTCAGTTCTTTATAAATTCATTTATCAACTCTCTGCATCCTCAGAGCTTTCCTTTTCTTATTTTTCTGGGAATTAAATTTAGTTATAGTAGTTATGTGGTAATATTGCTTTCTTCCATACATCATTTTCTCATGGCGGGGAAAGATTTTATTTAGTCAAATAAAAAAGTGATTTTTCTGGCAATGCAGTCAAAATGCAATCTCCAAATAACTGTATGATTGATGTGAATTCCATTTCTAATATCTAGTGAAGATGTATGCAAACCTTTTTTAAAAATCTGACTTTGTAGTGAGTTCCAGCAATCATATGCCTTTTCTACTTTATATGTTGTCCCTGTATGAGATATTTAAATATTCTTTTTCAAAAGGCCAAATATGATTTTTATATTTTATGTACATTTTCTATAAAATGTATATATTTTATACTTTTCTACAAAAACCAACGCAACAGAAGATATGATGCAATCAACTGATTTCCCTGTTTTCATTTTGGAATGATCAAAGCAGTCCTGATTTTCTTTAAAATCTGTGTCAATAGTAAACTAACAGGGTAAAAAATTCCACATTTTACATTCAAAAATGTTCTTTTTCCAATTTCGGGTGGGAAATACTTGGGAGCTGTGGCCTATTTGCTTTATTTTCATTAAAGTTTTGAAAAGGGCACAATCCTGAATTAAATTACATTCATTTTTATATTATTGGTCAATATGCAAAGTAATATAGGATCAG
This sequence comes from Psammodynastes pulverulentus, assembly GCA_025802295.1. NCBI lineage: Eukaryota > Metazoa > Chordata > Lepidosauria > Squamata > Psammodynastidae > Psammodynastes > Psammodynastes pulverulentus. The sequence goes on from JAOYMU010000098.1 coordinate 76,509,727, forward strand.
GTTGGAGACAAAGGAAAAAAACCCTAACGTAATTGATTCATTGACTAAATATTATGCAATAGTTTTTGAGCATGAATTTTCAATTTCAGGTCGTATAATAAATATTCTCTCTCCCTCCCTCCCTCTTTCTCAACACACACACACACATCAACAAAATGTAGCAGTGTGAGCAGTGTGTTTTTACCATCTAATAGGAATGCTTTCATTCAAGCAAGACAACAAGCTTCTTACTCAGGATATTCCATTTTTTCCTTCATTGCTTACAGTTCTATAATTTATTTTCCCATTACTGGCTACTAAATATATTTAATTATCAATATTCTGTTGAGAAGAGGATTCCTCTGTTTCTATTGTCTCTGTGCTATCAGATTCCGCTAGTTTCATAATGCTCTCCTGTCAACATGTATCATTTGTTATTAGAAATGATATTGAACTATAAGAGGAAGAGCCAGATGTTGCCTCTGTCATAAACTCAGTAAACTGCCTTAGGCAAGCAAGCCACTCTTTCTTGCCATACCTCATCTGCAAAATGCAGAAAAATAATGTACATTCATTATAAGGATATTATTGGTACTAAGTCAATAAACTGCAATAAAATGATAAAGGCAGAATATTTGAAAACATTTAAATATTTAGTATTTTTAATTATTTTTATTTATCATTATTCATATTAGCAGGGCTTTTTTTCTGCACCCAAAGGTGCCGGAACGCGCCCCTCCCGTCGCGTTAAAAAAACCCGGAAGTAATAGCGCGCGATTGGTTGAGACGCGTCACGTGACGCGGACTCTAAAAAGGTGCCGGAACATAGTACCGCCGAGTTCCGACCGAAAAAAAGCCCTGAATATTAGTATTAGTATCATCATTATCATTATTGAAAGGTTAGAGATACAGCATGTGGCCATTAGGATTGCCACCATGTTTCCTCTCCTATTTTCTCTCTTTTTTTGTCTAGTTTACTATCTCTTTTTTAGTGTTATATTTGTAAAATGCCTGTACTTGGTAAGAAGAATAAGTAAGATGCCTCCAGGCCACGGCTCAAAACGCGTGGAAGTTCCTGTCATCTACTGATATGAAACAGCATGATAGCTATTTTCCTAGATCAGTCTGGTGAAACCTAGGATATGCCACAATGTTTTCAGTGACATGCCAGTGTTCACCAACATTCAAAAATTAATCTTTGGTTAGACAATAAAAACAAAAGTTAGAAAGATAGGAACATAAAAAGGATAAATGTTAAAATGGAAATCTGCTAAAATGAATAAGCTAAATATTATTGTTATTACAGTATTAATGTTATTGGGATGAATGTTATTGTAAACACTTTGATTACGTTCACCTAAAAACAATTGTACCCAGACAACACAGTTTGTTTGAAATGGAATTTTTATATATTATATAAATAAAGCAAATAAAATTTTTAAAAAATTAATCTTTAAAGCATGATCTGTGCTCCTGTGATTTTCAAGTCTGAGGAGGAATGGGGTGGGCTCTTGTGCAGCTTCTGGAGCCTCTGGAAGTCACAAGAAAGGACTGCGCTCTTACACAGCTTCCAAAAATCATACAAGAACAGGATGTGGTTCGTGTAGTCTTTGGAAGCAGCAGTGGCCACAGAAGACCATTCTCGAAAGCCACTTCAAAAACAAAGGCCTCATGTAACTCTAGCAGTCTCAAGTAGGCTGCAGAGGCCTGTCAATAGAAAGAGAACAACAGCTAAAATTAAGTGGCATATGGCAGATCCCGAGGAGGGCTGGGCGCCATGGGAGCAATGGCGCAATTCCCCAAGTCTTATACATCTTGGGAAATGGCACGAGGACTGAAGTCAAGGCTCAGGCCTCTGCTTCAGGCCCAGCTTTTGTGCTGCACTGAGTGTTGTTGCTCAGGATGGCCTAGATCAGAGGTCTCCAAACTTGGCAACTTTAAGACTTGTGGACTTAAACTCCCAGAATTTTCCAGCCAGCATAGATGGCTGGAGAATTCTGGGAGTTGAAGTCCATAAGTCTTAAAGTTCCCAAGTTGGGGGCCCTGGCCTAGATGATGGGATGGGGAGAGGGAGATAGACAATTTTTTACAGGTAGTCCTTGACTTACAACAGTTCATTTAGTGCTTGTTCAAAGTCACAATGGCACTGAAAAAAGTGACTTATGACTATTTTTCACATGTATGACCATTTCATCATCCCCATGGTCAGGTGATCAAAATTCAGATGCTTGGCAACTGACTCACATTTATGACGGTTGCAGTGTCCCACGGTCATGTGATTACCTTTTGTGACCTACTGACAAGCAAAGTCAAAGCAGAAACCAGATTCATTTAACAACTGTGTTATTAATTTAACAACTGCAGTGATTCACTTAACAAATGTGGCAAGAAAATTCATAAAATGAGGCAAAACCCCCGTAACAAATTTCACACTTAACAACATAAATTTTGGGCTCAATTGTGGTCATACGTTGAGGACTACCTGTACTTTTTTGTTCAAAGAGTGACATAGCACATCCACATCCCCAAGTTAAGCATTTTCCAAATTTTTGACACACCAAACCCAAAAGGTTTGTCATCACTGTCCTAGAGGAAAGTTTTCCACTTGTGTATATTTTGCTCAATGTGGATTGTCAGTCAGCCAATGATACTACTTTAATCAGTCAGGATCTGCCAGGCATCTTTTCCAGTCTTTCATGACCCAAATCTCATCAATTTTGGGGTATTGGGCATAAAAACTATTCCAATTCATACATTACATTGGATATTGTTGGCTTAACTTGCATTCAGCATTTCTTCACCCAACTTCTATAATCAGAATGTGATTCAAACATTAAGAATGTTAACATATCTATTATTATAATTATGGATTTACTAGCATATGTTAGCATATGAAAGCTACTTTAAAGCATATGTGTTTTGTATTTGTTTTCATTAGGCATAGTAAATAAAAGGAAGCAAATGTGCAGAACAATTTAATTGGTAATTACATTTGATAGGAAATTACAGTGACTTAATTAATTAATATGGCTGATATGCAGTGCCAGCATATCTCCCAAAATGAAATGAAGTGAAATGGAATAAATTATGACTATCCTTGCTTGACAGGTATCAGAAGAGTGTATGTGTATTTCTTGATTCCAAAGACGAAGTAAAATAATGTGAAATGTTCAAATTTTATTAATATATTAATTCAGTGGTCTATATAATATGAAAAGAAAATTATAAGAAAATAGACACAATGTATATAAAAATAATTAATAATCTTTGCATTTTGCATAAACCATTGTTGTCCTTCTCAGAAGTAATGAAATGTTTATGATAACAGCTTATTTAAATTGCTGGAAACAATGTAGAAATATGACCTTTAAAAACATATCACATGTTTATTTGCTTTATTCTGCTCTGTTTAACAAATATCAAATTACTACATTCTTTTACCATTCCAGTATTTGAACCACATAAAAGCCAATATAAAAAAAGAAAAATATTTGTAGGAATAACTATATATTTTAAAAAAGGTATAAATAATGCATATTAATTGGTAAATTGTAATCTTCTATGTTAGTTAAAAAATATAGAAAGGATCTTTTAATATTTTATGGAACCAGTGTTTAAAATTGGGATCTTTTAAAATTGAATTTTATTTATGCTACAACCACTCTGTTTTCATGTCTTTTTATTCTTAATAGCTGCCCGCAAGTATGTATGAGTAGGATTGCAGCTGTTGTGACCTTTTTAAAATTCCACTTTTAAATCGTATGACTGACTAGGATGTTTAAAGTTGTTGCCACATTATAAAGCTCTTGAAGCTACAGTACTAAATCATAATACCAGTTAATGAAAAGTGTTGGAATTATTTTTAGGGGGTGGCAAGGAAGGATCAAACATAGTACATACTTAAACTGCATGAACTTGCCTGTACTTTAATTGTCCTTGTCACACGAGTATTTATTTACTACAGCTTTATATTAGTAAATAAAACCTAATGCATATATCATATTTTACTATTATCAGGTTACATTTTCACCTTTGTGATAAAATAGCAATTATTTCATTCGTCCATATCTTTAGTTAATGATTACTATTATAAGTAAAGGTTATGTTGAGTGTATTAAAATAAGTGAACAGTGTCTTTAATATGGATACTTGTATGCACTCAGGGCTACATAACTTTTTTAAAAACCACATTGTCATTAAAATGTGGTGTGTGCCATTATAATGAATAACTTTATTGATGTAACATTGATGTCACAATGTTTATGGGCAAATTATACTCTTAAACAAGTAAATTACCACAGATTAAATTAGTGGGATCCTGTTATCAAGACCACTGGATTTTATTGTTACATGTGTTATCTGGAGATAAAATGTATTAACGAATGAGTTGGTACAGAAATTTAAAAGATATGTATTGTACATATTATTGTACATATTATTATTTAAAAGTTCTCTTACCATTGGTACAAATGTAGAGGAAGATGTCTGCCATTGAATTATGATAGTCATTTTAATTTTAATTTTTTAATCCTTCAGCAAAAGCCCTTTATCAACAATTTGCAAACCGAATAAAATATTTTGATTGAATATGGCATGAAGGAGTTATATGGGAATGGGGAAAAAGAAATAGTTTATCCTCTGATTAACTTTCAAGCATTCACATAGGATTATTTTAGAAAAAGTTTGTACTTATATGGAAAAATGCAAAGACTTAACATAGAAAAAAAAATAGTTTATGAATGCCCCTTCTATTCACTTTCTGAACAACAAATATAACAGAAAATTTCATTTTCCAGGTCCTCAAAGCCCTTACATTTTTTTGAAAGCGAAGGAAATGTCTGGGAACTAAGTCATAAACAGGCTTAATTTTTTCACTTTGATTGGTCGGTTGGTGCCTAGATGAATTTTTTTGATGTAGTTGTATGTTTGCATACAAATTGCCATTTGATAGCTTTTCTGGCAGTTTCTCATCAGAAATTATTTTTTTAAAGGGCATAGTGTAAAGAAAAATCACCAGATCCATAGTTTAAGTGGTTCTTCAACAAACCTTTTGAATAATTGAAAGCAGTTTCATGGGTTTTCTAATTTATGTGTAGGAAATCTAAAAAATATCTTCTTCTATTTTGTGAATAATAATGATAATCCTGCTGAAGTTGCTATGCTTAATTTACAGGCATTTTACATTGTATAACTGAAACATACACAGAGACGCATACACAGATACAGACACACTGACAGACAGATATGTTAATTATTTACAGTCCCTTACAAATTAGCCCAATACACTTGGACTTTAATTCATCAATGATTTAGAGTATTTTCTATTCAATTTTAAAAAGTAGTGAGAGAGAGAGAGAGACCATTAATAATGGTCATTAATAAAAATATTGAATAATTTTGGCCCAAGGCACATCCCTACAAGACAACAATGGCTATTACTCTCTAATACCAGTAGAGCTATCAAAGCTGACTCCCAAAACACAATTAATCCTACTGTAAAGGTAAGGGTTGCCCTCGCACATATGTGCTAGCTGTTCCCAACTCTAGGGGGCAGTGCTTATCTCTGTTTCAAAGCCAAAGAGCCAGAGCTGTCATTCAAATGAATTCTTAGTATCTTCTCAATGGGAATTTCACATGGAGACTTTTGAAATTGTGGTAGGCTATATCTAACCATTTCTCTTGTTCACTGAAGTCATTATCTTGTCAGAGAAGGAAATGGGATTTTTTTTTCATCTGACCTATTATTGACAAAGCCATGCAAAGCCATAAGTATAGAGTATAGAACTGGGATGTTTCTCCACATAAAGCATTTTGTTAGCTTTCAAATTTGATTTTTAGGACAATGGAATTCTTTAAACTAAATCTGAGCTATAATCTATGGCAATTGTTTATATTTGATTCAAAACACCAAGCTCATTTCCTCCCTCAGATCTCTTGGAATTGTTTTTCACTTGGTAATTTACAAACTGGGGAGATACACAATATTTACACAATGTTGAATTCAGAAACAGAAGGCTGAATAACTTTAAACAGTGAATCAGAGCATTTTAACGAATCTAGAGTTCTGCCAGCATCCAGATTTGAATCTACAGGTAACCTATTTCTACAGTAGTTTGAGAAAAATCCTGTTAATTTTCATCCCTTCCTTGTTTGCTCTCTGAATAATGTCTAGAACAGGAGTGGGCAAACTTTTTGACTCGAGGGCCGCAATGGGTTCATATATTGGACCCGGGGGCCAGACCAAGAGTAGATGGATGGTATGCGTGAATTAATATAAATTCCCCACCCCCACCCCCACATATAGAAACCACTTGTCCCCATGCCTTGAACTACACTTCCCACACTCCACTTTCTGGATGTCTTGGACTACATTACCCTC
>JAOYMU010000098.1:76518872-76531472 GCA_025802295.1 Psammodynastes pulverulentus
TTTTTCTTGTTTTTTTTAAAATATTTAATAAATAAAATTAAAAAAAAAAAAAAAAAAAAAAGAAGCAACATAAACTACATTGTTTTTATTGTAATCTAGCTTTACAATGCCCATGTTTCTTTCCTTCATACTGTGAATATTCCCATTCAAAATGTCTTCAATACTCTGAAAGGTTTTCTTTCATTTCTTGATCCAATCCTACTATCCTGCCTGGATCTACTTGATCAACCTATTTGCTCTTCCCCAATAGCCAAATAATGACTTCCAAACTTGGGAGTGTCATCCTTCAGCTGTCTAATGTTTTTTTTATGTTGAGATTTTTTTCTTGAGTATGCTGATCATACATGAAGTAGCTTCCATTGGCTTCTTCCTCCCAGTGCCATAGCTGATAGAGTTGTTGCGATTACCCCAGTGGCAGCCTAGACATGGAGAGAGTCATGGAGATGATATTGGAAAAACTATGCCGAAATGATTACCAAAGTAAAACATGCTTTAAGTCCAGAAAGCAGCAAAGTTGTTAAAGATGGGTCTCCCCTTAGCTACTTTAGTGTAAGTGGAAGACAAGAGAACACAATCAGATTCTTTCAAGATTCTGTTTCTATGGCCTATATCAGGGGTGTCAAACTTAATTTCATTGAGGGCCACATCAGGGTTGTATTTGTATTTCAGGGGCTGGGGTGGACATAGCCAGGGTAAGCATAGCCTGCTCAACATCACTCATGTCGGCGCCTGTGGTGGCTCAAGTGCTTTGCCAGAGAATGCGGGCACCTGACCTCCACTTTTGGCTGCGACGGCCTCCTGCAACCCTCTGCCAGTGAAAAGGGAGCTCTGGAGGGCTGCCCTCCCAAGCTTGGTTTTCACTGGCAGAGGGTTGCAGAAGGCCATTGCAGCCAAAAACAGAGCTCGGAAGCCCATTTTCTCTGGCCGAGGCACTGTGGGCCTATCCTTCACTGTTTGCAGGGTGGCCCCATGGGCCAGATCTAAGCACCCTACGGGCCAAATCTGGCACATGGGCCTTGAGTTTGACACCCCTGGCCTATGTCAATAAATTTGTATTTCCTGACCTTGCCTAATTCAAAGGTCTGATATCAATATTGAAAGCCTGGCTGAATTTCTTTCCTCTTTATACTCCAGTGAATTAGAACGGAGCAAATAACACTGAGAAAATAGACACTGATCAGAGTAATAGAAGCTGAATTACTAATAAAGAAGTATTCTATGAAAAAGAAAGAAATGCAGTGTGACAGAAAAAGGAAACTGCCTTTCCAAATGTGTTCACATTTTAAGCCTTTCCTTATGCCAATCCACACAGTGTTATCTGCATTTTAAATATCTTCATGCATTACAGTCACTAGATCTTACAGTGTCACATCTGATGGGACATTTCAACTAATGGGTTGCTGGCAGCTGTGAGATCAGGCTTTTCCTGTAAGCCTTTAGGTACATTTGATTAATACATATCACAGTTCTGACATAACAACGAGAAGATCTCTTGGATCAGCTTTAAACTTGTAAAGGCTGAACTGAAACACATTTTTACCTTTGAACATTCTGTAGGTTCCTGAAACTTTAGCTGTAAAATTATGACCTTAAAGACTGGGATAGAATGACAAAATGTGCAGGTGACTGATGTAAATAGAGATTTCTACATAATAATCTGAGATGTGACTGCTTCAGTTATTCTATGTGTTCCGAGCTCACATAGAAGCACAAATAAAACATGCAGGATAGAAAGCTACCCTACGCTCATTCCAAAGGTCTTCCATAAGAGGGCCATGTATCTGTTATGATCTGCTGGCTTCTTCTACAATAAAGGAAAAAAAACTTTTAAATAATAAAATTAAGAACTACTGATATTATTTACTAATTTTTAGTTTTGAAAAGTGTCTGAAATACAGTTGTGTTATTTGCTTCACTTTTTGGGAAGGAATCCTTGGGAGAGGGATGTGTCAAAATAATAGAAGCCTGTAATATATCAGAAAAAAATCGTTTGTGAATTTCATTTTTGAAATACCATGCCTAAAATATAATTTCTTGCTATAGAATGATTTATCCATGTATGTTTTTAAATTTACAGTATTGTGAACTCAGACAGCATAACAGTTGCCCATCATTGCATGTAGACCTTATATAAATTAGTAAAAAGAAAAGAGAACAATATATTTTAAGCTCCTAAATAGTTTAATATTCTAGTCCTTTGCTGTGTAATCATCTCAATAAATATTGCATTCTCTCATTTAGATGATTCCAATCTGTTTTATTTTTGCTTCTGCAACTTTTCATGATTTTCTGCCTGTAAAAGGAAGTAACAATAATTCTCAAAACCAGGAAGATACTTTTGTTTATTTTCACCAACTGAAAATTGTTTTTGCAATATTGGAAAGCTTTATAATCTCTCGAGCCATAGCTGAAGAACACCAAACAGTATGAAATAATGTTTTGTTTAATCCAGTTTTCTTGTGCCATTGGTCTTCCTGTCCCAGGTGAGAAAAAGGGAAATACTGACCTTTTATCACTGAAACACATAGTGATGTGTTCTGGCAAGTTGAACTATTACATTTTTTGCCTTACTTCACATGTTATTGCTTGCCTTTCCTTGATTCAAGAAAAGTGCTATTATGGGGCCTTTAGTTTACTTTAATCATTTTTTGAAAGCTAGGGTTTCTAATAATATTGAAAATTTTAAACACAACAATAAGACTAATACAGACTGAAATAGATCAAAAAAATAAAAGGGGAAGGGGAAAATGAAAGGAAAAGCTAAATGTGCAAAAAAAGAAAGAGTAGTAGAAAAATAGAAAAGAAGAAAAAAAGATTTAAAGAAATGACTTCCAGTGTTCTTTACAGTAGTAATAATTACAATCATAAAATTACCTCATTCTCTAAAGTTCTTCCTATAATCTACCCTACCTAATCATTATAATTATAAATCATACATTGTTTTACACAAAAACTCACATATCCAAAAAGTCCCAATAAACATAGATACTGTCTTTTCTCTAATCAAACAAGTCAGTTCAGCCATCTCAGCAAGTGCTGTCATCTTTACCAACCATTTCTCTGTCATAGATATTGCCAATCTTTGTCCATACAATAATCTCACTAGAGTTTTCATATAATAACAATACGAACTTTGGTGGTGCAGTGATTAGAGTGCAGTACTGCAGGTTACTTCTGCTTACAGCTAGCTGCCTGCAATTTGGCAGATCAAATCTCACCAGGCTCAAAGTTGACTCAGCCTTCTGAGGTGGGTAAAATGAGGACCCAAATTGTGGGGGCAATATGCTGATTCTATGCTTAGAGTGGGCTGTAAAGCACTATAAAGCGGTATATAAGTGCTATTGCTATATAAAAGCAATGACTTTTTTCAACTGCTTATTCATCCATTTCAAGATGAAAAGTTCTGATTGCAGTTGAATGTTAATCTTTCGAATCCTTTTTTGCACAATACAAAACATAATAAAATTACCCTTCTTGGGTATAATTCTAGATAATATCTCTGGTATATACCAATGATACATTGTTTTATTTATTTATTCATATTATAATAGTGTTAATTGCAGTCCTTTCAACCACATATTTTCGCATTGTTCTATCTCTATATTATAACCAAAAATTTAGTCCACTTCAGTATATATACTGTCTCTTTTCTTCTTTTTCAAATTTCAATAAAAGTTTATACATTTTAACAATCACATTTGTTTACAATTCTGTTTCAAAGTCAATCTTAACAGCATTCCATATCATACATTCATTTCTCTAGTTTGAATTTTTCTGATAACTGTAAATAGGAAAACCATTAACAACTGTGTTCCTTTCCCATCACTTGTTCTTTTGATTTTATTCTATATTCCCCTTGAAAGAGTTCTAGTATCTCACATTGTGGTAACCATTTGCATTTGCCTGTTATTTGTCATCTATAAAATGATTTTTGTGCTGAGAGCCACAAGGTTTGGATACAATCTGGATATTCTCAATGTGGCACGCCAAGCATGCTGATTTTTTAAATCCATTTAACCTTGATTATCTCATACCAAGGTTCCATTTCCATCCAACCCACATTTCAGGTCATATCGTTCTAATTCTAAAAGTCTTCTATTTCTAAGCGGCATCCACCCTTTCATCCAGATTAAACAAACTGCAAAAATACAATTTCAAATAAGGTAAACCCTCTTTTGTTTGCATCTTGTAATGCCTTATATATGACTTGTGGCTTGTTTCCTTGTCATGCAAACTTAGATATATCTTTTTGCCACTGTGAAATGCTGCATCAGTTGCCAAAACAGATATTGTCTAAAACAGAACATCATTCTAGCCCAGACAAAATATTCATCTTTATCACAGAAATTCTGTCCAAGAATGACAATTGTAGCTTCTACCATCCTACAATATCTTTTTAATGTCATTCATAACATAGTTATAATTACATAATTGTTAATAAAAAACAATATGTTTTGCTTTTTTCCTCAATTTTAAAACCCATTTTTTAATCAGTTCTGTTTAATCCTCTATTTGGCAGCGTATCAATTTAGCAAATAAATATTAACTAATGGGAAAATGCATAATTTGCTCTAACTTTCTATGCTATGCTGCATTGAAACACCTTTTTATAATTTGGATATTCAGATTAGGTTGAAATGTTTCATTCCTTAATGCATTACCCTTCCTATTCATGCATCAACAGCGATATGATTAGTTATTTATGGAATGTGAAACATCCTATTGTCTATGCATGCTGCTGGATATGGATGTAGATATTTGGTGCCTTTAAATCAATTTTTTACTCTTGCACAAGTCCCTGAAATTTTCTTGGAAGTGGTTTGCCATTGCCTGCTCTCTAGGCCTGAGAGAGAGAAACTGACTCGAGCATAACCTGCAGGATTATGGCTAGGATGGGACTAGAACAGTGGTGGGATGGGACTAGAACAGTGGTGGGATTCAAAAAAAATTACTACCGGTTCTGTGGGTGTGGTTTGGTGGGCGTGGCGGGGGAAGGATACTGCAAAATCTCCGTTCCCCCCCTACTCCTGGGGGAAGGTTACCACCGGTTCTCCGAACTGCTCAAAATTTCCGCTACCGGTTCTCCGGAACTGGTCAGAACCTGCTGAATACCACCTTTGGACTAGAACTCATGATTCTCCAAATCTCTGCCTTCATCTCAAAATAGCTCAATTAATACATCTCTATTTTGTAATCTTACCATTATTGTAAAAGGTGAGAACAGATGTCATTGCTGACAGTCATCATACTCTACTAATAAACTGAGTATATCCTTATTGCATTGTTATGTTCAACATGACAAATTTCAAGAAGTTTGTTCATATATCTTAACAAAAAAGAAAATGCAATGGTCTTCATTTGAAGACTTAGCAAATCTCTGTCAACAGCATCAATAGGACAGTTAGACAGGCTTCTTCGCGTTGAACTCAGATTGGATTTTCATTTTATAAACACAATTAAAAAGATTGAAAGTATGTGTATACAGAGTAGCAAAGAGTGCTTATGAGGAATAGTCTGTAGTAAAAATAGACAGTCATATTTTACTTTCTGCTCTTCCCCCTCTCCTCCCCCAGTTATGACAAAATTGAATCCACTTCTTATGGATATTCTCTGCAGACATTAACTGACTTTGCACTCCTTGACTCACTGCATCTATTATTGTTGATTAGCAGTGCCTCCACTGAACTAGTATATTGTGTTTTTATCATACTTATCCTATTTATATTTTTTTTTATTGACTACTCTAGCAAACTCTTTCAAATTCAAATGCTGTTCAAGCTTACAGAAAGTTTATCTTGGAAACATTATCACCTCAAGCAGGTGACAGCATGCAATTTTATGGCTTATAACATTTTCTCATTCATTGTTAGTCTTCTCACATAGCTGTACCAACAGTTGCTGCTAATATATGTTAGTTATTTCCTCTTTTAGTACTTGAATACCTAGATTTGTATCTGACATGTCTAAAGATATTCTTAAATATTTGAAGACCACTTCACTTAATTCACATATGTCGAGTTAGATCCTATAAGCTATATGGATTTTTGCCATGCTTCTTGGAGTAATCAATTGCAACAAAGGATGGTAATTTGTAGTACAGTTCACTTTGGAAGGAATAAGATAATGACAAGCTAAACATAAATCATAAGGCCAATATTATTAAGGTTTTAAGTGAAACTGCATTCTAGGATTAGAACATCATTATTGTTTCAAATCCTTCAAGTATCTTGTTTCTGTTGGGACCTTATAATATATGATCTATGAACCCAGAAGCATTTGAATTGGCTCATGCTTCATATCTCCAAGGGATCAAAAGAGGGATTTCTCAGAGAAGGGAAGGAGTTTAAAAAAATTGTTAGAAAATAATACATGATTGCAGTATATGAAATGAAATGGAACTAATTTTTTATTCTTTCTTCACCCTTCCCGCCTCCCTGAATTTTCAAACCCAGAGTGAAGTTGACACTAACGTGAATCAAGGAAGAGTTTCCCCTAGTTTAATTACTTGGAGTTTGCTATAGGGAAAAGTGCTAAAAAGAAATATTCTTTTTTCCATGAGTTGATCCATGATTGAAATTGTTGTTTCAGTGTTGGTACAAGATGAAAGTGCCACATAATGGCAAGCAATAAGAATGCAACAACAAAGCGCACTTTCATATCTTGTTTATCCAGAATAAAGGATACATTTGCTTTCATGTTTGCATTAGAAACTATATTTGGCTGACCTATAATACATTTGTAGCTTTAATATATTTATATGTCTTTCTGCACATACTGCACCAAAGGGAGGAAAACATGTTTCCCAATTCCCTTAAATGTAAAGCTATTTCTGATGTGGGAAATTAATTATGATGATGGTGATTAAAACCTTGTCAAGCTGTTTTCTTGCATCTACATACCATATGTACAAGTTGAAAATGAGCATTTATTTCCAAAATGTATCTAAATTCATATTGAAATAGAGGCTGTAAGTATAGAAATGCACACTCATAGGATTAATGCCTTATATATCTATGACTTCTGAAACTTCTACTTCCATTGCAAAGAAGGTGGACTTGGCTGAGGCTGTAATACAATAGGCAAGCTCAAGACATAGCAGCATCAAGATATTACAGGAACGCCCTTTATTGTTGTAAAAAGTATAACAAGATCATGAAAATCTGTCAAACTTTCTTTTAATCCCCCCCTTTTAACAAACAAAATCAAGAGGAGTTTCCTTTGAGTTTTTTTTCTCATGCTTTACATTTTCCTAGACTAAGGACAATCTTTTATCCTATGATAATGGATTAATTATCTTCTTCCTTCTTCCCAAAGCTAGATCAACATGCTTTCAAAAATAAAACACCTCTCACATCTGGAGGAAATCTTCGTATTGCATAGCCTTTCCTGGGGCTGCTCTTTGCGCAACCAATCATGACTGCCTTGATACAATTAATGTCATGCCTGATTTGTCCAAGAAGAAAGAAAGCAGGTTTCTGGAAGCCAAGGAGCCCTTAGCAATGCTAAGGTGAATTTGACATTTAGTTAATAAAGGAGCTAAGCAGTGAGGTGTACTATTTCTGACCTAGCTCTGGAGATCCCTGTTGATCAGAACTTGATGTAATCTTGCCTTTTTATTACACTCAAATAGATGTATAGCCAAGGTTGATGGGAACAAAGTGAACATCATTTGCGCTGATACTTTAACCATCTGCTTAATTTATTATCTTTTTTTTCTGGGGAATATTCAGACAAATTGAGAATCAGTTTTGCTCAGAAAAAAAAATGCTTCCATCTTGCCAGAAAGAATGACTGGGAATGACATTCCATTCCATTCCATTCCATCTCTATGAATTTGAAGTTGTAAATCAAATGAGAATGGCACAGGCACAATATAGAAATGTAATGTATGGATGGAAATAGACAGATTCACTAGAGAAATTACTGGCATCATTACTGAATATTAGAAAAGAGGTATACATCTTGAAGTCTCAGAACTTCTTGTGGTTTCTGAAAACTCCAGGAGAGGAGAAACTCACAAAAATGTTTATTTTGTATATTGCAAAGATTCTTATTAACAAGCTTTTATTTTTCTTTTCAAGATGTGCCGCAAATAGGATATTTTATAAAATGGCAGTCAATCAATCCTTCTGACTTTTAGCCCTGTTATTCAAAGACATTTCCAGCTAGGAATGAATAGCAATATTATCAGATGTTACAAAAATGTAATGCCTGACATCTCTAAAAATCTTGATGCTGTCTTTGGAGAATTTCAAAATGTATATTTATATATAATTTTATGTATTGTTTCAATTTATATGGCTGCCCATGTCAGATTCACAAATCTAGGTAGCTAATAACAGTTAAAAATACCATAGCAATACATAACAATAAAACAGATACACAGTAGCCAAAGTTTAAAAAAAATCCATCAACAACAAATCAACACAATCATGCTATGGTCTCTGCCACACATCCAGATCTCCAAACCCAGTGACAAAATCTTGTCTTTAATGCCTTGTGAAAGGCCAGCACGGTCAGGACCTGATGATGCTATCCATTCAATTATGCATTTTTGGCAGCCTTGTTTCCTTTTACTGATGACTATTCCAAACACAACTATCTTTTCCAGTGGCTTTGATTACATAATAAGATCAAAATAAGCAAGGCGGAATTTTGTGATTTTTGCCTTCCAGTGATAATATTTATGATTAATAATGTAACAGTTATGTTTACAGTATAAATTTGATTCCAGTTAGTTATTTAACAATTACTAATTTAAGAATTAAGACAATAAAAATAATTCTTTGTTTTTATGATACAAAGCAAAAGCTATAATTGTGTGATTACTAGTAATCATTTCCCTTGATATTTGTTTGGGATATTTTAATATAGACTTCTCATTATACTTCTTCATATTTTGAGGTAAAATCTAGAAAAAGCATGAAGTTAGTAATTTGTAGGCTGAAGGTTTGTCATGAAAGGTATTGTTTTGTTTGTTAATTTATTCATTTGATTTCAGTTATATCTATATATTCAACAAGAAATTCCAGGCAATGTGATAAAAGGCATTAAGAAAAATAGAATTTTACCATACAATAGAAGAAATACTGCTGAGACAAAATCTGAAGAAGTAGTCTCCCATGAAAATCATGCCATACACCCACATCTGGTAGCTTTTGAAAATTGAGCTATTCAGGAGGACCTATGAGAAATGACAGGAGGTTTATTAAAATTGGGCACCAGTCAACTCAGTCTGACTATGGGTAGCTTGCATTGCAATCAAGACAGAAAATAATAGAAAATAATAGGGGTGTACAACAAATTGGCAAACCCCAATGACAGCACCACAATACATAAAACATTCAACAATGGGTCCCAACCTCCTTAATCTGAAAGAACAGTCAGATGTTTAATGGTCTTCTAGAGCATGATCAGGATGGGAGCCAGCTATATCTCATTCCAGAGGGCAGCCACCATGACATAGCTCCCTATGTCCAACAAGGTAGCAAGCACTCTGTTGATTCATACCATCTGGACAGACAGCACATGACATGAATTAATTTATTATTTTATCTCATTGTTTTTTCAATGTTTTAATTTGTATGCCTCAATTCAAGTTCCTGTTAACTACTATAAACTGCTGAAAGTTTGCTTTGATTGTGATGAATATAAAAGTTGATAAATGGTGCCAAATTTATTTTGTTTACTCTCCTTTTCAGTTTTCAGTTTTCAATTACCAATTCCTTCATTCTTGAAATGCGTTTTTTAACCTGAAGTTAAACCTGAATGGTTTGGAATCTTTTCTATTTTTCAATTTAAATATTTACCCATTTCTCTCTTGATACTGAATATTTTGAACAACTAGAAATATGACCTCCCATTTTGAGACTATTTTCTAGAGTGCAATTGTTATGAGATTTAATATTTAAACACTTAGTTGTGAAAAAAACCCTGCCCTTTTATACTATTCTGTGATATAGTAATTGAATATATCCATTACTAAAACCCTATTTTATTTAGACACTTATTTTATTTTTAATTGAAAAGCACCGTAAAGATCTGATACTACCTCCCAATTCCTGTGGATAGTTCTTATTTGGTATGTACAGTACATTCCCAGTATATTATTTCCTATTTTATTTATAGAATTGGTAGTTACAGTAGATATGACATTATGCAGTATGTTCCATCCATTCTACCAAGTTTCCATTTATACTAGGTGCTTTCATTCAAAATCAAGCACTCAAGACCTGGCTCTGAGGCATTTAGGCACTCAAACTATAGAAGTTTTTTTTAAACCACACAGGTTTTTTTTAAACCACACTAGGATGTGTTTTCTCTCAGGGTTGTTGGCATTTATGAGTGGCTTTCTGACCATAGTTGGCAGAGGACCTGCCAACTTCATTGGGCTTGGAAGCTAAGCAGACTCATACCTGGCAAATGCCCCAATGAGATGCCTCCAGAGAGTACTAGCACTAAAAGATAGACTGAGATGTTTAAAAAGATCCAGAAGAAAACAGCAGACCACTTCTCTATTGTTTAATGGATATTCATCCATAAACCCCTAGATCAGTGGTGTCAAACTCAAGACCTACGGGTCAGATCTAAGCACCCCTTGGGTCACCCTGGAAACAGTGAAGGTGTGGCCTGCGGTACCTCTGCCAGCAAAAATGTTACTGAGGAGGACTGCCCACAACCCTCCCAAACTCTGTTTTTGGTGGCAGAGGGTTGCAGGATACCATTGCAGCCCAAAATGGAGCTCACAACTGCAGCACGTTGCCCTCCCAAGCTCTGTTTTCACTGGCAGAGGGTTGCAGGAGACCAATGTAGTCGAAACAGCTCGGGAACCCATTTTTGCTGGCAGAGCACTCAAACCACCACAGGGACCCAACACAAGTGAGGTGTCGAGTTGGTCACACCCACCTTGGCCACGTCCACCCTGCCTCCCCAAGGTCAAACACAATTCTGATGCAGCCCTCAATGAAATTGAGTTTAATACCCCTGCCCTAGATGTTGAGCTCTATTTGGGGAAGATTTCATATTATATTCTGTATTCTTCTTTGCTGTCGGTTACAGATATCCAAATGTAGCAAGGAAAAAAAGCACCAGTGAGATAGGCAATCTAGTTTTGTGACCGTGCAAAGAGACTTGCGCTTATTGAAAGTTGCTACTTATGTGAGTTTAGTTTGACAGACTTTGCATTTTAGTACAATCCACCATTTTATCTTTACAAGCAGAAATAGTAGTCTGTGTCAGCTTTGTCATGAACAAAGTGAGGAAAATGTTCATTCTATGAGAAATAAAAAAACTTTAAAATTTAAACAAATGTGGAAAAACTGAGTTAAAAGAGAGGAAGTTTAATATGACCGAAAAAAAACTTCCTGGCATACTTTGTAGGAACAGATGAGTTTATATTCATTGTTTACCAAGCAAACTAATTTTTTTTCCAAACCAAAAAAACCTTATTTAATTTCATTAGCAGTGACTTGTAGTGACTTAGAAACCTCCTAATTCCCGTAAGTCTACCTGCCACTCCTTGCTGATATTTAAAACATTCCTTTTTGGTATTCTATCCATTTGTCTTGTCAAGTACAAAAGTAATATCTCCTCAATTCTATCCATCTTGGGAAATATATCATGATGTCTTCAAGGGTTCCTTCTTCCATCAGAAAAAAAGAAAGGGATATTCCCTTGCTACCTACTATCCATTCATTGTGGAAGCCAGACTAATTGAATGAATATTCTACATTTCCCAAGAAACCAAATAGAAAAAAGATTGCTAGAAAGATTGCATTGTTCATAGAAGGTTGAAAAACTATGCTTTTTAACTAAAACAGGTCTGTAGTTACAACTGGGAAATCTATATTTGCATTAAAAATGTATAATTTGCAGACATTACAATTTATTTCACTAGGCATTTAGCCTTGGGGGAATGTTATATTATGGTCTGGATTAGTATTAGCAAACACTACAAACAACAGTTGTTCCTCTCATATTGCTCTGATATTGGATTAAACTCCAATATTACAAGGTAGAGGAAAGCTAATCCTTCCCATGAATTATTTATTTATTCATTCATTCATTAGTTCATTCAACAAATTTATTTGACCACTAATTTATTTCACAGAGGTGTAATATGTGCTGTTGTAAAAACACACATAATTGCCTGCATGGCTGCATTTTGCACCAGCAAATTTAATTTCAAAATCTGTTTGGTAGGCAATAGAGTTTTCTGATAGCACTTTGCCAATTATGACAGCATGGGTCTATCTTGGTAATTATTATTTAAAAAAAATAGATTACTTAAGAGGTGGGCATAACGAAGTAATAGGTCAAATATTTTTCATGGAGCTGAATCCAAATTATATTCTTGTCATCTTCACATAGGATCTTATAAAACTCTGAAGAATTGATTCCAGACAGTGTAGAGACATGCAATAGATTGAAGAATGTTTCGGTTATTTATATGGATGTGCTTCATTGGTTGTGGGGTTTCTTTCCGGGCTTCGCTGGGGCTTGAGACCGCATTACTGTGGGCGAACTCGGGGAAAGAATACGCAAGACACCAAAGAATTCTTTATGAAGGTGAACACCTCTCTCGGTGAGAAGGCTCGTGCT
>JAOYMU010000098.1:76653963-76668982 GCA_025802295.1 Psammodynastes pulverulentus
ATCTCTGCTGGGCCCTTTTGACCAGGGCTGCAATGTGAGTGCCCCAGGTCAGGTCCTCTTTTATGGTAACACCCAGATACTTAAAACTGGCCACTTGCTCCACTCGGTCTCCATTGATAAGCAAGGGCTGGATGTCTGATCTATATTAGTTTTATTGTAAATATTTCATATATTGTTATGTTTATTTTTACTGTAAATTATGAAATCACAGTAAAATTAGACATTACCAAGTGGAATAATAGGGATATGAATGCACCTAGAGTAGAGTATTTTCAGTCTGTCAATACACAATGTTCCTAGAATATTGTGAAAAGTCAATTGCCATTCTACTTACAGCTTTTAGTAGAAAAACCATGGCAATGATTTATTGACTGAAGGGACTGTTTATCTAGAAGTGCCCCTGGAATTTTAAGTAGCAAAATCCAATGAGGTTTCAATTGTTATAGCCTGCTGAGGCTCAGGAATCATAAAAGATTTGAAGTAGGGCCCTCCCTGATGACCCAACATAAGGGGAGATTTAGAAGGGATTAGTAAGGTCCTTGAGGTGTTTAAAATTGTAACAAAAAGTAAAATAAAATTATACATTGGGTTGAAACCAAAAACTAACTCTGACTGGAAATTAAACTAAACACTTGGTCAAAAAGGTACTGACGTATCACCGAAGCATATGAAATGTTCATAGTGTGTAAAAGCTACACTTCATCAGTGTTAGATGACTAAAATACATGGCAAAGGGAATCTACAGATATGAGGAGTTATAAGAAAGCATATTCAGGAAGACCGTCAAAGAAACAGGAGTCAGAAACACAAGAGGACAAAAAAAATACTACATAAATCCAGTGGAAGATGACATTCTTACAGAATACAGTTATGTCTTTTGAATATAATAGTATTTTTTATCACATATGTCCCTTCCCAATATCTACAGTTTCTCATAATGTTGAAGGCTGTTAATTTAGATTAGCTATAAACACACAGACTTATCAGTTACCTGTGAAGAAGTATAAGCAGCTACTACATCAGAAGTTAGAGCTGCAGTGGGGAAATCTAGATTGTCTCCAACAGAAGATATTCCAGTAATATAAAGCTTCTCCTGAAGCGTATTTCAGACATTTTTTGATAATATTATTTCAGATAGTCCCATTATTCACTAATAGGATTGGGACTATCTGTGCTTCAGGAAGACAGTTTTCATAGAAGAGGTGCCACCATTGTATAAAAGGGAATATGATATTTTCCCCAATGGATGGGGAGGAAAGAGTAGTTAGTGACCAGATATATTCTTGTGAATTATCCCCTACAGATAGATAAAAGAAAAACAAGAACTAGAATAGCAGTGAATCTGGTAAAAATAATATATTTGGACCTTTTGAACGTACAGTCACTCTTTTCCTTTAACTATTGAGAGTGACCAACTATCTTTATGATGCCATCCAATGATAACCAGCCAATAATATCACCAAACCAATACTTCAGGATGGATGCACTTGCATTACATTCTGTCTTCTCAAACGTATTTTTGAATTCTCAAGATTATTGTTTTAATTTTTTTAAAAAGTATCAGTTTACCTTTGTTTGGATTTTTTTGAATAACATTAGTAAATGAAATTTCTTACTGGTGCTTCTGAAGTAAATGAAAAGTTAGAATAATTTATGGGTGCTGAGATCTCTTCCTTCTGATAGCATGGACTTTTCCAAGAGAGTTCTTTCATCTTGTGATCTTTTCCTGTGATCTCCTACAAAGCTTCCTTGTGATTGATTTAGCATGGACATGACGTCTCAGTTTTACCCATGGGAAAAGAAGGAACATTTTATCATGGTTGGTGGATGCAAAACAAAACTAGAAAATTCTGGATTCTGAAAAGCACCTCATTATTGAGAGATATGCATTACAGTTGATGACTGGCTCATTCCTAAGTGTGCAGGACCAGTCAATAGCATCTGCCATTTATTATCACTATGGTGTCTTATTAGTACTCATTAAAATAGCAGTCTTTGGAAGGAAGTGGTACTGAAAAGTAGAAAACTCTTACCTAATGTACCACCAATTCATAGCTTTTGGTATAACAAAGTACGCCTATGTGAAAGCTGTTAAAAAGAGCAACACGCTGAGTGCATAAATATGGTAATATAATATTTTGACAGGATACAATATTTGTAAAATTATAGTGACATCTGTAGCCACATATAATAAAATGGTTATGATACTGCATTAAGGCATGGTGTGCCTAACTTCAAAGTCAAAGTCTGTTTAATAGTTTGACAATGTTTAACTTTGTGAATAGAAATTTTGTGTTATTGGGGAATATTCTCATTAAAATTTTCATCGTCTATTCTCAAGTGGTGAAGGTGTAACCTTTTCCCCAAAGCTATAATAATTTATAGTCAGGATTCATACATAGGTTTGCTAGAAACATGACACCCTAAAGCAAAATAAAATGGGACCTTTGGGATTAATGTTGGCTCAACTTTCTTTGAAGTGTAAATCAAATCTATTGCATATCATTTTTGTGGGAAATCCATACTGTAGCTGTATTTTAGAAAATATTTCAGTATACTTTCAAATATATTGTCACCTATTCTGAACTAGTAGGATGCAGTAAAAAAAATTGCAGAAAATGGCAAAAAGCAGTTTTCTAATGACTAACTATGCCAATCTTTTCCTGCCAAAGCCTTTGATATCTTAACAACTAAAAAGGTTATCAAAATTAGCAAATTATTATTTTGTATTTTTTTACATTTTACAAAAAAACAGATTCCTTTCAATGTAACATGATTAATTATATGACGTTGATAAATGTTCTAAATAATAGGCTACGGAATTATGGCAGACATAATTATAATAGAAACTGATTTAAATTTAAATCGTTTCTGCAGTTATGTTTTGTAATTACTTTATTATTTCTAAACCAGTGGAATTCCAGTTCTGTTTAATTAAAAAAAAAGAATTACGGAACCGGATATAATCAGATGAATTTTATGCTTGTGCCATCTATCTAAACTCAAACTTTTGTTTGATCGGAAACCTCTTCATTGAATGAAAACTCATTCTTAAATGTCTGGATTTTTAATTTAATCCTTTGAACTTCTGATGGAGAATCATGTGCAGGGCCTGTAATTTAGCATTTGGCATGTCTTGATTTTTTTGCTTCTCAAAGAGCAGTGCCTCTAAACCAGTATTTCTCAACCTTAGCAACTTTAAGATATATGAACTTTAACTCCCTGAAATCTGACTGGGGAATTCTGAAAGTTGAAGTCCATATATCTTGAAGTCACTGAGTTTGAAAAACCTGCTTTAGAGTTTTGCAACACAGGGGCAGGCAACCTGCAGACTGCAGAGTTGTAAATTCCTGTTGAGTTTTATTTTATAAGAAATGTGTTTGACTGAGCATGTACACTTTTATTTTTATTCTCCCCCCCCCCTTTTTTTTAGTGTAAGGTACCCAGTCACATTGGAGTAAGGTGGCCTTTAAAACGTATAAATAAATGAATAAATATGACCCATCCACCACCAAATTGCATGAGAAACTCATACATATTCATTCTAAATTTCAAAAGTATATCTGCATTCCTGAGAACTAAGCAGAGTTGGGGACATCCTAATCCAGTGTTTGGAAATTATGAGGGTCTGAATGGGGAGCAACAGGATTGCTACAGTGGCTTTGGATTTTGAAGCCCTCTGATTCTAGGATTGTACCATTTTTGGTTCTGGGTGGGGTTGCACGGCCCCAAGAGATCCATGTGCGATCTGGGAATCCTCCTGGACTCCCAATTCCTGTTTGATGAGCAGGTAGTAGCTGTGGCTAGGAGGACCATATTGTGCATCAATCATACCTGTTCCTAAATCAAGGGGCCCTACTCAGGTCAGTCATATCCTGGTCACCTCCTGGTTGGACTATTGCAATGTGTTCTACATGGGGCTGTCCTTAAAAAGTATCTGTGAACTTCAGATGGAGGAAAATGCAGCAACGTAAGCATCTGATAGAACACACCTTACACCTCTGCTTCACAAACTGCCTTGTTACCAGTTCGTTTCCAGGTCCAATTCAAGGTACTGGTGTTGACCTTAAAGCCCATCATAACATAGGGACTGGATTACCTGAGGGATCAGTTTTCCCTAATTTTATCTGCCCATCTTACCCATGTAGCATAGAGGGCATGTTATGATTTCTACAACCTAGGGAGCTACATTTGGCAGGTCTTGTGTGATGGGTCTTTTCTGTTAAGGCACTGTGGAATCTTCTTCCCCTGAGGTAAGGCTGGATCCATGACTTCTGAATTTTCAAAGGTCTCTTAAGACCTGGAATCAGATGAACTCCATTATTATTAACATCCTTTCCTCTGCTATTTCTTCATTCTTGCTGTTTCTATACTCTTTTTTATTATTTTAATGCTTTTAAATAATTAATAATGGTAATGTTTTAGGTATTTATTGACTATTTAATTTTGTTGTATGCTACCCAGAGTTGCTTGTTTGGTGAGTTGAGAAGCTATATAAATTGAACTAATAAATAACTAAAAACAATTTTCATTTCCTAAATTGAACTAGGCAACAAAACCTATCCATTTAATCCTATAATTAAAGAAATAAGGGAGGGGGGAGAGAAGAAGCAGTTGATGGCAATCAATGTTAGCATTTGCAATCATGTTGATAGCATTCATTTTAAAGCACATTATATATGTCTTGGCATGATAGCCTAGAGGTGGATCTCTCGCCTCACAATTAGAAGGCTGTGAGTTCGATCCTAGGTAGCAGCAGATATTTCTTTCTCTGGGCACAAACAAAAAATATTTGCTGCAAACTGTACATAGGCATCAGGAAGGGCATCTGGCTAGTAAATGCTCAGCTCCATTCAGTCACACCCAACTCCACTCCGATGCAAGGGATTAAAGGGTCATTAAAAGGAAAACCAAAATGTCTTGGATAGCAATAATTAATGCCAAATACATCACTTTTCTTAAATCTTCTTTGTTCATCATTCACGGTGCTTTGTTGATTAAAAAATCTCAATCTTTTGCTGCCTTCACAGAAAAAAATAAAGTTCATAGGAAATGTACTCTATTTAAACAAAAAATGTTTGGACAAAGTTTAGACTGTTGGCAGTAGCTAACAGTAGCACTTTATTCCAGTAGCAACCATATTAACCTCGTTAACATCCATAACAGCCATAGGGACAGATGCTAACATTTCCTAAACAGTACAAAACAAATACACATCGTTCCCAATATCCTTAGGAGAGGTATACAGTACATTGGATTCAACCAAACCCCACATTCTCTAGTCTAAATCTGCTTATTCAATGTTTGTACCTGTACAGAACTTCAGTCCTGATCTCTTGATAGGATGTTTTGTATGACACAAAGGCTGAAGAGGAAAAAGCAGCAAAATTAAATAAATCACTTTTGTTGTCGAGGCAACAATGGTGTGAGGATGGAAAGAAAAGGGAGCTCTGGATTCAATTACTGCCCTCAAATGCAGCATCTAGGAAAGTGACTCAGCCTCTGACAATCAGCTCCATTGCACTAAACTTGAATTTGGCCGTAAGGTTGAGAATCAGTTCCACTGCTTTCAGGAAGGTCATTATAATTTCTTTTAAGTACCACTTTTCTCAGCACAAAAGCTATTAAATTGGCCTATTTGAAATTTCATCATCTTCTGTCCCCAAACAATGAAATTAAAGCTCTTAAGAACAACATTTTTAAAGGAATGTAGCTCAAAAACATCTACACCATTTTCTGTGGAATGTGGCCTGCTTGTGAATGTCTATTCTGTTGATTTCAGTCAGTGAAAAATCATTACAAGCGTCCTTTGTCTTCCCCATATTGCAATATCACAGAATGAAGTCCTGTTCTTCTAAGTCCCTCAATGCAATCTGACCATTAAATTGAATCAGATAACATCTAAAGGAATGACATGAGCTTGATTTAGTTGCCGTACTTGCAAAGCTCTGGATTAAATCGCACACTCTTATTCTGAATCAGTTCAGATATTTAAATAAAGATTTGAATAATAGTTCTGTTGCATTTGTTCTTAGAAGCCAGATTATATGAATTCAGAAAGTATGATAAAACCATTCGTTTGTTTATCAAATTCATTGCTCATCGAACTGATGTTTCCTTAATACTGAGATCAGTATGCATCTTGATCAAAATACTTAAAACATTGGTCAAGCGCTGTGATGAATACTAGAACATCTCTTTGTGGCAACTGCCCAATTGATTTCCAATACAAATAATTTCTCACATGATTTCCAAATCTTGTAGGATTTCAGCATTGTTATATAAGATTGCAGGACACTCATAAGGAAGTCAAAATTTTCAAAAGTTAGTGTTCTCATGTAGATTCTGATATTATATTGCCAACTCATCATGAAATTTTGCATATAGTGATAGGGACAACCATTATTCTACACAGCTTATAATATTTAAGTTGGTAGTCATTCCAGACAAAGAGATGAGAATTTATCTATGAAGAGTAGCCAGGAATTAGAATGGAAACGTAAGTATTTTCTGGTTGCCAAGGAAAGAATGGGTAACATTTCATTCTTAGAAATGAAATGTAGGGATTCCTGCAGGATCCAATCTGGGTCGGTCACTGGGTACCAGAGGTTTTGTATTCTGAGCTTTGTGCAGGAGTCCATCAGGAAATTTCTCTCTAGCCCAGGCTGCAACATTATCCTGGGACACATATATTCACCTTCATTCCATAGTGATTCCTATGCAGCCAGATATCTGCTGGCACTTCCTATCTGCTCAGCCACTCCTTTATCATGAAAGTTGAAAAATATAGGTTCACATCCTTGCATGCATCCATGGATATAACATCCAACCTCACTGTTATGGAATGGTCTTTTGAATTTATTGTAGAAGGGGAGTTAAAACGGATTTCAGCATTAATTATTAATATTTCTCCGATCTTTCAATTTCCTTTGAAATTGTAACTCTGTGTGGTATTTTTCAATAGTTTTGTGTTTGAAATTCTCTTTTATGTTACTGTAAAAGTTGCGATAAAAAGAAAACATACATATGAGCTCCAAAAACGTTGTGAATTCATGCTGGATATTTAATGGACCACAGTGATATGAAAAGGCAAGATTTGGTGTGGGCGAAGAAAGTAATTAACCTCTTTTTAAGGTTTTGAGTTTCTGAGCATAAATTGATCCATTAAAAGTTACAGATCAATAAACCACAAAGATGTTTGAGACATTAATTGAACAAAGTAAAAGTACTTTTAATAAAAACATTTTTATATGTTTTGTTAGACCAGAAGACATAACTAGATTTAACAGAAGTAGCTATGAAGACCAATTATAATAGACAAATCAGTCCAGAACTATGGTGAATAAGAATATGACAGTAGTCATTTGTTAAGTAGCCATCTGTTAGATCTATATTAATCATATTAAAATTTTGTGGAAATGAACAGTTTCAGTTTTCACATTGACAGATATCTTGGGCTGATTATGGGAAGAGAGGGACTGATTTTATAAGATAGCTTCAGAAATACAAATATGCCAATTTTTTCTATGCTAATAACAGAGGCTTTTAGTTTGCTTAATCTAAGATTTGGAGAATTTGGGTAATGTTCCTGAATTCCTAATATAACTTGTATTCTTCCTTTGAAGTCTGCTGTGCTCTCAGAAAAGCTCACACTGTAGTTATTTGAGAAAATATTTGCATTCTAGACTGCCTTGGTATCAGAGCTCCACTTTGGGTAAAGGGTAAAATGGGATGTAGGAATGGGTTGGGGGAGGCTTTGAATCTGAAAATCCTTTCCTTTAAAATGTTCTTGACTGATGGAAAACACAATATGAGATATTGGGATAATCAGTGGGAGGGCCTTTAAAACAATCGGAATAGAAAAGGAAAAAGCACAAATATATCTTTGCCTTCACTTTTGACTTTTTGGTCCCCTATTGAGAGGATGGTGGACAACCTCCCAACCTCTGCCTCTGGAAAGAAATTATCCAGTAGAATTACCCAAAGCAGTCAGCACTTGCACACTTTTTTTTTACCTGTGGAATCCTACACTTTCTCAGTTTTGAAAAAAGTTGTTCTTCAAAATTTTAACTTCCTTAAGATGTCTTCCTTTGAATCTTGAGTAGAGAAAAAAAATCACTCTGACAATTTAGTGACCCATAGTCAGCCCATAGTCAGAAAATATACTTACTTACTTTATTTACTTACTTACTTACTTACTTACCAACTTATTATATGAATATATATAACTGCCCAACTTAATCAAATGCCTCTGGAAGCCTAACTGACTGTTGATTTTGTTCACTGCAGATCTAACCAATCGGTGCAATTAAGTATGGATTAATTAGGTGAAGATAGAAGTTAGATACGGTAGGTAGGTAGGTTGATGGATAGATTAGATAGATAGATAGATAGATAGATAGATAGATAGATAGATAGATAGATAGATAGATAGATAGATAGATAGATAGATGGCAAAGAGCCATGGTGGCAGAGTGGATAGAATGCAGTAGTGCAGGCTACTTCTGCTGACTGCCAGAGGTTCAATTCTCACCAGCTCAAGGTTGACTCAGCCTTCTATCCTTCCAAGGTCGGTAAAATAAGGACCCAGATTGTTGGGGGCAATGTGCTGACTCTGTAAACTGCTTAGAGAGGGCTATAAAGCACTGTGAAGCAGTATATAAGTCTAAGAGATATTGTTATACAGGGATATGTCTCTAAAACACAAATGGAGAGCTCACAGGCCCAAAGATTCTGTTCACTTCCTCAGTGCAGAGGTTCAAACTCTTCCCAGATAATCAAGATCTCAGACTTTGGAATACTGAGCCAGAATCCAACTCCAAGCAAGTGTAAGCAACTTTATCTGACATATGCTAAGAATAACACTCATAAAAACCCTGTAGAGATTCTACCACATCCTGATATGGGATTTATGTATTTGCTTGTTTGTTTACATTGCTGGGAATAGACCTTGGATACAATAGCATGCTACACACGTCTCACAGTGCAGAAAGGGTAAAAAAGAAAGAAAGCTGGACATGCATGCCATATCACTTACCTTGAATCATTACATTATGTGATATGACTACTGACAGGTGCATAGTTCCACCTTTAGTTTGAACCTAAACATCTTAAAGCTGCTTCCTCAATGCTTCATATAACTTTGACCTTATGGTTGAACAATGGGAAACTCTCACAGTTGGAGACTGATAGGAAAGGCTACCCTACTCATCTTTTTCCATGTTCTCATTTGGATTAAAAAAACTTTCTTAAATATATTCTTCTTTCCTTCAGGCTATTATCTGAGCTTGACTTCTCTTACCCTTATCTGTTAAGCTGAATAAATATACTAGAGAGACATCTGAATAATCCTCTTCATGTTAGACTAGCATGTCATTTCAATCCCATTTATAAGCTTTCAGCAGAAATGCATTTGGTCTGTGTGCCACGACTTAGAAAGAGCAACCACAGTGCTAATCAATGATTTACTCTGGTTAAAGCCATTCTAAGTTACTGGAAGTAATTCATGTACCCACTAATATGCATGCTGTTTATTATACTAGACATGGCTAGGAGAAAATACAAGTTGAGTATTCACTTGCCTGAAAGCATTCAAAATTTGCAAAGTCGTTTATCCCAAATAATCATGGAAATTGTCTAGAATGATGTGGAAAACCAAACTAAATCCTCCCAGTCTTTTTTTATAAATGCTAATATTTAATCCAAGTAATGACTGATTTGTACCCTTCACATTGTAAGATTCACTTTAGTTGAAGGCTTTGTGTTTCATAAAAAAATAAGTTTTATTTCTCAAAAGATTGCTGTAAATCCTTTTTTTCCTCCTCATAAAATAAAATTTATGGGGAAAGTCTTTATAGTAGTCATGGATCTGTGCTGCTTGTGCTAAAAATAGAGAAGAATGTAAAATACCTTTGCACCAATAGTTGCTCTTAATGCAGTAAATTTGTGATAGCAACACAATACTGCTTTGACATTTATTTTAGCAAGTTCAAAAGCAATCATTTCCTTTTTAAACAATTATAGGAAACCTTTTATACAAGGTAGAAATAGTCCAGGCTGCTGTTCTTAGAGAAGTGTCTGTGGAGATTGTCAGTCAACCAGGTCATGGTTGTCCCAAAGGTGCTTTTTCAAGAGGCAAATGGACTTTCTGGTTTTTCTTTGAAGATGCTTCCCTTCTCATCTAAGAAGCTTCTTCAGCTCTGACTGGATGGTGGAGAATGGAAGGATTTATACTCCTTTTTAGAGAAGTATATTTCCTTGCAGGAATACAGACTGCACAAGCAATAGAGATGTAATTTAAAACTTTGCTGTTTGTATAACACTGAATCTCTTTACTGATAGTGTTTCAAGTTTCAAACATTTTGATAGCTTCAATAAAAAAATACTTAAGGACAACTACAACAACTTCCTTCCACTTTAAAAGTTTACGCTTTATTTATAAATATTGAGATTATGTGCATTTTTGCTTATCAACATTTAAGTGTTCTTTTATAAAGTCGATTCAATTTATGGGTTTTTTTTTTTTTTTTAAAAAAAAGCTAATGTAATTGCATTTTTACAACCCTGCATTTGCTGGTTCGTTGATATTTTGGCTATTTTGAAGTCAGGAAGTGGAAAGGAATAATGGACATTAAAATATTTTTTGATATTATTTGCTATTTCTGTTTTCTGATTGATCAGAAGCATCGTATTTGAGGATGAAATTGTTCACCTTTTAAAATATAATTGACTCATGTTACATAGTAAGCATTTTCGCCCCAAATTAAACACTTACATTATTGCTGGTATAACTATCTCTAGGAGATGGAGCTGAAGCAGCAACCTTTTGCAATGCCTTGTCAACTTGCAGTTCTTCCCTTTTTAATTTGCAGTTTTATTTCCTTCCTCCCTTTGATTTCATTGGAAATTAATGGACTACATCTGCACAAGGCTGATACAGTCCTTCATTTATTTTAGGTATATGTCGAAGCTTTTATTTATGGAGGAAAAGTTCAGGAGATAAAAATGGAAAATTAAAACTTAAAAGAAGACTGGGGAATAATAGGAAAAAAAACACCATCCTCATCAGAACAGATACACTCAAATATATTTCAGCAGTTTTGAAGTGCTACACAGCAACGTGCTATGAGTGTACTTTGCTTATTTGTCTCTTTCTAGTTTTAATGGAATGTTTGAAAAGTATTCATTTTTTCATTCAGATGCTGTTCAGTTTTATCCTTAAGTTTGGGAGCTGACTAATAGGGGGAGGTAGCAGATGGATTCCTTTAGCTTTTTCCTAATGCCTGCAACATACTATTCACCACAACATATATGTGTAGAGCAGCAGGGAAATCCTACCCATGCTGCTACCGATTCGGTGACAGCACGCGCACGTGCGCAGCTCAGGCAAGCCCCAGCCAAAGTGCCTCCCAGGCATTGTAATGGGGAAATCTGCTCAGCCGCGTCATTTAGCTGAGCGGATAAATGTAAAGAAAGAGCGCGGGCGGGTGGGAGGGCTAAAAAACAATACAAAACGCCGAGCATCGGAGATACCGTTCACCAGCACTACCGGTTCGCGCGAGTAGCCGCGAACCGGCTGCATTTCACCACTGGTGTAGAGTCTGAGGGAAAGAGCATTTTCCTATAGGGTTCATATTTCTACTTAACATGGTGGGATCCATAGCATATGTATACAACTCCTTTCCTCTGTCTCCTTTTTCTTGCCTTTTTCTTATGGACCCAGTGTCAGGGTCATCCCTTATGACCCTGTTTCCCCCCACTCCCCTAGATGTATATTCTCCAGTGAAATACATTAATGTCTGGATGTCATCAATCACATTCTCCTATAGAGCATTGTCACGCGCAATTGCCTGGTTGTTCTCTGGAATGTATTTCTGGAATACATTCCATTATGTCTGGAATGTATTTCTGAGTTCCTTGATCTAGAGGCCCCATCAAGGCTATCCGTCTCCCTCTTTTTATGAGAGATTGTAAATGAGGATGGGGTTGGTTTTACATTTGACACCCAATACATTTCCATTTTGACAAAGAATGCTCTGTGGCTTTGGCAACAAGGTAGTTACTTACTCCAACAAGACCAACTTCCTTCAAGGAGGCTCTCCTGGGTGATGTTACTGGTATTGCCACATTTTTGTGCAGTGAAGGGGCTGAGGCTAGAATATATCTATTCTTGGAACAGCCCACCTCTAGAAGTTAGACTTTTCTCCCTTGGGGATGGCCTTTTAGAAGGTAGCAAAGTCAAACCTTACCCAGAGGGAGTGGGGATGCAATCCTTCATCATCATCACTATGGTATTTGTTCTTCATTGTTACCATTATGGGTTTATTGCAGACAATCCATATGTTTTGGATTTCACCCAAGGGGCCTGTTGCTATTGGTACTATCTTTGCTTTCTTTTGCCACAATACTATTTGTGTAGGTTTTTATATTTTGTGATATTTTCCAGTTCTTTCAATTCTATTCTGCTACCTCCAGATATTGCAAAAGTCCAGATATCTCCAGATATTGCAAAAGTCTAGATATTCACTATCTAGACTTTTTTGTCTTTCTTATCAACAGTTGTTAAGTCTGGGGTGTTATGTGCCTCAGAGCACTTTAGCTTCTTTATTTTTGATTACTTTTTCTGTTTTGTGGTCCCACCAGTTCTTGCTTCAGGCAAGTAATATTTCTGCAGATATTCCAATGCACCATTGTTGCTTCTTTCTCAGGTTGTAGCTTACCATTAGCTTGTACAATCTTTTTGCAGCAGCTGACTAGGTGATCCACTATTCATTCAGCTTCTTTGCAGAGGCAGCATCTGCTGTCAGTTGGCGCCGTATCTTCTCAATTCTGCTTTATATGTATTTGTTTTTAAGCTTGGTCTCGTGCAGCCAGAATTAGCCCCTCTCTTTCTTCAACTTTCCTTCTCTTAGCCATTGTCAGATCTTATAATTATGTTTTGCTTGTTATTTGTGTGTGTGAGACTGTGTGTGGTTGTGGGTGTAGTTGTGTATGTATGTGTGTCTTCTGGCCATGTAATATTTTGCCTTGCCATGTCAGTTTTCTATTCTTCATTTGGCCTCATTATTATTACTTTGTTTCTTACCATTATTATGATCATTGGCTTCTGTTGTTTGAGGTGCTTTGGATTTGGGCATTATGATGACTATGGATTGTTATTAATATTATTACTTTTTTTATGGTTTCATTATGTTTTGTTTTTGGGTTTTTTATGGTGCACGTTTTAATTGCATTTGATTTTATGATAAGCTATCAAGAATCAGAATAATTCAGCATCACACAATAAATACATAATTACATGGAAGATTCTGATGGAAGACAATTATGAGAGATGGGTGATGGGAGATTCTGCTGGATAGAATCTGTTGTTGTGCTTGTTGTTATTATTATTACTACTATAATGTATATAGCAATGTGAAATCAGAGCAGCCAGTTCTTTAATTGATGTTGGCCTTCCTATAGTTCTTATTATTTAATTATTATTTAATTAATTTAATTAATTAAATGTTATGCTACCCGACTTCTAGCAATTCTGGGTGCTTCACAGGTAAACAACATTAAAAAGAATTTTAAAACCCAACATAATAAAAAAGAAATAAAAGACAGCAAACTTGACAGAAGCAAAAACAACCTAAAAAGGCGTTCAGCTGCCCTTGCTAACCATGATGGCTGACTGTTCTTCAGACAATGTTGTGCCATTTCAATTCTCTACTTCCAGAGTTTAAAAAAAGACATCACAGTCCTTCATCCAATTTTATTCATCTTTTCTTTTCCTGTATACTTTAATAGATACTTAAAAATAGCACAGAGAGGATATGAGGACAAGAAAAAGGAAACAACTAGAAAAGAGACATAGAAGTTGTATAAAATTAAATTAACTTTTTAAGAGGACATTAGACTAGTGTTGCACATTCATTTGTGATTTGAGAATCATTATTAAGGCTTAGTCAATCCTCAATAATTAAATATAGTGGCCAGTGGAATGTGAGTCAGAATCAACCATTAGCAAAACTTTCTGTCTACTCTAAAAATGCTATGGCTTTTTAATGATTCAAGCAGTAGCTAATGTACTGCGATCTCATCCCATTTCATGTGGCAGGAAAGCAGTAAGAATACAATGGTTTTCTGTTTAACTCATGAAACTTTTCATACTGAAGAGTGGGTAATGCATTTTCCCAATATTGATCAAATTGAAAATAGATTGACCGAAGATAAATGTACAGAAGTTATTAGTTGCTGTTGAAAGATTTTTTCTGCTCATCCACCTTCTTATTTGCAAGCATTTCCTGCTGAAGATTAATCTGATCTGATACCTTGATCTGTTTGCTAGTCACCATTGTGCTTCCTAATGAATGACAGTAGGACCTTCAGCTTGTGGATTTTAAAGTAAAGATTACAGGCTGTTACATTTACAGCAAAATAAAGCTTCATTTCCCATGCCCTGTGATGTTCTTGTACATTTGCTTATATGCAGCATGAGTGGCATACATAAGTAGATTCACAGCATGTGTTTGCCCTTCCATTGAGAAGAGATTTGCAGTCCCAGATTATTGCAGCTGGCATTTCAGATTAGATCTTAATTTGTTTGTTTGGAATTTTGAATTGCTGTAAGACACTGGATACTTGAAAGGCATCCAAAAAAATTTCAAGACATCTGTTCTTCTTCTCTAAAGAGAATGTAGTATGAGGCACTTGGTGTTTTTTTTTCCCTTCTCCAGAAATTGCTGCCTAGATCACAGGAACATAAAAGAGGTTTGTCTTCCCTGCTATATTTTGTTTCTATATTAATGACATCATACTGGCCCTCACTAAAGTAGATTTTCATCCTCCATCTCTGGCTCATCATCCAGTCTCCATGTTAATATATGCTGGCAATCTGGCTACCCCATCTAAACGCCAAGCACCGCCAAAATAAAGACTATTCTACCAGGCAGCAAACTCCAAAAGGAGAGTATTTACCAGGAGAGTGCACTATTCACTGTCATACCTGGAAAATTAACAGCAACCAAACTGTACCAAT
>JAOYMU010000098.1:76669082-76679200 GCA_025802295.1 Psammodynastes pulverulentus
GGAGAGTGCACTATTCACTGACAAACCTGGAAAATTAACAGAAACCAAACTGTACCAATGAAAGACTTCCAGTATACAGGCATTTATTGCCAATTATCTTTGATTGATTGATTATGCATTGTCAAGTCAATGTCATATTTTAGGGGTAAAATTAATAGACCTTTCAGTGACTCAGTTATGTATCTCTTGGAAACTCTGAGCTTCTAAGCATAACCTGCAGCCATAAAAAGCTTCTGGTTTTTTTTTTAAATGGTAAGGGAATAATTATGTGCTTGGAGCAATCACATTATTTAAATCTCAAGGTGTTTGCTATGTGTCATGTCTACAGTACATATGTGTGGGCAAAGCTAGCCCTGTGTTAGAAGTAGCTGAATCAAAATTCCTGAGATCTATAGATCTATGATAATTATTTGTAAAACCTACCTGCATATATTAACCCATTGTAAACATTCTTTCTAACATACATACAACAGAACCAATACCTTTCTTTTAAAAACTCTGCTTTCTTGTAGAAGCCAAAGAGATAATTGACACAGTAACAATAAATTAGAAGATTCTTCACCCGGTATTAATATCACACCTTGTCTATTGCAGTCCTGGAGAGAAAATTCAAAACTGTCTCTTATAATGATCAATTATGACTTTATAGGAATAGTGGAATCCTTAAGTGATGTTTTATTACATTGTGTCATGTATAAAGATATTAGTAAAAGGTATATTGTACCTGTTTGGGCAGAATTCCAATAGTCATATATTTATTAATATTATTCTACAACCTTCACAGTGGCCAAATTCTATTATGCTGCTTTCAAGACTAGAAGTCAGATTCTGACCCAGCATCATAAATAGTCAGTTCCTGGATAAGAATTCGAGTTTCTCCTTTTGTCTGGCTTTTCCACTATCCTCCACCTGTGAGGCATATTGGCTTTTTTACCTTTGCATTATTCAGTCTATGATGATAAATTGAATAAACTCATAGAGACCATTCACACATACAGATACACACACACACATCCCACACACACTCTCTCTTTCTAGCAGAAATAGCAAAAGAAGAAGAAAGGGGTATGGAGATGAAGGAAGAATAAAGAGTAGGAAAAGAAAAGAAGGAAGGAGATTGCAGGGAACACGTATGTATGAAAGGGAAATGAGGAAAGAGATATATGGAAAAGAAAAGGAGTTAAAGTGGTTTTTAGGCATTACAAAGAAGCTAAATTTATCATAAGCAGGCTCTCCAATCAATTCTTCGGGTTAATCTGTAAAATCATTCTTGTGTTTTATCAGTAGGGTCTGCACATATTTGCACCTCTTGATTATTCCTGTGTTTTTAACAGCTGCTTATAACATCATATATGGGTACCCACCATCCTTATTTGGAGCGGGTCACACATTTCATGAAGCATGATATTTGGGAGGTCACAGTTTTCCGTTCAGGAAAAATTCAGTAACCATGAGCTCAATGGATTTTCTGCCACTCAACAACCACTTGGCACCACTTTGTCAAAAACCACAAAGCTGTATGTTATAACACAGTGGTTCCCAATCTTTTTCGGTTTGCGGCTCCCTTACGTGCTTCCGTTTTTTTCCGCGGCTCCCTTCAAATTTTCGGATTTTTTCCGCGGCTCCCTTAATAGGTACATCCGGGTTTTTTTACATTTTTTACTTGTAACTGCGCATGCGCACTAGGCTTTCTGAAATGGCGCGGCGCCCTTACGGCGATAGCGCGGCTCCCCAGGGAGCCGCGGCGCACAGTTTGGGAACCACTGTTATAACAGTTAATAACTTATTCCAGATTCTATGTTGTATTTCTTAAATCAGCTTGCAGAGTCAACATGCTGACGTCTAATGCTCGAAAGAACAGGCTTTCAAAAACATGTATTTGATCTGACCAATAAGTTTCCCTTAACTGGGCTGCAGAAATCTGGACAACCAATAGGTGGCAGCAGATAGAGCTATGTTTGCTTCTTGCTAGTATCAAGCAATGTTTGGGGGTGGGCAGATGTTTTTGTTTGTTTGTTTTGCTCTATATTTCAGCCCAGATCTGATAGATCCCAACCTAAAAACCACAATAATTTGAAAAAGTTGCACTTTTCTAAAGTAATACAATTAATAAAGGCTATTCTAGAATCAGAAATTTAGAAAATAAAAAAAAATCGAGTAACACTCAAGGTTTTTCAAAGTCTACCTTTACTTCAAAAACTCAGGGAAAACGTAATTATTTCTTACAAATACATCTGATGAATTTCTGCCTGATGCACTGTGACATTAGAAATAACATAAAAAAGTAATTGAATGGGCCTGTAATAGATAACTAATGGCATACACCTGAAGTCTTTTTCCATAATTCACTACAAGTTGATATCCCAGCACTATAGTATGGAACATACAATACATAATGTTCATTCAGAATGTCAAGAAATGAAAAAGTATCATTTGCTAGTTTTATAGTGAACTGTTCAAAATCATAATTAAAATTTTACTTTCCTAAGTACTGTATGAATTATGGAGAGATCAGGTATTGCCTTCTCAGAATTTGTCATAAGTTTGCCCTATAAACTGTATTAAACCTTAATGATAAATAAGGAGCAATAACATTGCCCATTGAACTTTAGCTCATTACATATAACAATGTGTAGAAAAGTATTACGGTTCTGCTTTAATAGATTAAATTCTAATAAACTATTATTCATTTCTGTATTCTCGCCTTAAGTATACATCAATGAGTTATGTTTTCCACTATGATAGAAGTCAAGATTATTGTAGTCCAATTCTAATGAATCTCAAAAAGAAAAAAACTAAAATAAGTATTAGTGAACATTTGCCTTTTTTATGTAACTAAAATACGCTCTAAATTTCTAGTTGATAAGCAACTGAACTCTATATGACTTCAGTTGAAATAAATTAGTTAAGATGAGAAATGGTTTCCCCTGCATGCGGAAGCAGACTTGTCAGTAGCAACTTCCTCCAGAGATTTCCTAAATTAATTTTATTCTATTGATGACATTTTTGGTTTTTTGGTGGGATAATGTGAAAAATGTCAGTATGCATCAACAGAAATCAGAGAGAGAGAGAGAGAGAGAGAGAGAGAGAGAGAGAGAGAGAAATGGTAGGTAGGTAGATAGGTAGATAGGTAGGTTGGTAGGTAGGTAGATGAAAGAGAGACAGAAGAAGTAGTGATTATAGATGGAATACTAGTTTGCTGTTATTGTAATTTAATGAGTTTATATTTATGCCTGTTAATGTTCCTAATTATAATAACCACCAACATTCCCTGTTTACAAGATGCAAAAAAAGAAATAAATCAGTTACATACTGTAACTTCCTTATAGACAGTTTCTAGCAAAAGATGAACAAAAATAATTTATGGTGATGTAGGTGTTAAACATGTACTATAATTATAGAAGCACTGCCTTTTCTTGTTCCTTCTGCTCAGAGTGGTGCCTCCTTTCCATGTCTAGAAGTGATGGATCAGCTTGTAAGTGCAAGTGTTCTTACAAAACCATACAAAGAGGAATAACATTGAAAATGGCTTTTTATTTGATCCTGTCCTTTAAGTTCAATGGTCAAGATTTGGATAACTTTTTAGTGTTCTCCACTATAAGCAGAGAATCAAAAAGAACAAGAAGAATGAAAAGTGGAGGGGGGAGTAGATTCTTTAGCTTAAAAAAATTCTACAGCTCCCTTTTAGAAAGCAAACTTAATTTTATGATTCCAACTAGGAAGCTTTATGACTTAAGGAGAAATTGGCAGATTCTTCTGGGAGAGGTTTTGCCAGCAATGTCAGGCAGACTAGAATTTCTCTACTCTGGATCTAATAGCAGTATCTGCCTTTTCACATCCAGTCTAGAGGAGGTGCTTCCTGCAGCAATATAGATTCCTTCCTTTTTCTCTATTAGCTGTTCTATAAAGAACTTCTTTTCCCCTTGTTAGCAGCTGTCAACAAATAAGTTGGCTGAGTCTGTTAAAGGTCCTCTTGCAAATGGCTAAAGAGAATGAAGCATTCTCATGAGTAAGCTGGTGTTTGACCTCTTCACAGATGACTGGTTTCAAACTGCCATCATTCCTCTCCTCTTGGCTATGTCTTCATAAGGGGTCTGTGTATTTGTGAGGGTTTGTTTCCTGTTTTTTTATCCCCTTTTTTCCATTCAGCATTCCAGTTTACTATTCCACTGAACCTGAACATTCAACATGAAGATGGCCCAGATTAACTACATATTTACCTGGAAATCAATCTGATGAATGCAGTGAGACTACTTTAGACCAAATATGTCCACTAAAACTGGACTTACAACTAAACCTACCACTGGAATGAAATTCATATTTTTATGACTCTGTTTCTCTAAATGCTCTTCTATGAGGTAACTTCACTTTCAACAAACATGGTATACAAAATCCAAGATACACTAATATAGGTTGGTTCATATGCAGCCCCCAATTCTCTACCTGACCCTCCTCAGAACCCTGAAATTTGTTGTTAAAATACATTTTTAATAAAAGAAAAGAAATGGTTTTTTTATAAATAAAAGCACAGTTTGTATTTTATTTTATATTTTCTCTACTCAAAGAAATGTAAATGAGAGGCAACACTCCCTTCCATGGCCCCAGATCATATCAGTGATAAGTCCTATGACTTTCCAGTTGTCTTCTTTCAGTTCCAAGAAAGTTGTCACCTTGTAAGTCAATAGGCAACCTTCAAGATAAGCAGAATTAATGTATATATTGTAAACAGATATGCTTTCCTCTATAACTTTCTCTCATATACATATTCACTATAGAAAGTTGCAGGAAGTTGAACGTTTTCCTCTTTATGCAGTTATGTCTTCTGTCTTAAAATGAAGATGGCTTCTATAAAGTGTTATGAAGAAAAATTGTTTAATGCTATGTGCAGATTACTTTCATAGACATTATCTGATCATGTGCACCTACATCTGGCCAGTATTATTTATGCCTGCTAAAATGGACCTTTTCTAAACCAACTGCCATTATACTTTTGAGATCTTTCTTTTATTGTTTCCTAGGACAATGTCTCAGGACTATTTTATTTACCTTTTGTGAACCACTCAGTGTTTCTACATGAAAGAATAATAATAAATTATAAATACATAAATTGTAAATAAATATATAAATGAGAAGACCACAAAGAATCAAGATCTGAAAACTGAAATTGAAAGATTATGGCATAAATTGGCCATGATAGTCCCAATGGTTATCAGCACACTGGATGCTATATCTAAAAACCTTGGACAGCACCTTAAAAAACTACGCATTGACAAAATGTCCATTTTTATTACAAAAGGCCACATTACTTGTATTCACACATATTATGCTGATACATTATAAAATTCTAGGTTCTTGAGAAAAATTCAATCCATATGAGGACCAACAGCTGTGATTTTGTATTGTTTATATAATAATAAATAACATTTATAAGAACTTTCATTAACTGAAAAGCAAAATAACAATATAGTTCCTTTAAACATTATTAATATTTGAAAGTACAGCTAGCTTTGTTAAAAAAACTATATATTGGCTAAATTTCAAGCAATCTATGTTGTATTTGGCCTGCCAGTTATAGATCCTTCCAAATTCATGTATACTAAACCTCATGAAGCTAAAATAAATATGTTTATGACTAATGAAAACATGAGAAAATGTGCGACATGATACAGAAATCCAGTTCACTTTATAATGCAAACACATGTTCATGATTGTCATTTACTCTCATGATCTGGATGATGCATCAGTTTTAGACACTGCCTTCCTGGTATCATGTTTCCTAATGGGGTTTGGGGAAAGAGCAACAAAAAGTCACATTTATCCAGGTAGACACAAAGAATTCAAAGAAAGACGTAGGACCATGGACAGTTCTAAACTGAACTGATGAGATTCATTCTGCAATTCAGCTAAATCTGGAAGAAAAACAGCTTCATAAGTCAGGAGTTCAAACAGAAAATAAACAAAGCAGAAAAAGAAATGACTTTGGTTTTTCTACTTAAATAAGGTCTTTCTGGCTTGTTCTGGTCAAATAAGTGCTTAAAGAGCTCCATGTCACTTTTGTTTCCACTTCTGTCTAAAAAAAGTGCTGTTGCTTAAAAAGACAATATGCCTCAAGCCCCTTTATAAGAGAAACGTAAGTCTGATCTCTTTAGGCTATGGAGGTAGTGTTAAGACTGGATCAATTGTACACAATGAGCACAGCAAAATATTGACTTACTGCGAACAGTCTTCTTTAAGAACTAACAAGACTTTCTACCTCTGTCTCATGGCAATCTCTTCCTTTGGGACATTTCCTTGCAATGCAGAGTCCTTGTTAGCGAGTCCCTGCTTATCCTCTTTAATACAAATTTATGTGACCTAACCCATCCTACAAGATAGGCTATTCTGTTGTTAACATCGATGCTTCTATATTCTTTCTAACAGTTTTAGAAAGGCAGTTCAACCTCCACCTTTATTCTTTATTCTTCTCTATTCACTCTTACATCTTGAGAAAGATCTTCAAATTTAGTGAACTGTTCAAATGGTTCCAGATGACTCCTACAACTGTATTTCAAAATGACAAGAAAGCCAGGGGAGAGAAAATGTTATTAGATTAAAGTTCACCTATTAACAGTAATTTCTGAAATATAAACGGGACGTAGCATAAATTATAAATTAGGGCATATGGGGAGGCTGTGTAGGATTAATTAAATCACCAGTAGAAATAATCAAAATCATTTCAGTTAGGTTCAAATAGTCTTTTGCTCATTGGTTAAAAGACTTTTTATGTTATGAGATGTAATTGAATGTTGAAGCTATGTACAGTAAATTACATAGATTGTGGCTGAATTAATATATCACTCTAAACTACTGTTAATCATGATCTGTTGTATCAGCTATTCTTGCTGGGATTCATACATAAAAAATAATTTCTGTGGGTTCACACACAGTCTAATCTAAACAAAACATATTATAACTTAGCTCCATAGCAAAGCAATTTAGTTGGCATATAAATAAAAGGAAAGTATCTCTGCACTTAAGAAAATAGTCTTAAGCAAACATATAAGTCATGTATGAAAAGTAAGGTAGTGAGTCATCATGGATAGAGGTTTGGAAGTTAGAAGAACTTGGGAGCAGTATTTTTTACTGGTGCTATTATAATTACTAATAAGCATCAATTTAATGTTAGAAGAAAAATGTTAGAAGTCAACATAGTTCTAAATAGGGAATATATCATGATTTAAAATAGAAGTCTCATTGCTTCTTCAAATTCAAAATTTTCTAAAGATGGGAAAACATTGTTATCTCTCATAATTCTTCATAAACACCTCCTTCAGAGATAAATATCCAGGTCTGATTTGGGTAACTTTGATAACCTTAGATTGGCTGCAAATTTATGTAGGTTTTTTTATTAGCTGTTACAAACTTCTAATTTCCAATAGAGGTATGTGAAACATTATTAATATGAAACACTTGTTCAGAGTTTGAAACAGGTTATTCTATCCTACTTAAAATGTTTTAAGCTCAGAACAGGGTTTCGTACTTGATTTTCAGCAGTTGGAGCTGCTTTTGGTTCTTAATGTTGGTATTGTTAAATTCTTGAGCCATTTCCCTCCATTTAGTTGAATATAATTGGAAAGACTGTACTCATAGTGGCAAATTGTAGGACAATGGAAACATATTGGACAAGACATCACTGCCGTGTTTCTGGTTTCATTAAGGAACTGAAGATAAAAAAAAACAAGTTCCATTTTGTAATCCGATGATTCTTGTGTAGCATATCTCAATGCTACACAATATCTCATTCTCTACTTTCTTGGACCTACAGTATTACAGATGTGAACGTTTCAGGGCATCAAGTTGGTCATATGTGTTCCTAATAATACTACTATTTACTTTCAAGAGCAACTATAAGTTGAATGTTAACTTTTTATTAAAAAATGCAGTAGGAACCTGCAATGGGTATCTAAAAATCTAGTCTAAAATTTAAAGCGGGAAGATGAAGTGAACGCTGCAGAGGGGATAAAATTCAGAAACAGACAGAAGTAAGATAATAAGAACAAAAATACCTTTTCTCTCCCTGGGTTTCAGATTTTGACAGGTCATACTTTGACTCAAAGCACTTACATTCAGGGCTTTTT
Source organism: Psammodynastes pulverulentus (assembly GCA_025802295.1). NCBI lineage: Eukaryota > Metazoa > Chordata > Lepidosauria > Squamata > Psammodynastidae > Psammodynastes > Psammodynastes pulverulentus. The sequence continues at coordinate 76,677,200 of JAOYMU010000098.1, forward strand.
TTGAGCCGGAGCTCAGCGGAACGGCGTTCAGGCACCTTTTCGGAGCTGTCGTCACGTGCTCCGTCTAAACCAATCGCGCGCTATCACTTCTGGGGTTTTTAGCGCGCGACTGGGGGAGCATTCCGGCACCTTTCGGCGCTGAAGAAAAGCCCTGCTTACATTACTGTAACTGAGCAAGCCAGAAAGATAAAGGCAAAATGAGCACACATTTTTGTCAAGCTGCAAAGACAAAACATTTATAATACGAGCAGCCTTAAATCAGCTGTTATAGTTCTGAAAGTTTTGTTGAAAAGGGTATTCGTGCCATTTTTAATTAAAAGATTTGCAATATCTTTTTTCCTTGATAAAAGTCTCTCGTTAGTGAACTGAGATGGCTTCTCAAGAAAATGTTTAACAGCTGGAAAAAGTACAATACTGAGCTAAGCTCTATGAAAAGTTTAAGCTGAGTCAATGCTTTATGGGTTATTATTTTAAGCCTGAAGCTTCTTGGGAGTCAAGAGCGATCTTCTGCCACAAGCACTGCAGGGTTGGTTGCGTTGAAACATAAAAAATGCTTAATCTAAATATTTAATTTCAGATTAGATGGATTTCTACTAGAAGGCTATGAAACATTTCTGGTGAAGAGACTCGGGGGACACGCTTGTCTGGCAACTGTAGCTGGTTTTTGCTATATTTCTACATCTGATTTCTCTTTGGATTAAAATGCCTACAGCATGGGGGATGTAGTCCATGATGCTAAAACATTTGCTTTACTTCGGTTATTTTTTAAAAAAACTTGTTCTTAATAAAACAGAAATGTTGATTCTCCAGTCAAACACACACAGAATAATTAGCATCTGCTATGCAAATTGTCCCCCAGCAGGGTGCCACTCATCCTGTTTTCCCTTTTCCTGCAGCCAGGCTGCAACTTGGCTGCGTTTCCTTATGGGTTCAGCTAGGATATGCTATGACAATGTCCATCTTTGATTATCCTTGGGTGTTCAGAGAGCCACATTAACATTAAAAAAAAATGATGGATTAAAGGAAAGACTGGAGAAGTATGTAGCAGACAATATAAGTAATGGCAACCATTGTGATGCAGAGAAAGAGATGAATGGCGCATAGTAAGAATCAATCAATCCTCACTTTGGCAATATAAGTAGAGGGCCAGGATCCTTCACAGCTGGATTTCAGGGGATAGAAGCACTCAATTTTAATCTCTTTAATATCAGGCTACCTATTACAATTTTTTTCTACCCGTATTTTCCGGCGTATAAGACGACTTTCTAGACCCAGAAAACATGCTCCAAAGTCGCTCCGTCCTTCACTTTCCCCACCCAACCTCTCCCAGCGCTCCCTCAAGGGCCCAGAGAGGGCCGCTAGGGCGCGGAGTGGGCCAGGGCTGCGAGGAGCCTCACCTCAGTACCGGCGGGAAGCCTCTCCGTCGGTGCTGTTCCCGGACCTCTGGGAAGAGGCGTTGCGGGCTGCAGGTGCGCGAACGCCTCTTCCTCCAGCGCCGGGAATGGCAGAGGCGGGGAGATGTCCTCCATCCCGCCGCGGTGCTGTTCAGGAGCTCTTGGAAGAACCGGCAGCACGCAACGGCTCTTCCAATACCTCCGGGAATAGCACCGCGGCGGGGAGATGGAGGCACGGCTGCTCCATGCCTCGCTGCTCTGCAGCGTGAGGCATGGAGCAGCTAAGCCTCCATCCCGCCACAGTGCTGTTTACGGAGCTCTGGTAAAAGCCGTGGGAAGAACCTTTCGCGCGCAGGCAGCTCTATCCACCGCCGAGGATCCTGGCTCTACTGCGCGCTCCCACTCTCTTTCGGACAGGCGAAGCCACTGGTCAGCGCGAAGGCCAGTCAACAGGGTGCCTTTGGAAGGCTTCCCAAGAGGCTAACCGGTGCTCTTAATGCGCGCAGCGCTAATCCCAAGATCTGCCACGGTTCACGTTTAGGCTAAATGGTGTTCGAACAAGAGCTACCAATCCAACTATTTTCCCCGCTGTAAATGACTTCTTGCT